>OY728153.1:325090303-325690303 GCA_963277665.1 Viscum album | reverse complement strand
GTTTTAATATTCCTTTTATTAAAATATTATTATCTAACTTTTTTTATCTTATTCATCCCCTCCCCCAATTATCGGTGCATCAAGGGGGAGGGTTTCGATTTCTTCTCTAGGAAGCCGCCACCTCCTCCTGTGCAGACCACAGCACAACCCGACTTCCCCTTGTAGAGGAAATCCTCTACTCCAGTAGTCGTGCACTTCCAGCAGTAGCTTTCCCCGACTGCAGCGGTATCCTCATCTTCTTCGCAGCGGTTCAGCAACCAAGTGCAGCGCAACCTGCAGCAACTCCAGACGTACAGACTCCTTAGGCTTCATCGACAACAATGCTCCCCACATGGATCAACAATCTCAACTAGATCCACTCCAACCAAGGTGGACGGCTCACGGTTTTCCATTAGCAGCGACATTCGGCCGCGAATCCTCCTCGAACAGGTTCGGTGGAGATTCCCCAGACTTCATCAACGATGGATTTGAATCAGCGATGGATTCATCATGGAATGACATTTTATTTTATCAGCTTGTAGCTCAGAGGAACTCCTAGGGATTCTCCTTGCAATGGAGGCAACACCTATTGACTGCATAAATAGCGGCAAGGAACAAATTCATCTTGCGACAGTGGTTTTAGATTCGATTTAGAGAGAATAATTTGTTAGAAAACTGGTCTGAGTCTATTTTGTTGCGCTACTTTGATTATGTGTGGAGAAACATCAGTGAGTGGTTACTGTGAAAACGAGGAAAACAAGCTGTGAAGCCAATCGTGATAAGGTCTGCTGCGCATCGGGTGCGTCGGTGGATGGCAAATAGTGTTGAAAAGGTTGAAACAAAAGGTGAGAATAGGTATTGAATCAGGGGTGGCACCGATAGTTAGGGATTGGATCAGTGAGTGAAATAATGTGTGAGACCGTTGAGAATCTCTAGAAGAAAAGGAAAAGGGAGATGGGATCGGTTGTGTCGCAAGGGAGAAAAATAAATATTGGTGAGTGCAAAGACAATTAGTAGGAGGGATGAGAGACTGATGAGGATCGGTAGCCGGCAGTAGGAAGAAACGATAAGTAACGGTATCAGGGGAGAAGAGTAAGTATCAGTGAGTGAGTGAGAAATGAGAGACCGACGAGGTAAAGAAAAATTGTAAAAACCGAAAGAAGAAATTTTTAATCGGTGAGTCATGACTCACTGATTGAATAAATAAAGATCGGTTGCAGCAAAACGAAATAAAATAAATAGAATGGTGAGTGAAGACTCACCGAAAAAAATAAAACACCAACAATTATAAAATTAAAAGCAATTGGTGTAACGTGAAACTGATGATGATGTAATTGATCAGTGAATCGATGACTCACCGTTAGTTTAAAATAAAAGAGAAACTGATAGATAAAATATAGAGTAATCGGTATGACGTGAAACCAGTGATGATATTAGCATATCGGTGAGACATTGACTCACCGATAGATGAAAATAAAATAAGACGTCGAAATTATAAGAGATCGAAACTGATGCAAAGGATCGGTGCATCACAACAACGATGCATCGCGAGAGACCGATGGTGTTTCGAAGCAATCGGTGTGTCAAGACACAATGATAGTTATAAAAAAAACTTTGGTGTAACATAACATCGGTACGACACTCACCGACAGTTAAAAATTAAAAACGATAGCAATAAAAGTAAACTAACAACAAATAATAAAAAGAACAACACTAGTTAATAAACGCAAATGATAATTTATCTAAACTGTTTAAGATTATATAATTAACTGCAACTAAAAACCAACATAATTAACTAAAAAACTACAATTAAAAGTAACTTAATTAATAACAAAGACTATAAAAGTTACCGTAAATTTAATTTATGTCTAAATAAATACAGAACACCTTAAATTAATTAACTGTGAACATAAAATTAAAATAACTAGAATAAACTATAGTTAATAAATGAAGTAAAATAATTAGTTAGATGATAAAAAATGAAACTCAACATTAAAAACATATTATTTTATTAAACTTTAACTTAAAATTGTTTACTTAGTAGAATAATTGAACAAGTTGAAAAGTAAAGTTAATTTATTTAAATAAAATAGAATTAAATGGTAATGTCATAAATTTAAAACTGGATTCAATAAATGAAAATAAAAATGTATGATTAATTAATTAATAGGCATTTAAAATTATTAAGCAGATTATGATTATTAAACTAAAAAGTAATTTAATATATTTAGGAATAATTAGAAAGACCGTAAATTAGGACTAAAAACACTTATTTAATTATAAAATATGGTTAATTAACCAATGATGGTGATAAAATTACAAAAGTGCCAATATCTATTAAAAAGTGTCAAAATAATTACATATATTGATAAAAAAATAAAAATATATGGCAAAACTATGTAAAAATAGAGCCACATCAGTAATGTCCTTATACCCATACACCCAAGGGGTTTGTGTCATGTTAACTCATAAATTATAATGGTTATGTAAGGGTATGGTTGATATACTATATGTTTCCTAAGTATAGATTCCTATAGCTAAATTATATGTAAGGGATCTCCAAGAGATTCATAATGGAAAATCCTAATTTTTAAAGGATTTGAGAAGATATCATGGATTTATATAATGTAAACTCCTAACTCATAAAGGAATTGTAATGCTAATCCAGGTGAAATGTAGGGGTAGTCTGTGTTCATGAATTTTATATGGGTAAAGATAATTACCAGTATGATATATTCCTGAGGTTTGTATGGGTATTCCATGTTACTCTTACACAACAACCATTTTAGAAAAAAATTGTTTTTTCATTACATTATCCCTTTCTCACCTTTTTAATACCCTTTGATGACATCCAAGAAATAAAATTATAAAATATAATAAATTAACTCTTGTAAATGATATAACAGATTTTTATTGATTTTGAACACTACTCCTCTAAAATTGGTTTAATGTATGAGTTATTTGGTGACATTAATTTGGATTTATAATGATGTAAACCACAATTCCAAATATATTAAAAATTAAAATAAATTTTTATCAATCAATTTTTTATATCTGATCGTAGGATATTTCTGGTGTCAAACTACTATAGAGGGTTATTTTTTTCCTTCATCTTGATTCACCTTCATTCTTGCTGGGATATTTGTGATGGAATAATAGTGTCTTTATTTACATTATCGATTTTGAGGTTCTTGGTGTTATGTATAATATTATACCTTATTTTGATTTTAGGATGTGTATTATATTTTTTTTATTGAACATACATTGGTTTATTTCATATATTTAGAATCATAAGATTCCTCTTCATTATCAATTCTGGTTCAATCATGGTGTTGGACATTTAAATTCATGAGGGTAGGATGTTTTGTAGGGAAATATTATTAGTTGATCCTCTTGATCGTATCTTATTATTAATTTCCAAATTGTTTTATAATGCATGAATTTAGTCTCTTAATCGGTAATTGTAGAGGGATTTTGGGTGATGAAAACTATTGAAAATGGATTTTGAATATAATGTATGATTTCTATGAATGTTTTTTTTCGGATTCAATTAATTATTTAAATTTTTATTTTGATTAGTTGATAAGTTGTAAAAATTATTATTTTTACAAATTAATATATTTGGAAGGAGCACTTTGTTATAAAATCCAATTTATTTTAGCTTTTTTAATGAAATAATGTTTTTTTTAAATCACGGTACATGGATATAATTTGAAAATTACGATTGGTGTTTTACAGACTGATTGAGTTGAATAATATCCCAACGAATTTTGGATTACTACTATTGGAATGAGAGACACATTTTTTAGGATGGGGTAATGCTTGCACTACTGGGAAGTTGGGTTTTCCCAACGCTTGTTTGCCAATGGTTCTGCTGAACTGTTGGCATAGATGTATAAACCAAGAATTTCCCAACAGTTTGAAGAAACCGTTGGGAAATATAAAATTTTTTATTCCTTTACCAACGGTTTTTGTAAAACTGTTGGTAAAGCCCATGACATAGGAAGGCTTTCCCACGGTTTACACAAACTGTTGGTAAAGCTCACTTTTCCCAACGGTTTTAACAAACCGTTGGGAATGTTTTCCGCTAAAATCACTGTGAACCCAAGATCCAATCCACGTGATTGAACTAATTAAAATTGAGACCAACGATATCTCTTGGCTGGAAAATAATTCCACCAGATCCATACTCAATCACAAGGTTGTTTTGTTCTACACTTCAAATCTGTAAGTAGTACGTTATGTTTAATGTTTCACATCTAATTTTTTTCTTTTCTGTTTTGATTTGGTATAAACCTTAGGTTCGTGCAGGATGGTATACACAACAATTTCAATTCGATAGGTATTTGTTTTCTGTTTTTGTTCTGGTGTCATGTGTGAATCAATTTTTTGTTATGTTTTTGTTTTATGTTTTTGTTCTGGTGGGAGGTGCTGGGGGTGCAGTAGGTGGGGGGGAGGGGGTGTGCTGGGTGGGTTTTTAGGTGGGGGGAGGGGTGTGCTGTTGGGGTGTTGAGGTGGGGGGGTTGTACAGGTGGGGTGGGGGGTGGGTTGTGCATGTGGGGTGGGGGGAGGGGTGGGTTGTGCAGGTGGGGGTGCAAGTAGAGGGGGGTTGTTATGCAAGTGGGTGGGGGGGGGAGGGGAGGTGGTGCAGGTTGGGAGGGGGGGGGTGGTGGGGCTCGGCTAGTCAGAGTCTTGGGGGGTGAGGTGTGGGTTGTACAGGTGGGGGTGGGGGTGGGTTGTGCAGGTGGGGGTGGGGGAGGGCGGTTGTTCAAGTAGAGGGTGAAAGTGGAGGGGGGTGCTGTGCAAGTAGGTGGGGGAGAGGAGGAGTGTGCAGGTTGGGGGGTGGGCTGGGCAGGTGGGGGGTCTGTTTTGGGTGAGGTGGGGGGTGGAGTGTACAGGTGGTGGTGGGGGGGGAGGGGGCTGTGCAGGGTGGGGGTGGGGGAGGGGGGGGGGGTTGTGCAAGTGGGGGTGGATGTGCAAGTGGATGGGGGGGAGTGGAGTGTGTAGGTTGGGGGTGGGCTAGGCAGGTTGGAGTATGTTGGGGGAGAGGTGGGGGGGGGAGGGTGTGCAGTTGGTGGATGGGTGGGCGTTGTGCAGGTGGGGGTGGGGGGAGGGGGGGTTTTGCAAGTGGGGGTGCAGGTGGGGGGGGGGGTGGGGGGGGTTGAGCAGTCGGTGGATGGGAGGGGGTTAGTGTAGGGGGGGGGGGGGGGTCTATTGGGGGATGAGGTGGGGAGGGGGTGGATGTGCAGGTAGGAAGTCATCACTTCCATAGTTCCACCATTAAGATTCATCACTTCTAGAGATTTGGATAGTTTTGAGACCTATTTGGTTTTGGTTCTTGTCTATTAATCTTGATGAGTAAGTCATCACATGATCTAAAAGTGACATCAACTATATAGTTTTAATTCCTTCTCCCAAAACACATTTTTCTAGAAATAATATATCCTTGGAAGGTTGTGCGAGCCTTTTAGAATCCAATGCCCCAACATTTTCCCAATTGCAAACTTGATACCATCATGTTATCAAGTCACTAATCCTACCAAATTGGATTTTCACTAAAAAATACTAGTCTAATCCTTAACACCCATATTTTTTCATAACATTAATGAAAACCCATAAAATCTCATAGATCTCAGTCACACGCCTGTGGATAGCTCGCCCACCCCCCTAGACACCCCCTACCCCCTGGACAGCCCTGCAACCCTTGTGGACAGTCCGCCCACCCCCCTGGACACCTTGTACCCCCTGGACAACCCCGCCACCCCCGTGGAAAGCCTTCCCACCCCCTGGACACCCCCTACTCCCTGGACAGCCCCCAACCCCGTGGAAAGCCCGCCCACCCCAAGACACTCCCCCCCTGACACCCCCACACCCTAGACCCCTTGGACCCCCTGGATATCCCCCCCCCACCGCCGTGGATAGCCCTCCCACCCCCCGGGACACCCCCTCCCCCCTAGACAGCCCTGCCACCCTCGTGGATAGCCCGCTTAACACCTGGACACCCCCGTACCCCCTAGAAATCCCTGCCACCCCCATGGACAGCCCACCCCCGATTACACAAAAGCAAATAACTCTGCATTTCCCCCGATTTCCAAAAGCCCTCGCACATGTGAACCCTAACCTGAGGTCTTCCATATGATCGGCTGAAACTCCCCCATCCAGGTTAGACTCCTTCAACCTCTTCCCAAATACATACATAGAAGCTCTCATTGAGGTAATTGGCATGGTTGGGGTAGTGGTGTAGGTGGTTTTCCTTTTTTTTAGTGGGGTGATATGGTACTTTCTGTGGACATTAGTTTGGGTGTTATGAAATGTACTGACTTTTCACAATATTTCCATTTTTTAGAATCAATAACTTATTTGAAAAACTATCTTTACACATTCTGCATCTTTCATGAAAAGCCCTCACTTTGTAATATATTTAACAATGTCTTATCAGGTCTATGGTGTCTTCTTGGTATGTGATAAATGAAAACATTACAAAAAACATCTCACCTCAAATATAGGCACACACAACTGAATTAATTAGTATATCTTTACCTTGTTTTAATAGTTCACTACATCAACTAGAAACTCCATCCTTTATTGTTTACTTAAATATATTTTCTATTAAAGTTCAATACTATTGAATTTTTTATGAAAAAATGACTTATATAAATTCTTTTTACAGAATGGACAGAAGTTGGATGTATGAAACCGATTATATCTCAAGCGATTTTCAAAACAATTTGGAGAGCATTATATATTTTTCATTTCACAATGCTTCAGATAGTGGTCACATACACTGTCCATGTTCCAATTGTGTTGGTAGACCTTGGTTGAGCTGTGAAGAAGTCATCTACAACATAACAAAAAATTATTTTCAAGCAAACTACTTTGTGTGGTATCACAATAGGGAGAAAATGAAACTTCAAATTGGTGATGATCGAAATGAAAGGACTGGAATGGAGAATTTGTTATATGATCGGTTTCTGTTTATTCTTCATCATGAAAAAGAAATAATTTTGACTCAATAAGACTTTGATATGAGGGCAGCTGATGCATCTAGTGAAAATGATGATATTGATTGGGTGAAAAAATTGAATGATATTTCCACGACTCCAGTATATCGACATTGCGATAAAATGAAAAAGCTGGAATTTTTAATCTGATTGTTTCATGGGAAAACTATGTATGGGATTTCTAATAAAAAAATCAATTACATTCTTACCCTCTTGAAGGATTTACTTCCAGATGATGCAGATATTCCCTCAAACCACTATATGGGATGGAAGTTAGTTGAGGAACATGGATTTTCAAGAATCAAAATTCATGCTTGCCCGAAAGATTGCAGTTTATTCTGGGAGGAAACCGCTGAATGAAATGATTGTATAAAATGTGGCACATCCCGCTGGAAGTCAAAATCTGATGGAACACCATCTCGCATTCCACAAAAAGTATTATGGAACTTTCCATTGATCCCCAGACTCTAGAATCTTTTTATGTCTGATGACATATCAATTAAAATGAGATGGCATGATACCAAGACAAAAAAGACTAATGATGAGTTGGTTCATCCTGTATCTAGATTTGCATGGTAGAGATTTGATGCTCGACATCCTGATTTTGCAGCTGACGTGCGTAATGTGAGGATGGGTCTTTCATGCATCGGTTTTAATCCATGTGGGCAGATGCTTACTTCGCACATCACATGGCCAGTTTTTATACACATTTATAATCTTCCCCCATGGTTGTGTATGAAAAAACCTTTCACTTTCATGATTATACTCATATCTGGTCCTTCTGATCCTGACATTGATATTAATGTATACATTCAACTTTTAATAAATGAGTTGAAACTTATTTGGGATGTGGGTGTGTGCACATACGATGCATGTTAGAAAGACATATTTCAGATGCGTGCTGCGTTTATGTGGATGATCAATGATTTTCCGGCTTATGAAATGATGTCTGGATGGAGCATGAAGGGAAAACTGTCATGCCTAGTTTGTATGAAGAATACACGATCCAGAAGACTGAAATATCATTATAGTTTTATTTTTATGGGACATCGACGATTCTTGCCAAAGGATCGTCCATATAGAATGAATCATCGAAGATTTGATAATACCATAGAGATTAATGATCCACCTCAGCGTATGTCTGGAACTTAAGTGCTTAATGAATTGAAAGATTTCAGTTTTTATTTCGGGAAGGGTCAAATGAAATCTGGAAAGAGAAAGAATGTTTCCACTTAAACCTATTACAATTGGAGGAAGAGGAGTATCTTTTTTGATTTGCCTTATTGTTCAACCAATTTGTTACGTCATTCCTTAGATGTAATGCATATTGACATGAATATATGTGAAATGTTTCTTTTGATTCTTCTAAATGTCAAGGGGAAGACAAAAGATGATTTACGATCTTGGCGTGACTTGGTAGATTGGGGAATCAGACCAGAATTGCTTCCTGTGCGTATTAGGGAAAATAAATGGAAACATCCATGTGCTTCTTATGTGATGACACCTATGAAAAAAACAATTTCTGGAAGTATCAGAGACTATTAGATTTCCTGATGGCTATTCAAAAAACCTATCTAAATAGGTCAACAGAAGAGAGTTGAAGCTAAAATCTTTGAAGACTCATGATTATCACATTCTACTGCATGAGTTGCTTCCAATAACAATCTTCCATCTTTTGTCGATTAATGTAAGGGTGTATATTATTCGGTTGTGCAATTTGTTTAGAGTTCTTTGTGCAAAGAAGTTTTCCAAGTCATTCTTGCAAAAAATGTTGAAAGATGCTCCATTAATTTTGTGTGAGTTGGAGAAAATATTTCCTCCATCATTTTTCACATGCATGCTGCATATGACTGTCCATATTCCCACTGAAATACTTCTCAGAGGACCTATTTATTTTCGTTGGATGTATCCAACTGAAAGAAATATGTTAACATTAAAGTCTTATGTCTGAAACAGAAATCATCCCAAAGGTTCTATCGTGAACGGTTACATGGCTCAAGAATGTATGGATTTCTGCTCGATGTATTTGTCTGATCTTACTACATGATTGAATAGACCAATGTGAAATGAAGAAGAATAGTATGAGAAAATTGAACCTAGTTTTCCATCACTTCCTCAAATAGGAGGAATTCTTGGATCATATACATTGAATACATTAATCCATGAAGAGCAGGAGATGGCACATCGCATAGTTTTGTTCAACAGTGATTTGTTCGATGACTATATCAGGTAACTAAATTGATTATGTATATCTTACATATATATCTGTTAAACTATTCATATTTTTTATCTACAGGTAACATAAAACAATGATAAATAGGAAGCACCGTTCTTTATCTTTGAGAAGGAGAGAGACTTTTCATAGAAAATAGTTTTCTACTTGGTTAAAATTGAAGGTATTAAAAAATTAATGTTTAAAATAATTATATCAATATTTAATTAAGTTTATTAGTTATTTATATTCCAGGTATTGAGTTTGTCTGTTGACTCTATCTCTGAGGAAATAAGAGCTTTGGGTTTTGGTCCTAATACCGTGGTTCGTGGCTGTAAATCAATTGTTATCAATGGGTACAAATTTATTATCACTGAAGGAGGAAAGAACATGAGAACACAACATGATGTTGTTATGGTTACTACCACAACATATAGATATTCCAGTTCATCAAATAGTAGACCCCGATTTGAAAATGTGGGTTATTATGGAGTTGTTGAGAAAATAATAATATTGGATTATTACTCTCATGGATGAGTCACAATGATGAAATTCCATTGGTTTGATTCGATGACGAGACATGGCACATTTATTGATGATTGTGGATTTCGAGTAATCAATATGACTTGCACTCTTGCTACCGAAGAACCATATGTGTTGGCATCAATGGCTAAATTTTTTTTTATGTCAAAGTCCAACTTCGACATTAATTTGGTGTCATAGTTGGTGTAATTACAAGAAATATTTTTGATGATGGTGATGAGGGAATTGAAGCTGTCCCTAGTGCCATTGGAAGCAATCCATTTATTTCTTTTGATGACTGAAATAGCTAAATTGTCAGAGTTGATTGTGAACCTAAAGTTGTGGTTGAAAATATATAGAATCATTCATCCATGTTCTCAATTCTTTTGGTTTACCTCGAGTTGGTTTGTTAAGGTTGGTAATATTCAAATTGATTTAGTATTGATCACAAATATGTTTTAGCTGACTTGACCGTTATGTGAATTTTCAATGTTTATTGGTTGCAGTTTTATTTGAATTGAATTTTCTAATTTGGAATTGAACTGTATTCAATCATAGTCAAACAATATTTCTAACTTGGTGAACATTACAACTTGTATGATTTATTAAATTCATTCAAGCTCTTCTAAAACAATTGATAGCTTACTTTACCATTATGTGAATTTTTAATGTTTATTGGTTGCATTTTTATTTGAATTGAATTTTCTAATTTTGAATTGAACGGTATTCAAACATAGTAAAACAATATTTATAACTTGGTGAACATTACAACTTGTATGGTTTATTAAATCCATTCAAGCTCTTCTAAAACAAATGATTGCTGACTTGACCATAATGTGAATTTTCAATGTTTATTGGTTTCAGTTTTATTTGAAATGCATTTTCTAATTTGGAATTGATCTGTATTCAAACATAGTGAAACAATATTTATAACTTGGTGAACATTAAAACTTTTAGGATTTATTTAATTCATTTAAGCTATTCTAAAGAAATTAATAGCTAAATTACCTATGAATCCCCCTATTCCCTCATATATTTAGTTTTTTAGGTTCCACATTAGTTTTCTTTTTCTAATTAATTACATATATGTTTTCAAAAGCAGGAAATGATTCCAATTGAAGAAAGTCGAAGGAAAAAATGATGGAGAACAGTAATCCAATGACGGAGATGGGCGTTCCACCATTAGTGCCTACTTTGAGTACTTTATTACAAATATATATATATATATATATATTTAAAGAATATATAATGTCATGTGATTAATTTTTAAGTAAACATTTTTGTAGGATCCACCTATATGTTGATAGTTATGTGACGAGGAGCCTGGTACTGGTCCTAGTATTCAGGCCGATGGTATGAGGAGGGTTCGTACCAGAGGTGGACGAGCAGCTGCGCGTACCCGACTAGACAATGCCCCTCCCACTGACATGTCATCCTTCCAACATTCTGATCTCGGTGTGTCGTTAGAGACACACTGGATATTTAGGCATCCCATGTTTTCTCTACCTTCTGCATCTTCTGGCCCATCATTTTCACATCCCATGATGATTCCCACTCCCCAGTCAGCATTCGGTCAGATAGTTGTCACATCTTCATTTCCTTCTACTTCTGTCTCTCCGAGCTTCTATATTCCATCGTCTTCGACTCCTGTTCCCCCACAGGGTGTTCAATCAGTTTCTGTGGATCCAGCGGTGCTCTGCGATAAGACCGGAACATGTATATTTATAGAACCCTAATATAGTTTTATAGAAATATTTCTTTTCATTATAACATGTTTTGATAAAATATTTATTTTTGTTTCATGACAGATACATCTACTGACAGGAGGCGTGGGCGGGGGCGTACACACATGCGTTCGGTGTGGAACCGCCGCACACGGGTTATGGTGGATTAAAATGAAGACTACCAAATGGTTGAGAAAATAGGGCAGCAATGCTTGCTTTTTTTGGCGACACTTGCCTAATACTCCGAAATCATTCTTATCAGCCCGCTATTGTGGAGAAATTTTCTACATGAGGTCAAGGATAGAGCTTGGGTAGAGATACGGGTAAAAAAATCTGTTCTATTTAATGCCATGAATTATTTTTTGTATTTATATGAATTAGTATTTTGATTTCACCTTCGATTAAATTTTACCAATGGTGAGGGTGCACGATCCGAATGTCTAAAGGATTTAGGAGAGATTTGGAGAGCCTACAAGCATGAGTTGTATATTGGCTGGGTTGCTAGAGTTGGCACTGAGTTAGAGGCGGTACCAGTGGTGGATGATTGTCCTATAGAGCAGTATCGTCAGATGATTACTCATTGGACGAGTACCCAGTTTTAGTTATTAATAACATTTGAGGTATTTAAATAATAACATTAATTTTTTTCATTAATCCTATATTTTTCATTTTTTCATTTTATTTAGGAATCATCTGGAAAAAATAAAAAGAACATTGATGCAAAAAAAATACATCCACACACTGGGATGCACTACGATGCCTGATCATGAGAGGAAGCAGGTATGAAAATTGTTTATATGTTTTCTTTACGACTTACACATTCTTTTGTTTCTTCAATTATTTAATAGTTTTCTAAAGTTTTCATATAACTTTAGTTTACAATGTCATTGTATAGGAAAATACAAAATATTGAAGGATGTGTGCCTCGAGCAAAACTGTTTTGCTCGAGTAGACGGAAAAAGGATGGAAGTGCCGTCAACGAAGTGACTCAGCAGCAGATTGTATGTTTTAATCTGGTAAATTTATTTTTTTAATATCTATTTTTAAACTTAATGATATATTTATTATTGTAACGTGCTGCTTTAGAGGCCTTCGATGCCCAAGAACCAGACAATTTTGGGCCAACAGATCACTTACATCAGGTGTTGGGAGAGGAACATTCTGGCAGAGTACACTACCGACCTAGGATAGCCCCGATGAGGTATTGGTCCTCCTCAGGTACGAGTTGTAGTGCCACCAAGCTACATAAAGTTAAAGAACAGGAAAAACAAGCTGATAAAAGGGCCACAGATACGGCAGAACAATTTGATAGGGCTAACCGTGCATTTATGAAATTTATTGATGTTCTACGTCCTACACTTCCAGTAGAGGCTAGCCCAGCTTTTGATGAGTATATGTCGTCGATACATTCTATATACGGTGCACCGGGTGGTAGTTCTAGTGGTGGTCAGAATGATGTCCAGCTTGACGATGATGATGGCGAGGAGTCTGATGCAGAAGAGGAGGGAGAGGATGAGGGTGAGGCGGGTGGCGAGGGAGAGGAGGAGGGTGAGGAAGAGGAGGAGGGCTAGGGTGAGGACGATGATGGGGACGAGGACGGGGGTGATGATGATGGTGGTGATGATGGTGATGGTGATGTGGGACAAGTTGATCCATTACATTTTTGACTAATATTACTGAGATTTGATATTTAATCTATTCTAGTTGTTGGTTTTATCTAGACTCGTAGCATAGTATTGGAGTTGAGTTATTTTTATATATTATCTGTTTTTATGGATATTGTTTCCTTTTAGTGGTTGTCTGTTTGGGAACCCCCCTCCTTTCTGGACCATGGACAACCCCCCACCCTCCTCCCTGGACCCCGGAGAGCCCCGCCGGACAGCCCCCCAGACAGCCCCCCACCCTCCTCCCTGGACCCCGAACATCCCCCCAGACAGCCCCCCAAACAGCCCCCAGACATCCCCCACCCTCTTCCTTGGACCCTGGACAACCCCCCGAACAGCCCCAGACAGCCCCCGGACAGCCCCCCGAACAGCCCCCCGGGCAGCCCCCCCACCCTCCTCCCTGTACACCATTCAACCCCCCGGATATCCCCCCAGACTGCCCCCAGACAGCCCCCCCCACCCTCCTCCTTGGACCCCAGACAACCCCCTAAACACCCTCGGATAGCCCCCCGCACAGCCCCCACCCTCCTCCCTGGACCCCAGACATCCCCCCCGGACAACCCCCCAGACAGCCCCCCGGACAGCCCTCCACCCTCTTCTTTGGACCTCGAACAACCCCCGCACAGAGGATTCTCATAAAATGGACAACATTTTAAGTACATATGTAAAACTGACAAAACGAATTCAGATTGTGTATATACTTTAGTGAAATGATACATGGGTAATATGTGACATGTACGAGTCAACCCCGCCTTAATCTGAGGCACGGTGTAGCCGGAATCACTCTATGTGGCTCCCTTTTTCTTAAAATAGACAATAATTTAAGTACATACAGAAAACTGACCAAACGCATTCAGTTTCCATTGAAACTTTAGGATAAAAATCCATGGGTCATATGTGATGTGTACGAGTCAACCTAGCCTCAATCCGAGACGAGGTGTGGCCGGTACCACTCAAAGTGTCTGCCTTTTGTTTCAAAAAGACGTCATTTTAATTTAAAAACATCAACTGGCATACGGAAAACCCACCAAACACATTCGGATTGTGTTGATATATTAGCACAACGATCCGTGGGACATATGTGACGTGTACGAGTCAACCCCGACTCAATCTGAGGCGCGGTGTGGCCGCGACCACTCAAAGTGTCTGTCTTTTGTTTCAAAAGACCGTCATTTGAAGTGAAAAACCTCAACTGGCATACGGAAAACTGACCAAATGCTTTCCGATTGTGTCAATACATTAGAAAAACGATCCATGGGTCATATGTAACGTGTATGTGTCAACCCCGCCTCAATCCGAGGCGCGGTGTGGCCGCCACCACTCAAAGTGTCTGTCTTTTTCTTAAAATGGACAACAATTTAAGTACATACGGAAAACCGACCATACGCATTCGGTTTCCATTGAAACATTAGGAGAACGATCCATGGGTCATATGTGATGTGTACGAGTCAAATACTCCTCAATCCAAGGCGCGGTGTGGCAAGCACCACTCAAAGTGTCTGCCTTTTGTTTCAAAAGTACGCCATTTTAATTGAAAAACATCAGCTGGCATACGGAAAACCAACCAAACGCATTCGGATTGTCTAGATACATTATTACAACGATCCATGGGTCATATGCGACGTATAAGAGTCAACCCTGCCTCAATCCGAGTCGCGTTGTGGCCGCCACAACTCAAAGTGTCTGCCTTTTGTTTCAAAAGGATGTCATTTTAATTGAAAAACATCAACTGGCATACGGAAAACCGAACAAACGCTTTCGGATTGTGTCGATACATTAGTACAACTATCCATGGGTCATATGTGACATTTATGAGTCAACCCAGCCTCAATCTGAGGTGCGGTGTGGCCGCCTCCACTCAATGTGTCTGTCTTTTGTTTCAAAAGGACGTCAATTGAAGTGAAAAACATCAACTGGCATACGAAAAACTGACCAAATGCATTCGGATTGTGTCGATATTTTAGCACAATGGTCCATGGGTCATATGTGACGTGTACAAGTCAACCCCGCCTTAATCTGAGGCACAGTGTGGCCGGAATCACTCTAAGTGTCTCTCTTTTGCTTAAAATTGAGAACAATTTATGTACATTCGGAAAACCGACCAAAATAATTCAGTTTCCATTTAAACATTAGGAGAATGATCCATGGGTCATATGTGATGTGTACAAGTTAACTCGGCCTCAATCTGAGGCGCAGTGTGGCCGGCACCACTCAAAATGTCTGCCTTTTGTTTCAAAAGTACGTCATTTTAATTGAAAAACATCACCTGGCATACGGAAATCTGAACAAATGCATTCGGATTCTGTCGATACATTAGCACAATTCTCAATTGGTCATATGTTACATGTATGAGTCAACCCCTCCTCAATCTGAAATGAGGTGTGGCCGCCACCACTCAAAATGTCTGTCCTTTGTTTCTAAAGGACATCATTTGAAGTGAAAAACATCAACCGGCATACGGAAAAGCGACCAAACGCATTCGGATTGTGTCGATACTTTAGCACAACGATCCATGGTTCACATTTGACATGTACGATTCAACCCCTCCATAATCTGAGGCACGGTGTGGCCGGAATCACTCTAAGTGGCTCTCTTTTCCTTAAAATGGACAACAATTTATGTACATACGGAAAACCGACCAAACGCATTTAGTTTCCATTGAAACATTAGGATAATGATCCATGGGTCATATGTGACATGTATGAGTCAACTCTTCCTCAATACGAGGCATGGTGTGGCCAGCCCCACTCAAAATGTCTGCCTTTTGTTTCAAAAGTACGTCATTTTAATTGAAAAACATCAACTGGCATACAGAAAACCGACCAAACGCATTCGGATTGTGTCGATACATTAGTACAACGATCCATGGGTCCTATGTGACATGTATGAGTCAACCCCACCTCAATCCGAGGCGCGGTGTGGCCGCCACCACTCAAAGTGTCTGTCTTTTGTTTCAAAATGACATCATTTGACGTGAAAAACATCAACTGTCATACGGAAAAGCGACCAAATGAATTCGGATTGTGTCGATACTTTAGCACAATGATCCATGGGTCATATGTGACATGAATGATTCAACCTCGCCTTAATCTGAGGCACGGTGTGGCCGGAAGCACTCTAAGTCGCTCTCTTTTTCTTAAAATGGACAACAATTTAAGTACATACGGAAAATCGACCAAACAGATTCAGTTTCCATTGAAACATTAGGAGAACGATCCATGGGTCCTATGTGACGTGTACGAGTCAACTCCGCCTCAATACGAGGCGTGGTGTGGCTGACACCACTCAATGTGTCTGCCTTTTGTTTCAAAAGTACGTCATTTTAATTGAAAACATCAACTAACATACGAAAAACCGACCAAACGCATTCGGATTGTGTCGATACCTTAGAAAAACGATCAATGGGTCCTATTTGACGTGTAAGAGTCAACTTCGCATCAATCTAAGGTGCGGTGTGGCCACCACCATTCAAAGTGTCTGTCTTTTGTTTCAAAAGGACATCATTTCAAGTGAAAAACGTCAACTTGCATACAGAAAACTGACCAAACGCATTCGGATTGTGTCGATACTTAAGAAAAATGATCCATGGGTCATATGTGATGTGTACGAGTCAACACCGCCTCAATCCGAGGCGTGGTGAGACCGGAATCACTCTAAGTGGCTCTCTTTTGCTTAAAATGGACAAAAATTTAAGTACATACGGAAAACCGTCCAAACGCATTCGGTTTCCATTGAAACTTTAGGAGAATGATCCATGGGTCATATGTGATGTGCAAAAGTAAACGCTGCCTCAATCCGAGGTGCGTTGTGGCCGGAAGCACTCAATGTGTCTTCATTTTGTATCAAAAGTACGCCATATTAATTGAAAAACGTCAACTGGCATACGGAAAACCGACCAAACACATTCGGATTGTGTTGATACATTATCACAACGATCCTTGGGTCATATGTGACGTGTACGAGTCAACCCCACCTCAATCTGAGGTGCGGTGTGGCCGGTAGCACTCCAGGTGTATGTATTATGTTTAAAATGAACATTATTTCAGGTAAACATATATGGTATCCAAAAAACCAATAAAATTATGAATTGACTTCTGGATTCTACATATAATTGTCACCAAAATATTAAATTTAATTCAAAATGAATTGTGTATGTTTATAATTACATTATGAATTCTAATTTATTTATGGATGTGTATAGTTCCACCATTATATGTTAAATGTGTATGAATTTGTTCTCTATATGTAAGTGTTAGTTGGTTATTGCTGGTAAAATAATTGTATATGTATGTGTTAGTTTATTGCAGGTACAATAATTGGATTGAACGGGTGGGAAAATTGGAGATCTGGTTGCAAATTGGGGAGGTGCTGGGCAAATTGCAAAGCTGCTGTGAAATTTGCCCAGCAGAGGTTATGCCAACCCTTCAAAACCATTGGCATAGAATTTCTAGGTTTTGTTTTACCAAAAGATTAGAAACCCATTGGTAAAACACTTTTCCCAACAGTTCTAAACCGTTGGAAAAAACATGGTAATTTTCAGCACTTTATCCCAACGGTTGTAAACCATTGGGATAAAGTTTTCACAACTGTTTTCCAAAACCGTTGGAATAGGGTAATTTTTCTCCACCCTATCCCAACAGTTCACTGTAAACTATTGGGAAAAGTTTTTCCCAATGGCTTACTTCCCTACGGTTTGCAGAATCGTTGTTATAACATATACCAACGGTTCTGCAGCCTTTACCAATGGTTCTAAACTGTTGGGAAATCCTGTATTTCCACTAGTGTTGTTATAAATTATTTATTGATGATTACTATAATATTGAACTATCCATGGAAAGGGATTCATTCTTTAATGATTTATTCCTATTCCCATTGTCTTGATCTTATATATGGAGTGAGAAACTATATTCTTAACTCACCAAGACATTTTAGAACTAAAAACCTGAATTTAGTAACTAATCACCATGTTTTTTATCCATGGAGAAATTTTTTAAAAATGAATTCATACCAATCAGTGATGTAGTTTATTTACTCACATCTTTTTGATAAAATTATTTGTTCATTAGTATTTTGAAAAAATATGTTTATATATACATTATTTTAAGGAAATTAAAATCCACACATTCTTAGTTTGTATTATCCATTATAATGTTTCCAATATATATTAATAGTGATTATTTAGTGAAAATATTCTACATCCCATTTTACATAAAATTTAGAATATTTGAAATGTTTTTTTAATTGGGGCCAAAGACACATTTTTATTATGACTGGAATGAACTCATTCTATCTGGGTAGAGGGAGACCTATAATGTGGCCCATTGTCCCAAGACATAGTGGCCCATGAAATGTCCTCAAGGCCTAGTTTAACATCATTCCTTCATCACCATGTCTACATAATGCATATGGAACCACCGACCTACATCATGCCTCTTTCATCACCCACCCACAAAAGTTTTATGACACCACCTAATTTATAAATACCCTAATTGGATTTAAATAACTTCATCCATATTATTTTGGTGAAATTATTTTGGGATATTTTTATCACCCTATACCTTTTCATTTGGGTGTTTATCAACATTATTATACCTAGTTATTGAAAATAGAAATTACCACTCATATAAGGTGGATGTTTTTGAATAGTGGGAACATTGATCTTGGTGGTTACCAATGGATCATGTGATCAACCTAATTCATGAATATTATGGATTTTTTTAATGATGGGTTTTTAGGGTTGGTGTCCTGAGAACCAACAGTTTTGTACCATGATTACATGAATGTTCACTTATTATATATTGTTCATTATTCTGCATGACTATAATATAATAATGTCCTGGAATATATGTTGCCTTAATAAGGTCATGGAAGATCCTCACTATGATGAAAACCTTGAAATGCAATAACAATATTCTTAAATAAAGTTATGCAGTTGGATGTCATACTATGATAGGACACAGAGTATATATACCATCATGTGAGAGTACTCGTAAGAAGACGAGATTCTCTCTCATGGAGTTCGCACTTGGTAATCTATAAGATGGGAGATTATGAGAACATACCCGCCAGTAGTAATTCCAAAATTCATTGTTACATCGGATATTACTATCTGCGAGCGTGTGTAATGGTCCTTAGACTGGAAGATTATCATTAACTCATGTCATGACTCACGCACTTAGATTTACTGACGAAAACTGTCATGCAGACAGTTGACGGGAAGTAGGGTACATTTGGTGCGACATGAGTGACATGTTGTTAATGGATAAGTCGACGAATGATTTTTCCCTTCCATTTATGGATGGTGATTTCTCGGACCTTTGATTGAAATAGAACTGTCACATGAAATTCCATGGCCATGGTGTAAATGACAAGTTTATTTCAGGTAGTCAAAGAATGAAAAATCAAGAATATAGGTTTATGACACTTCCATGAAACCTTCATGATGAGATATTGAGACAAAGGAATAAAATTACACTGTAAGCATTCATATGTGGTGATACATCAATTCGGCGTCAAATTCTTTCTCTTGGGTGCCTTGACCCATTGCTAGACAGTAATCTTGGACTTTAGGCATGCCCACCTAATGCCAACGAGAAATAGGCATAGAGGGTCACACACTAAGTGTATTCTTGTATCTCATGTATAATAAAGATTATTCCCATACGTGGTTTAATAATTATTCAAGGAATCATAAATCTTTTTAATGTTGGAGGAAAAATAAAATAAAACAAGTACATGTCGTGTATCAAAAATTACATGCCGTGTAGGTTTATTTTGAAAACAAGTACATGCTGTGTATTATTAAATGTACACAACATGTAGTTTTCATTTTGGATAGGAAATAAATAAAATAAATCAAGATATACATGCCATGTAAATTGAATGTACATGCCGTCTAGTTGTCAATGAAGAACAAGTACATGCCGTGTATTTATTAATACAGGTCGTGTAGTTTTTCTAGTAAGGATTTTGAGGAAATATCATTTTATTAAATGATTTTTATTATAATCAGTGTGGGATCATGTCAAGGAATTAATGACTCGACATGGGGTTTTCAAAATGGAGTTAATAAAATAAATCAAATGCATAACGCGTTTATTTATTGTCATAACTCTACAACCACAAACCCGATTATAAATATCCTCACAACCGCAACTCTTTTCCCAACACAAGAGAATAGTTGTGTACAACAATTCTAGAGAATTATTTCAAGGATTAAAGAACCTCTTCCTCCAAGAACACTATCATGATTGAGAGAGACCCTCTTCCATCAGATCAAGATGATCTAAGGAAGAAAACGCAAGCGAAGGTTTCTCCATGTTAGCACCCGGAGACTCCTTTGGCGACGTCCCGAGATACGAGGTACACGTGTGGATCACAGCTAGAGGAATTCAACACGTGGCTTCTGCAACGCAATGATGAATCACATCAGAACATGACCAATAACATCAATGAAGAATGAACACCCAAAAGTTCTTTCTTTTCAATTGATTAAATTAATTATAATCAACCTTTAACGATCCCACTTTGTGGTTTAGGTAGTTTCCTCTTCTTTGTCCATTTCTTTGATTCCATATGTGGAGACAGTTGTTTATCATCGTATTGATCCCAGGTTGATCTTTTTTAATGACAAAACGACAAGTGGTCACATCCACCCCCGCGCTTCCGCTGCTCCCGGAACCTTCAGGTTTATGTCTTGGAATTGAAGAAACACCCTTCTAGATTCTTGTATCATTGTAGTCGCTGTTCTATTTCTACATTACTATGTCTAGAATACAATTTGGATTTATTTAATCCTATATACTTCATTAATTTTTTGATTAAATATTGGGTGAAAACCATCCATATAAGTGGTATTTATTACATATTGATTGTTGACAACCAATGTGGATAGAGAAATCTTTTCTGGTCAAGTAATGATCCGATCATGTGCCGTTTAGGTGGGTTATCTCTGTTGGTTTTTGAAAAATTGGTAATAGATATACTAAATCCTCTTATTTAATTTAATTATCTATTTTTGGATATTTTCATATCCATGAGATATGATTTTTTTGAGTTAATGTGTATATTAAAAGTTTTTGGCTATACATATCTTATCATAACGTGTTTTAAGATTCCATGGGTTGCGGGAAAAATGTTTATTTGAGGAAATTTGATGATATGAGTATAGAAATTCCTTCATCTCTCATCTAACTTTTTGTATCCTTGTTACATGTTGTGTATTTATTAATACACGCCGTGTTGTTTTTCTAGTCGGGATTTTGAGGATATATCATTTTTTTAAATAATTATTATTATAATTAGTGTGGGCTTATGTCATGGAATTAATGAATCAACATGGGGTTTTCAAAAGGGAGTTAATAAAATAAATAAAACATGTAACGTGTTTATTTATTATCATAACTTTACAACCTCAAACCCGATTACAAATATCCTCACAACCCCAAATCTTTTCCCAACAGAAGATAATCTTTGTGCACAACAATTCTGGAGAATTATTTCAAGGCCAAAAGAACAATTCCTCCAAGAACGCTCTCAGGACTGAGAGAGATCCTCTTGCATCAGATCAAGACGATCTAAGGTGGAAAACGCAAGCAATGGTTCTCCACGCTAGCACCCGTAGACTCCTTTGGGGATGTCCCGAGATACGAGTTACACATGTGGATCACTGCTAGAGGAAGTCTACACTTAGCTTCTACGATGCAATGACGAATCACTTTGGAACGTGATCAAGAAAATAAACGAAGAATGAACACCCAAAAGGTATTTCTTTTCAAATGATTACATTTATTATAATCAACCAGTAAGGTTCCTAATTTTTGGTTTGAGGAGTTGCCTTTTCTTTTTCCATTTCAGTGATTCGGTCCGTGGAGACTGTCGTTTATCATCGTATTGATCCCGAATTGATATTTTTAATGAAAAAAAGCTAAGTGGGAACATCCACCGATGCGCTTCATCTACGATCGGAACCTTCAGGTTTATGTCTTGGATTTGAAGAAACACTCTTCTAGAGTCTTGTATCAATATAGTTGTTGTTCTATTTCTACATTACTGTGTCTGGAATACAATTTGGATTTATTTACTCTTATCTATTTCATTAGTTTTGTTGATTAAATATTGTGTGAAAACTATCCATATAGGTGGTATTGATTACATATTTATTGTTGACAACCAATGTGGATAGCGAATTCTTTTCTGGTCAAGTAATGATCAGATCATGTGTTGTTTAGGTGGGTTATCACTGTTGGTTTATGAAAAATTGGTAATATATATACTAAATCCTCTTATTTAATTTAATTATACATTTTTAGATATTTACATAGACATGAGATTTTATTTTTTTGGGTTAACTCGTATATTAAAAGTGTGTGGCTATACATATCTCATCATAACGTGTTTTAAGATTCCATGGGTTATAGGACAAATGTTTATTTGAGGAAATTTGATGATATGAATATAGAAATTCATTCATCTATAATATTATATTTTTGTATCATTGTTTAATTTTGATTGAATGAATCAATAATCATGGGTCTCTAACTGATGTTCCCTTGTTATCGTCTTTTTTTTGTCACACCATTCCCCAAAGAATAATTTTAATTCTCCTAATAATGTATCTATCGTGGAACCATTGAATAAAATCACTCTATTTTATTATAACATTGTATATGTTGTTGTCTATGAAGTTTAATATTTTCTCCTGGTATCAACACATATTCTCTATTAGACTGCATAGGTAATCCCGTTGATGAATAAAAGCATATATCATTCAGAAGACATTATTCATCTGAAGACACCATATTATTTTAATAATTATGGTCCTTATGAGTAAGAGGATTGGATGATGAATGTGGATAAGTTCTTTGAGTTATTGGAAATGTTTACCTACGTTTAGATGAACTATGATTCATTCAAGAAAATCTATAATAGAAAATGGTGGTTGGACTTAATAGTTTAATAGTAAAATGGTTGACATCATTGATGGGAAATATTTTATGTCTCATTTCATATAAATTATCTATCTATAATTGATGGTGTAGGATATATCAATATCGTTCCCTGAATATATAAAAGCTAATTAAAATATGAATTCATATTCTATCATCGTTAAAAATAATGTAAAACTATCACTTATTCAGGCATTGAATGTGATGAATAACGATCATGTATTTTATATTTATCATTCAGTAGGTTTTGGATCTCATATTTCATTATTAATAACACCTCATATGGATAATTTCTAGATAGAAAATTTATGGTGGATGTTGACACTTTTAAGATGTTAGGGATGATGGGAGGTACTACTAGACCTTGTGGAAGTTTCATTCATCAATTTAAATGGAAGATGATGTGTAATGAGTCAAACATTAGAAACTATGGTTGTGGTTCCCTGTATCAGTCCATCATTAATTAATCATCCATTTCATGAAATTTACCACTGATGTACATCTGTTGAAGAATGTTTAGGTACTGGAAGAATATTTTCTTAAACGAATAAATGATTCATAGCCCTTGTAGTTTCTCTTATAATTTACAAAGGATTTTTCATGTTTTTACCACTCCACATAGTGGTATGCGATTATCAGTGATGAAAGGTTCTACACAAAAATCCATTTCATTATGAACAAAGTCTTTCTAACCAAATGAATCCAGACTGATTTTTCATATTGTAGTGAAAAAGTCGAGAATGGAAACATATGTGGTCCTATTATAGTGATATGAACCATTACTATCTATTTAACGTTAGTAAAATATTTAATTAAGAATGGATATATAATTATTTAGAATATTCCAATATTGGAGAATTTTTGAATCATTTTATGGAGATCCTGCCCTAAATGATGGAAATATCTATACCTCTTATGATAAATAGAGATTAGGGTCCCTATTCCCTTCTTAAACATTCATATTAATAAAAATCGGGCAAGTTTTGAACCTTATAGTCCATGTCATAAAACATATACATGTCATTTGAGGTTTAGATTCAACGATTTCTCAGATAAATATGACTGACTCTTATCATTAATAGATCTCCATTACTACCCATGATGATGTGTTTCTTTTTTTTTGGGGAGAGTGAGACATGTGGTCGAGTCGAGTAGGACATACTCATTTGAAGATGCGATGTTTTTTATCTCATTTTTATTTTGAACTAGATAATGTGTCATTTAATGTTGATATTTCTATATTAGATTCTGAGTTTCATTAAGTGTTTTAAATATATATTTTTAAATATTACACTAGTCAGGGAGGTGTTTTTTCAATCGACTACCAGGTGCACAACTTATTTCAATTCCCACATCTCTGATGAAGCTGTATGAATTGAAAGAGTTAAGAAAACAATTTGATTACTTGATGATGATGATATTTATTTTACCTAGTAGACTTCCATTATTACCACCTGTACTTTTATCCATGATGTATGGTATACCACTTCCCTTCTTTTTTGACTTCATAGATCGCAATTGGCTCAGTCTCTATAAGAAGTAAACATTTCCTCAAATTGATTATTTGATTATCTAGTTAAAAATGGACAAGTGGTTCTCAATGATTTATGTTTGGTATGACTATTTCCAACACTGGATCAATTAATTCTATACCCTAATAATGATTTCAAGAGTATTTATATAAACTATTTGTTCCTTTTTATGACATTTGGTGAAACCAATGCTCATATCGTGTTACTTGAATTTAGGAAGAGGATATTGCATTAAAACATTGATACTTGTTTGTTTTATTTTTGAATTACATCTTTTTATTCAAATATAACATGGAAGATCATGCGTGTAACATAATAAAATTTCTAGAAAACCTTATAAATCATATACATTAATCTAATAATTCGTAATGAAACATTGGAAATGGAATGTAAAATTATTATGACACAGAGAAAATGACAATGTATATTAGGTTACCTATAGATGTTAAAATCTTTTATGACCTGGTAGGTGCCATTAAATGACTTTTTGATTTAGAGCTTGTTTGGTAGGATATCGTCCACATTTTGTGATGGATTTATCAATGATTGATTATCAGATGACCTCTCTTACTCAAAAATTAGTAATCATTATATGAGATTAATAATACTAGGATTATTTTGATCAGTTGATGATTCAATTATCTTTATCTCTAATTTAAATACTTCTTGAAGCTGATCAAGACATTGTGGTTTTCTATGATGCATCATGTTTTGGGTTCAGTTGATTTCTTATTTTTGTGATAAAATTCTCAGAAATGGTTCCTATCATCTAAGGCCCCATGTTAAGACATATCACTATCATCATCTCAAACATGTAGTAGTGATGCATGCATTGATGTGTTTGAGGGGTTACCTTTTTGAAAAATGTTTTCAAATTTAATATTACGATAATATATTATATTACATATTCTCAAAAAATATTTATGTATTTTGTATACATGGTGGGTAGAGTACCTATATTCCATTTATTTTTACATTTACTACACTCCTTGTAATGTTAATCTCATTGTTGATGATTTGAAAATAATTGTTCTATCCCATTTCATGAAGAATTCGTCTGATAAGTTAAATTTGATGACTCTCATTTATCATATTCATTTTGGTGTCTACAAATATGAGAATGATTTTTACTTGTCATTTTTTAAGTTGAAATTTTCAATATTCAAATATATTTTTCAGGAATAGAAAATCAATAATGGGTCCTAGGGAATTATACATTCTTCATATGGTAGGAAGACCATCAGTGAGTCAGATCTTTCATCATAATGTATCCCATATATCCGAAGATATTTTTTCATTCTTATACATTTGATAAATTCTATGATAAGTGATTTTATTAATTCATAGTGGAATGTATACAACAGAACCAAAAAATATGTTTTATTATATGTGGAGTTTTTTGTGTCGAGGAATGAAATTATACATTTTTTATTTTGTTTCTAATTTTTATAAATGTCCACAAGTCATGCTTGATCATTAGTGGCCTTTATGTTTATTTCATCCAATTAAACAACCAAAAAGGATGTTAGATGAGTTATTTATTCAATTTGTGGTGGGTTTCAATATACACCTTGAAAAATTAATGTGATATAGGTGGTGATCAACTAAATGACCAAATCAGATAATGTTTTTATTATTCATGATATGATCCATGGTGAAGAACTATGAAATATGTATATATAAGAGATCCTAATGTTACAAAGATTTTTGTATGATATCATTTCTTATATGTATCATCAACTCACTAGTAATTTTGGGAGGAGAATTTAGGATGTGATCATATCCTATATAATATATGACTGAAACATGATTTTTTATGATCAAAAACATTTTGGAAAAAACTGAGAAACCAATGATTAATCCAAGACATGAAGTAAATGAAAAAAATATAGTTGTCGAAATGTAACCTTAGAATATTATCACTATTATCCAAAAAAAGTTTCCATGAAATAAATGTTACCGATGTTTTGGGATCATCTATTATAAGCTCTTCAAAGAGAATCACCAGATTGTCTCATGATTTCATTTTCTCATTATGTGTTATATTCTATTCACTGAATATTCTTACTAAAATTATGTTCTACATGTTAATATAATCACTATGTTCCCTGATAGTATCTACAAAAATAGACAGTCCCGTAATCAAAAAATCAACCAATGTGGAGGAATTTATAATAGGGAGTACCATTTCCATAACTTCACCAAAATGAAGTAGCAACTCTGGAGGAGCTTCTCCTATTGTCACCTATAGGTCAACCCTATTGAAAACTATGCATCAATCCATTTCTTACACTCAAATAGAATTCCCAGAAGAATTGGTATCACCTTTTATTAGCTCTTATTTTAATTTTTTGGTAGATCAGGTCTTCATAGGTAGTTGTAAATAATAGTAATTAGTTGAGCCATTCTTATTGACTTGTAGACACTTTCTCCTCCTTAGAACGAAGAGGTATTCATCCTAGAATTCATGTACTATATCGTCTAAGAACAGACTAGATGACTCATCACCAAACATATCCCTATGAATTCCTTTCCCCACATTTAGGTTCTCTACTAGGTCTAAATTTTGATTAGATCCTTCATTCCATAGTACCTAGAATTACATACCCATCTTAATGGCTGGTAACATACTTCTCATACACGACTTGTTCACTTAAATAGCCCCATTTTCCAAATCACCCTCCATTCCAATGTATCCATGTCCTAAAAAACCTCCTCTTTGTAGGAATAAAACATCTTTCCCTATTCACTTTTCTCACCCCCTTTCATGATTACACTTCATGATTAAGACCACTACCAGTCAATCTGCTTGTTGAATCCAAATATACAGGGTCTAGAACACCTACATTAGAGAAAAAATAATCCTCTATCCCTACATGACCTTTTTAACCTTACACAACTATATTTTTAATACCAATATCATTCATAAATCGGTAGAAAACAACAGAAAAATGTTTTTACCCTTCTGAGAAGCAATATGAAAATCATGGGATAAAATCAAGAATAGAACATGCATCTAGATGACAATTTTTGGGAAAACATCCAACATTACCTTTTCCATTACCACTAGTTTCTGAAGCCACCATCCCCTATAGATCATTCAGCATGACTGATCAACAATATTGAACCATACAATGTTCTATTTTCATATAGATAGATCAAAAAAAAAACCACGACTAAAATTCCTCAAAATGTATCCATTGGAACTCCTCCCCACCAAAAATCTGAACATAGTCGATTAGAAACATGGAAACATCAACTTCTAAAAAATGTATGGAGCTACATGGTAGAAAAAAGATCAGGTCATACTGATTGAGAAAAGATACCTACTTTTTATATTACTTAAATTGTGAAAATTAGAATTATTTTGAAATGGTATGATATGTTCATCGAAGCTTACATAAACCGCCACTATTGGTGCATCATGTTTATGTGAAAATTTAAGGTCCACAATAATATGAAAATTCTAAGGTTATTGAATCTATGAGGGCCTCTGGACCAAGCCCAAATCATGTCTTCCTCTGAGGAAGAATGAGACTTCACATTACAACTTTAAAGATGATAGACCATGGATCAATCTTGTAAACCCCATATTCCCAAAATTAATCCATAGAACAGACCCAATGATGGGTGACACTTCATAAAATGATCAAAAATGTGTGACTATGAAGATATGAATCCTTGGTAAATTCTAAAAATGAAATCACCAGTTCACAGAAACCTTTAATTGAATCTAGTATATTAGGGAAAAAATATATTTTTAGGAAGGAGTGATGAAAACTTGTCTTAGAGAGGGGGGAGAAAATGTGAGAAGTGATTCCTTTGATAGACAGTGGAGTTACCTCCCACACCTGTAGGGGATAGACTAACATGGAATCCCTCATAACTAAAGTCTCTTAACCACCATCTCTAATACCCTACTGAGACAATATGTTGTTCTATTTCATTTATTTTTAGTATAACATGCAATCCTCAAATATGTGGTCAATGATATAGAGAAAACAAGATAACTAAGTATTTTGTTCAAGATGATGTCCATGAATTTATAGGAGAGTGGGATAACAATTTTTGACTTTTTGTGTTTCCTTATAAATGTTTTTATTTCTCATCAATCCACATGGAACAATTTCATAACTTGTGTGGAAAAACGTTTAAATACACACTTTCTTGTTCATATGTGGGATATGCTTCCATGTTGGGACATAATTTGGTCCATGAGACCATGATATTAATGTAGTTTCTTCAAAATAAAATGGTGATGTGATAGAGACAATATAAATCCCATAAGAATCACCTATGGAACAATTTGTAGATTGGAGTTGTTGACCTTGTGTTTTGGATATATTTTTCATGGTTAGGTCACTGATGATTATGAAGAGAGATATAGATATCACATTGATATGTGGGACCTTTTTGGTTTTTATGTTGATAGGAAAGGTAGTATACCTTTTCTATTTTCACAACATATGAAATAGATCCAAAATAAGTTTTATGTGTTAATGATTTGAAATTTTTTCTTTTGGTCCACATAATATCCTAATCTGGTAAGATCTAGATGTAAAACCTAATTATCGCTCAAATGAGTAGCTAGTTTTTACTTTTGATTATCAAATTCAATTTTATCATGGAAGGTATGAACTGCTAGTATAAGTGATATGGAAATAAGGTTCTAATTCATATGAAACATGGGATTGCGAATCACTAAGGAGAGAACAGTGGCCTCATCTATTTTATATGGATTCTTATTGATAATATTTTTGGGGACTAAATCATTTAGGTAAAGGTAATTTTAACATCACGATAATTTATTTTAGGTATCTTATTTGGATTATGGTGCTGTCTATCAGTTTCTAGAGTGATGGAGGTGTTTTATGAAATTATTGTTTTATAGTTATATTTATAACCTATTTTTGTTTAATTTATATTCATTAAAAAAGAAACCTAATAATGTTAAAATAAATTTTTACCAATACATAGATTCTGAGATATGCATAACGGTAATGTCCTTCTACACATAAGTTAGAGGTGTTGCTTAAAAGTGTACTTGAAATTTTTAATGTTGTGTAAGGGTAAGTTAACCATTATGTAAAGGTATGGTAATATATATATATATTTATATATACACACTTGGAACGTATAGATATTTGTATTTAGACAATGTCTAAGGATAACCTGGAGTTCTGTAATAGAATATATTAATTTATAAATGATTTGAAAGTGAAACCAAGAGTTGTGTAAGGGTAAATCCTAAAATATAATGGATGTGTAAGGGTAATGAAAGAATTACATAGGGGTGTTCTAGAAGGATGAATTATGAAATGGTAAAGGCCATTACCCTTATGTGACACCTATGAGATGTGTAATGGTAAACAATATTACCCTTACACAGTGATATTTTGTGTATTATTTTTCGTTTTATCTTCCCCATCTGACCTATATAAAATAATTTGATGAAATAAAAGGCCTAAAATCATGTTAATATATTCATTTAAAATTTCAATATTGTCACTCATATTTTTGATTTTCAGGAACACTACAAATTCAATATACTTTTAGAAGATGAATAAATTTGGGATATTTATTAGGGGTTTTCAAGCTATTTAATGAAATGCCTTCTATGTTTTTAGAATTCCCTAGATATATGTTAAAATTTCTTATTGATTTCCTATTAAGGATATTTCAGGTACCCATATATTGTAGAAGAAAATAAATTTCCATTATCCCAATACAAATTTATTCTTTTTGAGAGACCAGTAAGTGTACATTGGAGTCTAATTTTCCCTAAACTCATTATTGGAATTTTATGGATGTATATTATAATCTACATTCAGGGAATTTTATGATCAGTATTATGGTTTGGAGATATATAACTTTTGGTATAAGTCCACATTTTTGGATTCATAAGATTCGTCCACCTTTCAATTTTGGTGACCCTCATTGGGTGTTGGACATTTAAATTCATCTAGAAGGCTATTTTGTATAGAAATATTTAACAATTGACACCCTTTATGTGTTTCTATTGTGAATATGTTTTTCAACAGATTTTCTATATATCTAATTGAGTTTGTTCCTGATGATTTATTGTGTTATATTGTGTTATCAATACACATTATATAAGAATTATTATGAAATATTTACTTCTATCAAAAATATCATAACAATAAATGAATTATTTGAATATTTATATTGATGATATGAAACTGAAATGTTTTTTATGATTTTATATGTGATAATTTGAATTTATTTTATTATAAAGTCATGTTTTTATTATAAAAACCCAATTTTGATTGTTTTTTAAATGAAATTAATTTTTTAATGTATCTTGATGTTGATTTGAAATAAAATATTGGTATGAACTATGTATGATTGAAATGGAAGGTATCCTGAAATTGTTTTTACTAATCAGATTCTCTTGAGATAATGGTTAGTTAGGAGGGGTCAAGCATGAACGTAATCATTTAAAGATGTATATAATATTAAGCAACTAATGTTTAGTGATTCATTATTTAGGGGTGAATTATGATTAATACTATGTTTTATCCTAGTGATGTGTGAACACACTCGAAGCTATAACTAAATAAGATTGTTCAAACCACATGAAAATAATTTTTTGACTTATCAATGAGGAGTTATCCATGGTGTGATTTTTTAAAAATTAATACATGAAAAAATTTGAATGATTTTATTTACACATGACGTATTAATAAAATGTTTCTGTCACACCTATTTTGAAAAAGATTCATTAATCTATGTAGTTTTACGATGTTGAACATTGATTCCTACTTATATTATCCCCTTTAAATTATGTGAGGTATCATGGATTATTATTATATTTTATAATATTTCATAAAATGTTTTTCATTAATATTTTTATATTTTTTTATGAAATTCATAGTTTGATCTTAAATGTATTTTTTCTTAAACTGCACCTTTTCCATTGGGAATTCAATGAATAACCTATACTAGGTCTAGGAAAAGATAATTTACCACAGAATTTTTTTTTGATATTCATGATTATAGGGACCTAGGTTGTTGGTGAGGACATATGGAGTGTGTGATTCACTTATTTAATAAATATTATGGGATGTGGTAATGATGGTATAGCTAATGGATTTTTGAAACATCATGCATGGGACATGTATATGAGTACATATGGTAATGTTTATATTGTGTAGTGATTGGAATAAAAAATCATTAATTATTCTTATCTACTGAACATATTTTTCAAGTAACTATTATTAGGAAATAATTACCACATGTTTGTATTGATCCCTTGGTGTTAGTCACCATTATATAGGGACATGGATGGCTCTTCGAGTAATGCGTAGATCGGTTCTTGTTTTTTTATGGCATGTTGTCCATGACGGTTTGTTACACTAGTTCAATGGAGTTACCTATTTATTTTTTAGGCTCCCATAAAATAATTACATTATGTCCCTCTTAACCTTAGGATAAATTTATTTTCATCAGATAATACAATACTTTTTAATTAACCAAATTCCTTCAACACGTTTTTTGTATGGAAATCACATTTCAACTAATATTTGGTCATCTTTAATACCCCCACCATAATATATATAGGGTATTCCATCAACACATTGAGTAATCCTAAAACCTTCTCTATGAATTATAATCAATACCCTATCACATTGCACACTGAGTCTATTTTCATCTTTCCTTTACTAATAATTGGAATGTGACTCCCAAGGATATTATTGAAATGATATCTAAATACATGTCATCATTTAAATAATGTTGATAATTAAGGGTTATAAATTTATACACATGAATGGACTTGTGATCTATTGAAAAATAATTCTTATTACAGTGAGCATATACTAGGACATTACACTTTTTATGAGTGTACACAATCTTAAAATAATAGAATTTTAGGTATTAAACTCATCAAATATGTTAGATATATCAATCTCAGTGATATTATATAGACATGGAGATATTATAGTTTTTTTCAAAACAATAAATGTCTTAGAAAATTTAGTGTTAAAAAAATTATAATTCTTGGGTTGTAGGTTCTTTCTCGAAATAATTTTTTGGAAAATTTATCCAGGTTACCTAAACTCTTGGGTCTTATAAGTGATAAATTTATTATTGTATATCAATAATCATCAATGTAACTCTACTATTACAATATAGTAATCAATGTACTCGTTATATTTTATTAAAATAAATCACGATAGCAGTGGGAGACAAGATCACCATCGACTCATAAAAACATGACTTACACTAATTAGTATACCAAAATTTCACCCATTTCTTCATTAAGATCTACATAACTCATAATATTTGAGAAATAAAAATGAACTAAATTAAAAATCCTTTTAATATAATGAAAATATGAATATTAAATATATACTTAAAATAATCCTAAAAACTACCACATAAAGTTTCTCTACATTTACTAGAATTCCACATTTTGATATAATGTTCAACCAAAATTGATTTTATCATATCAATAATATATATTTTAAGAGAATAGAATAAATCCAATAAAATCTAAATATTCAATGAATAGTCTTCCCTTATTTACTATGGTGCTCCTATTTACGAAACATGTACCACAATGTCATTAGAAAACATAACAATTAATAAAATGAGATAATGATACCTGATCCAAATAAATTGGTCCATAATCAATCCTAATTATTTTTTATGTTAGAATTAAATTATAAAAACTCATATGATCCATATATTGGACATAATATATTCTATATAACATCTACCATACTCACACTAAGCTGGAGATTACATATCCTCAAATTAAGTATATAGAACAACTAACTCCCCACACTTGATCAAATTTGGATACAATATTTAAATGTATATAACTGTACATGTTCATGAACTTATCTCATAATTATAATCAAAACACTGATTTGGGATTTGATCACTCCCTTAGAAATTAATAGTTGGATACACTGTAGGGATATTACTAGGTGAATGAATCCCTTTGCCTCAAACTCATCTAACTATATCTCATATTCCCTTTACCCTGAATGTATCGTGATATATGGTGACAATGATAGAAGTTCCATTTATTGGACAATTAAAATCATGATCATGAACTGGCTATTGGGTATTAATGTAATGAAATAATCTAGAAAAACATCTTGTGGATGGTCTATAATATAAATAGAGAATAGATACCCAATTTACACCTTGGATTACAATTGTTTTTACTAAAAACATAATTATTCCTAGTTCATGAAGTTATAATTTTCAATAATTGACTCATTTATTTAATCCACCAGTGAATATATAATAACGACCTATAGATGATGTAAAATAGTGTTTCATATAATTGAAAAAAAATATGAGCTCCATAGAAAGAAAACGTATCCATACTAAGGATAACACCAAATCTAGAAATATAATTAACATGAACATTTCATAGATTCCTATTTCCACAAACCACGTTAATGAATATAGAAAAACCCATGACCGCCTATATTATTTTTCATGGGGCGGGTTGATCTTTAAAATCCGCATATGAAACTATAATTATGAAACTAAATTTTTCAATAAATTTCCAGAAAGAAACGTGTACATCAAAACTATATCGAGTTAAATTAAATATAATGTTAATGTCATGAGGATCTCCACTCAAAAATGTGAAAATACCTCAAGGTCATAGATATGTGTTTTCTAAACTAAAAAAATATAGACATAAAATTTAACATATTCCATTCGGGATGTAGTATTAGTTAATTGTTGTATCCTTTAGTCATACTGACCTCATCCTGGAGCAAAAGGTCACCCTATATACAAAGATTGTATGAAAGATATTCCATTTCCTCTTTGATATGATTTATAAAAAATTATTAGGGGTCTTATGACTGACCATATTCTAACACACAACATGGATAATGTATTATTGAATAGAATCAGAATACATAATTTATATATTCGTAATCCAGACACTCATTTAGTGTCTATGGATACATAGATTTAACCTTTTTTGACATCCCAAAAAATAATAACATTTAATGGGTCTTAATTTGATGAGGGAGATATGGACCCTTTCTATATCACCTATATTTATAATTTCCCAATAATTAACCAAAATGTATCCTCATATGGATATCACAGGATTCAGTGCATAACTATAGAATACAATGATTTTAAATGTATTTCATTTTAAATAAACATTTTTTATGTTTTTAATTATAGGAAACCAAATGTCTTATTGAAAACCTGATATTTTATTACTATATATCATTATTTTTAGATTTATATGTTTGAATAGGATTAACCACACTATTAAATATATATAGAAGTGTTTTCTCAAATTATAATGTATTAACATATTCTAATTAAACAACCATTATATTTTTATTGATGAAATTTAATTAATAAAAGTCTAATTTTTTAAGAAGTGTTATTTTATACATGTTTTTCATTATTATATAAAAAAATTACATTAATAGCTACAAAAAAATTTATAATAAACTATATTTGAAATTAATTATACAAATTTATCTATTACTAATCTAATGGATAAAAATAGAGATAAAATATTTTCAATGTAAAAAAATTGTTATTTTCTACAAACAATAATGTATTCAATGAGTTTCTAGCTTAATAAAATTATAAATATTTATTTACTATTTCATTTAATAAAATTTATTATTTTTATGTTAATATTTATTTTTAAATATTCATTTGAATGTTTTTAGAAGGCATCAGATGAATACAAATTCTATTTTTTTATAGAATTTTTTTTTTCTAAAAATAGTTATTAATTCGTTTTTGCGAAAATTGTTTTAGAATAAATTTCTTCAATATAAAAATATATTGAATTTATTTAAAAGTATTCCAGTTCTATAATAATAATTTCTATATTTGGTGATATGTATGGTTTTATTATTGGTCAATGTGGATTCTAAAAATATAAGAAATTGTTTACCATGGTTAATGTTAAAAAAAATTTATAAAGGGGATAATGCTAGAGATAAGGGTATTATTACAACATAATAAAGTATAATTATTTTTAGTTCAAGATATTTAGGCATTATAATATCCGACCTTAAAATTATGTACATTTATTTTCCACATTCATTAGATGATATAATATTTTATTTAAATATTTTATTCAATTCTAGGTGTGTCCGCTCCCTAAATTATAAAATAGAACCTCATATACTATCTTATTCATGAATATTTAGAATTATATATCAGAATATAAAAAACGTAATACATTCCTCGATTTTTCCCATCATCTATGAGTCTATGGTATTTTATAAATACTAATTTATTATGGATTTATCTATAATAAAAAGGAGTCCTCTAAAATAATATTCATAAATATTAACCAAGACAATTCAATTTTATCACTATAACAACCTATATAATACAATTTTATTTTTTATATTATTATTAGTATTGTATGATAAATAATAATAGGTGATATTTTTATGTGGGCAGAACCATTTTTCACCTACAATCAATAAAATTATAAAGGAAAGTTTTACCCTACTTACATGTGGACTACAACCTTCACATAGTGATACGATTCATTTTCCATCACCTCTATACATGTTTTTTTTATAAGAATGGGTTTACAATATCAATAAATTATATACGATGTATTTAGGATTCTTTAATAATAAAATATTATTTATCTTTCATTCCATATTTTTTTAGAAAATAAAAACATTGTTCATGTGTACATATGAACTACCATCTCCATTAATGGTGTAATTAATTTTTCAATATATAAATAATATGGATGACGATATTTAAAACCTTTATTTATTAAGATATATTTTATTTTAAATAAATTAAAACACATTGATATCATATTTTTCATGTAACCCTGACTTTAAAAAAATTGTGATATCCTATTAAGATATTATTTTTAGGTGACAATAATAACCTAACTATTAAAATTGTTGTGTATGAATAGGGATAACCATGTTATGAAATAATTAAATTTATAATATATTAGAAATGAATTTATTACGTATCAATTACTTATAAATGAAAATAAAAATCATTGGAAGGATAGAAGAGATGTTCGTCTGAAAATTATTTTTATGCACACAATGTTTTATTATCATAGAAAATATGATAGATATATATTATTGAATTATTCTCTTTATTTTAATATATTATATATTCAATAAAATTATTAAAAAAAATATTCAAGTGTTTTCAGTAGTAATAGGATGAAAATCTATATTGTTTTTTTTTCATAAAAAACGTTATTTTTAAAAAACACCACATTCACCACTATTTGAATTTTTTTTGAAATTAATTTTTCCTACATATATAAAACGAATAAATAAATTGGATAATATATCAGTAATTATTTAGTTACATTTTGTTAAATAGGGTCTTTTTTATGATTTTGAATACTAACTGTGGTATTATTTATCACCTTTGTAAATGATAATTCGAGTAGGTTAAAAGTAGCATTTAATGCCAATTTTATACTCAATAATTCTTATTATATTTTGTATGTTTTACCATTATCACCTTATTTATGAAATTTAATTTTTTTAAGTGATAATTTTCCATGATAATGTTTAAAACTAAATAAACAATAGTTTAAGACCAATCATCTTCCTATAAGATTTAAATAACTTTTAAGAGTACACATGAGAATAAAAGAATGATCCAAATATATATTAAAATTTATTTCAAAAAAAATTATTTAGATTCATGATATTACTTTATTTAAAATTAGTGTATGTAATATAATTAACACAAATTTCTCAGCAACTCTAATATATAATTTATTCAATTAATAGTAAAATAAAATAAGTGATATTAAAAATAATAAAAGTACTGTAATTGGAGTTATTTAAGGTGTTTATATAATTTTATATGTGATAATTCAATAATAGTTAAAATTTATTAAAATTTATTATAATTATATCTTATCATTGATTCACTTTAAGTCAAATTGAGTGAATAGTTTCAAAAATTATATTACAGATATTTTATGAGAATAATATTTTATTATATTGTTTTAAATCCAACAAATATTAAAGGTGATTAGGGGGATAATATGTGTTCTAAAATTTCATCCCATGAAAATTTAGAATCCATGCTTCACCTATTATGTTAAATTACTATTCTTTAATAATATAAAATTTATCACTCTATATAAGATTAAATTTTTTTAACGATGCTGTAAACCATAATATAATGTTTAAAATGAAAATACAACATTAATAATATTATTTGGATTTTTATATCTAGACATTTTCCTCTTATTCGTCTAATATCTATCCATTTAGAAGAATTTTCCTAGCGAATTTTTTAGTTTTATTTTAATATCATCAAAATTGTATGTTCTTCCATTTCCTGCCCTTCTAAAAAGACACCCAAATCTCTTAAATTTCATCTCCAATTTTCTCCATTAATAATAATTAATCCATGATCATTTCAATTATACTAAATACATATAATATATCTAGAGGATATGTTCTTACTAAAATTTTAACACTATGTTCCTTAAGATGAGATCTAATGTAACTATTATGACGAAGATGAAATCACATTAACCAATAAATTTTTTTACGTATCATATTATGTCATATATAGATATATGGTATTTAATATAAAATAATAAATCGATTATCCAAGAAAAATTGAAATTATATTAATATGAATCCATAATTATCCAACAACATTTCAATCCCATGGAATGTGAATGTATCACTTATGCGTACCGTTTGATTGTTGTTCCCACATAACGATTTGATTCATTATTATCACCATGGTTTATGGTTGTATATTATGGTGTTCATAAATTTTATTAATGATAATAATGTAATAATGGATATTATTGTATGATAATATAATTTTTTTGTAATTAAAATATAATTTTCTTTATAACGACAATGTTACCCACATATACATGTGGACCACCACCTCTATGAAGTGATGTGATTCGATTTCCACTTCCTCAAAACATGGACGGTAATATGGGTTATTTTATTAAATATATATGATATAATTTTGATTATTTATTTTTATATTATTATTTCATTTTTTCCTTTTGTTAAAAAGTTATATCAATGTTCACTCAATCATACGGCCAATCATCTCCATTAATGGTGAAATTAATTTTTCAATATATATATTTTATGGATGTATCTATGTAAATATTTATTGAATATAAATTATATTACCATGATTATAAAAGCTTTTGATATAGTAGAATTATGATATATGTAAATGTTTCAAAACCACTGAACCAAATCATACATGAATAACATAGTAGTTACAACCCAAAACTATGATTGTAAAAAAATATTATTAATAAAAAATATAAAATTTTATTAGTAAATAATAAATGGTAAGATATATATGATTATGGTTATATAATTGATATATAATAAATCAATATATATTATATTGTTATTTTGACCATTTATTAATGAAGTCAGACATGCAAAAAGTGTTTTTTTCACACTCTCAACATTAGTTGGGATTAGTTATATTAATGTTTAAACAAGTAGAAATATTTTATCATACTTTCATAAAAATAATATATCATCATCCCCTATATTTACCTTCGAAAGTTTTATTTTTTCATTCAATTATCATCCCTTTTAATAATCATGAATCCAAAAAATATTATTTTATATAAAATTGATTTTATTTCGATACTTGGTCATTAAATATAATTTTACCATGTCGAAAATTTTCCTTTAAATGTTATAAATAATCTTTTAATTTCATAATATAGTTTATAAATGATTTGTTTACCCATGTTTGGTTTTTCAATAAATGTTTAAAATTATTTATCGTATCTTTTACTGAACAAGGTACCTTATACTGAAGGTGTGATTAATATCATTGTTCTATCAATAATGAAATTAATGCAATTTACTCCGATAATGATCGCTTAATTATTTTAGGATTAATTAACATTTTTATAAGATTTATATCAATGATAATATTTTAAATAATATTTTTGATGGTTTTGCATTTTAAATAACATATTTCAATTCTAAAATTGGTTTTTTACTCTTGAAAATTTTAAATGTTATTTTAAATTTATTTTTCATGTATACCAACTTCATTTGTTGAATATTATACATTATTTTTGACATAATCTAATTAATCCTCCATTCCCATTTCATTTTAGGGTTTATGTGTTGTTTTTCAAGGGAATTTATAGATAATATATATTTTATTTCCCCTAATATGGATAGTTATTTATTTTTTAGGCATGTTTCTTATGTTCAACAATTAATCCATATAATGAGTGCATTGGACTTATTATGTGATGAATGGGAAAAATTACATATCCCACTGATGAATAGGTATGTATGATGTGAATAAATAGATTAGGTAACTGGTTGAGGCCTCAATCATTTATATAGGTTCCTTGTAATGTGACCTTTGTTGATTTTTTAGAAGGCTTGGCAGAAGGCCTCTATAGCAAGATTTAGATGTTTTACATTAAGAATTATATCATTAGGAAATCACTTGTTGATGAACATGTGATCATTTATATAGGTATAATACCCATGGATAGGTTTCTAGGTTATGTGATAGTTTTTGTGGCTTTATTTGAACATCATTAATTGTTTCTATGTTGTCAACACCTTATTATCATACATTGAATGCATACCCATTCTCATTATCTGATCTCACAAATTTATTATGTTTCATTTCTCCATGATTAATGTACGTGTATTATGATATATAAAATTGGATATTCTAATGGGGAAAATATTTTTTCTTAAATGAAATACATTTTTTGTTTTATGTTTTGAAATATATGTGAGAATTCATGTATAAATGATGTTTATAAAGACTAGATAGTAATTATATCCTTTTCAATGTGATCACTTGTATCTAGAAAAAATGTTGTAATGTGACCACAAACCATAGATTTATTGGTTCCGGGTATTTACAGTTGGAATTGAACCACATTTAATAGAAACAATGGGAAGTAGATTTAGAAAAATATATATTATGAAATATAAACCTATAAATTACTTTAATGAGAGGTCTATTTTTAAGGAAAAAACCTAATTTTTTGGTTAGTAGATATTATTTGGGTTTAATAGTAGTAACTCCATGGAAAGATATTATATGGGGACATGGTTTTTTAATGATCCATGTAGGGGAAATAACCATGTAAAGAGATGGTTGAGTAGATATTATCCATCATTCAGGTTCACACTGATTTTTAAAATATTCCACATCTAGATGTGAACTCTAATGTTTTGTTCTTCGGTTAGTTACCATTTTTTAAAAGCCCTTATAAAAGATTTTATAATATATTTTTTTTGATTTTAGAACATTATCAAAGAAACCATGTTTATGATTTTGATATTAGTTATTAATAAACTTTAAATTTATGCTATGTGTTTCACTTGTTTCAAAATAAGTTAATAAGTTCAATAATTTATTGATAAAATAATGTGTATTAAATTATTTTTATACAAGTACCTAGAATAAAGATTGAGACAAATATTGATTCACCTAATCCATGTTGGTATTTACTTTCTAAGCACGATACTAAAGATGGATCTTGTTTTATTGTTGGATCTAATAAAATTACAAATATATGGGAGTGGAAAATTTGGGATATGAAATATAACCTATCTTATATGGAGAAACCTTCAGGTATACAATCTTATGTAATAATGTTATATCTTAAAATATATTAATAATCTTCTTTATTAAATGGGATTACAAATCTGTTATTATTGATAAATGAATTATTTGGATAGAGAATATATTTCATACATTTATAAGTAATTAAAAGGACATGTTATTCATGGTAGTTAATATTATCTAAGTATATGAAAATAAATGGTGGTCATTGATTTAATACACATAGGATTGGGAGGAAATAGTGAGCATCGAATGGATAAATTTTATGGAACCTTTCATGGAAAATATATTCTTCATTAAAAATGAACAGATATAGGGATAAATTTTTGGAGTATATGATAAACCAAAGTAGAAAATTTTTCTAATTATGTAGATAATGTTACATGTTTTACGTGAAATGATACAGACTAAGTATGAAGTCTAAAGAGAAATATGACAAATTATTGGATGGTATCAAGCTATTCCATTTAAAAGAACTAGTCATATAAACGTCCTTATCATTTTTTTGACATAGTGTCATTTACTATCATGATAATGATACAATTATCTGTGTCTCATGGTTTTGATGGAAAGAAATATTATGAAGATTATAATGAAAAAATGGATTAGCAGGAGAATAGGAATATCAGATTTTCAACATGTGATTCATGTGGAAGGAAACACTGTGATATATGCATGAAAGGGTATTCATTTTTCTTCATGTTTGTATATAATGAAATCAAGATCATGAAATATTTATTAATGGAAAATCCATTCAATAATAGTGTTTCAACAAAAATGATATATGTAACTATTTGAACCAATCCTTTAAACATATAAATAACATACCATAAAATAATGCAAGGTGAGAATGATATGTACATGAAACAATTACATATAATGTGGAATTTCATATTGACATGGTGAATGGTAATCTTAATATTCTCTATAAGATTTTGAAATTTTCGTTTAAATGGTTTTATTGGAATTTTCACATTAAGTACATGATGAAATACATAGTTGTAAATTGTAAATGTGCCACTGAATTGAAATGGTTGTTTAGGATTCCCATATGGTTTTGTATGTGGAAATTAGTTTTCAAATTTGCGTGGGTGTTGTTATTTAAGTATTTTTTTAATATGTGATTGTTGTTTAGGTCTGATATCCAATATTGAAATGGTTTCATATGAAAATTTTCCTTGAAAGATGTCTCTTGTAATGTTATTGAAAAGTAGTGGGAATTTCATTGGCAAGAGACTTACCTCATGTGTTGATGGTTTGAAGGTAGGGGACTATTAAATGTAGTGGATGGTGTGGTGCATGTTTGTTATGGAATGTATGTATGTTTTGTTGTTTTTATTTTTTTGGAACACCCAATTGTGAAAATGAAAATTGAATATGGAATTGTGATAAGAAATTCTGAGAACACATGTTAATAATGTTTAGGATTCCACTCTGGCTAGTGCACCATAGTAGGACCTTAAACTGATTTTGGATTGTGCCCCTAATTTATTCATGGATGTGTATAAGAGAGAAATCAATTTTGTTGATGGTATCTGGTTATGTTCGCTTACATGGTGAATTATGTTTCAATGTGTTTTAGATGTTTTCCTTTAAACCCCTGTATTCTCTCACATTTATATGGAATTAATATATCAGTGGATGGAAATTTATGTTCCTTTATTAGGATGTTTATTGAGCATCGTTAGTCCAATTCACTCATTATGGGTTCTAATTCCCTTTTGATGGTTCATGGTGTTTCTCGAAAAAAAAGTTAATGTTAAGTTTTCATTAAAAAGTATCATGATATTAATTTTAGAAGAAAAAAGTTAACCACTTTACATTTTTACTCATTTTATAGTGAACAAACTTCTCTTTGGTTTTTCCATTTATTCTCATAAATAATCAAGTTCATTTAAATTGAAAAATACATTTTATGTTAAGAGGGAATTGGAATGTAATTTTTTGTCTTTATAATGGAATTTGGGGAAAGCCTATGTTCATATATATTATATGTAAATAATTAAATTTATGGATTTTTTATTTAATGGAAATTCTTTGGTAATAAATTTTTTCTTCCTAACTACTAAGATTAAATAAATTTTCATATACTTTATTATTATTTTTAGTTTATGGCGCATCTTTGAGCTGGGATTCATTATCATTGGGTTATTTTTGGTTATGTGATCATAGAGTTACCGTCGGAGTAACAAGGGGACTTGGTGGTTGTTATTTTTGGATGTTTTTTATTTTTTGTTTCGTTGTATCACCTATTTTTTATAGATGTTATGTTTTAATAATGTATTTATTTTAGTTCACATAGTTTATATATAATTAATTTTTTATTGAAACTGTGACTAATCATTCCATATTAGATCTTTCTACTACACATGGTGATAATATCTATCATAAGAGGATCGCAAACACCTCATGGCCCTTGTTGTGTTCTTTCCCAAATGATCGGTTCGAAGTCAACCAATGGTGGATCATGAAAAAATGATGTGATATATTAAGTTTTATATATAACCCATCATTCAGATATCCCTTTGTTAATTGGGTTATTGATTTATATGGTGTAGGAATATGATAACATGTGTATAGGTATGAGGAAGTGTATGACAAAAAATTTATGTGTTGAACCTTGGGTTACGATGGGAAGATATGTATGTTTTTGGATTCAAAGGTTCTTAGGAGATGTTTTTCTTTTTGGGAAATGATGTGGCAGTAAGGAAAGTAGATTCAGTGAGTTTTCAGGGCTTGTATCCCCATGTGGAGCTAGGTACATTGTCCTGGAATACTCTCTATGATTGTTGATTTATTGGAATATGGCTAACAACCATATGACCATATCCCCCACAAAAAATAATTTTCCATTTTGGGTTACATTTTGGTTCATCATAATTTAAAAACCATTTTTAAAACCATGATTTAAATTTTTCAAATTGGATTTCTAGTGAATATCTTTGTGTGATTGAAATGATGAATGATATGTTTTATTTATTTCAAGTAATGTTTTAAAAATAATTTATTAAATAAATGTTTTTTATGAAAATGGTTTTAATTGTAATTATTTTTTTGAAATAAGGTATTGTATAATTGTGATTTTGATGGAATGATTTTTAACGATCAGATATTTAGATGAATTTCATTTAATATACTTCTGGAATGATGTGTATTGGAGTTTGGAGTTTGAAAATTGATTTTAAAGTGGTGTTTAGAGGGATTTTTTAAATTTTTTTCTTAATTTTGTGAGATGGTTTCCTTTTATGTTTAGTTTTTTTGAGTTGATATCTTGATGGTTGGTTAGTTTTATTTGAATTCATGGTTTTATTCTTTTTCTGATTATTCCCAAACCTGTTATTCAATGGATAATCTTGGTGTAGCTTTAGATGGTTCACTGTTCTCCGAACCTCCAGTTTATCAACCCCTATACATCCTTCATGAGTTTAGAAATATGAATCCTCATCCCTTTTATGGTCATGAACATCCTTTTGATGTTGAAGAGTGGATGATGAAAATCTAAATGGTTTTTGGTTTCTTGGAGATTCATGTGTCTATAAAGGTGAATTTTACTAGATTAATGCTCGATGGTCAGGCAGGAACTGGGGGACGTTGTTCAATAGAGATTTCTTTAGGAAGACCGATACATGAAATTAATTAAGGCATCTTTTATCTGATAGTACTTAATTGAATTTGTGGTGGTGATGAATGTGATAGAGTTGTGCTTCCTTTAGCATGGTGATGGATTGATGTTGTATTTCATTCTTCATTTGTTAGATCTAGTTCCTTATATTTAGATGTAGGACAAGGATTTATCTATAAATTCTAGACAATTGGAAAATGGGATTTGAAATCATCTTTATTTGTGGGTATCAGAGTTTTATCATAACTCCTTTATGGTCTTTTTACATATTTTTATGTGTATCATATCCATGTGTTCCATCAATGTGACAAGTCATAGAAAAAGAATATGTTGGGTCTAAATTCTCCAAACACCCCATGTACCAGTGGATGAATTGGTCACAGGCAAGGATTGTTTCAGGGTTTTGATATGAATTGACATCGAGTTAGATCTACCTATATACAAAACACCCCAACCATTTTTTAGGAATATAGTTCTTGTCTCAGTTCGGTTTGAATGCCATTTTCCATTAGATTGATCAATTAGTTGTATATGGGTTTTTTTTTACTATCTTCCTTTTATTGTAGTGATTACCGATGATGTAATTTTTTAGATTATATATTTTAATGGTAGTACCGTTTTGGAATTTATAAATTTGTCATTCTAAGAGGAGGTTTGTCCCTTTTTTTGGAGGGCTCCTTCCACAACTAATTTGGTGTGAATGATGAATATCCATTTTGGTGAATGTTACATGTGGGAGTGAATCAAGGATCATGATATTTCACATTAATTATGTTCTTTCTAGGGTTTTATGTGGACATTCATGTTTCATGTGTATGTTTTTTTGTGGGGTTTTTAAGTTGGGGCTTGACTAAAACTCTAAAATGGAAAATATTCCACAATGGACTAGGACATAGTTTATATTTATTGTTTCCTAGTGATGGTGACCTAATAGGTGGTTTGATTGGGAGTTTTCTAATTCCAATACTTTTATGTTTGTGTAGGCAATGGGATTTTGCTGTATAACTAATGGTTTTTTTAGAAAGGTTGTGGGGATTATTTTTGAGTTTTCTTACATTTTATGAGAAATTGATAGTGTTCATTGGTGTGTTTTAGGTACATGTTCTTATTTTCATCTAGGTTATAGTTATGGCGGGTTCTTTGATTTAAGGGATCAGATTGGGTGTGTGACTGACTCCTTAAATCTCATTTAATCTTCTAAAGATTTTGTTCCTTTCATGGGGTAGGATGAGTTGTGTGTGTGTGGAGGGGGGTGGGGAACTATAACACCCATATTTTTATTTTCATCCTTTAAATAGGTCTATAATTCTGTTCTTTATTTTTCACTCTATTTTGAGTTTTTCTAGATTTAATTTTCTAATTTTGAAGCTTTTTTTTATTATGTTGGACAATTTTGGTTCATATGTAATGGGTAACCTTGTGTCCTCCATATATGGAATCACATTTCAGTGCATATTGAATTTTCATTGATTGAGATTGATCACATTATCATTGATTCATCCAAAATATGTGGACCCAATGAGAAGAGTGTGGGTCTTTTTGTGTCTCTTGTTGAGGGTGCGTAGCTTGAGAATTATTATTCCACACTGAGGAAATTTGGTATCCTTGGTTCTTGAATATCTGAGAAAACCATGACATTTTATTGGTTCATGGTTTCCTAGACTATGTAGTAAAACCATGTGGCTTCTTGGTGTGTCTAGTATGGGGATCAGAATTGTTGCGATTTTTGGGAAATTTTGAGGCATAACCATGTGCAGTGCCCATGCGTCTTACAAATGTGAATTGGGTTCTCTACCCTCTTTTATTTTAAAACTGAATCACCTTATTCTTCCCCATTTGGTTTCTTTTTCTCCAATGGGACTCTTCCCAACCTCTTCAATACTCCCACAACTTTTATGGGTTGAATCAATTGTTTTCATTGAGTTTGGTTAGTGATTTTTCAAGGTATTATCATCTTCTCTTTTCCCTCTTCATTCTTCCCATGTTTTATTTTGTGCTACTCTTCACCTTTCACTCATTATTCTATGGTTCATGGATATTTTGGTTCAAATATTTAGGGGTTTACAAATTAATTTAGTTCCTATTTTTTATTTCATATTTTAAGCATGATAGAGTTAATTCTGGTCATCGTTGCTGAAGCCCTATATTTTTGAAGGGGTAACCCTTTACATTTGATCTTTAAATTTAATAATACACTGGTTTATTTCTTTTCATACCTTCCTTTGATATTTATCAGTGATATATTTTTTATAATAAGTGTCTGATGAGAAATTATGTGATTTACATTAGGTTTTAATTGTTTGAAATGGTTTTATCCATTTATTCACACTAATTGCTTGATGAAATGTCTTGTGGGACAATGTTAATGGTTTTTTGATTGAAAATAGTGGTTTGGATTTCATAAATGGGTTTCTAGGTGGATGTTGTATTAAAATTAGTATGTGTGTGGTTCTTTATGTGGGTTTTTAGCATGTGAATATTACGTGAGGCCATGTTGGAACTTTTTAAATGGTTTCATTGGAAAAAATCTTTGTAATAAGTCTCTTTTCATGTTGTTGACATGTGGTGGTAATAACCATGTATTGGGAAATCACTCATGTATTTGTTATTTGAGAGAAAGTGAATATTTTTTTAGTGGTTGGGGTTGTGTCAGTTTATGATGGATTGTATATATGGTTTATTTATTTAATTTTCATGAAAACACCATTATGAACATTACATGGGTACCTGACATAGATAAGAGGACTTTTGAGAAATCATTCTACACTAGTTTTGATTCCTCTCTTTCGAGATTCCCTTAGTAGGACATTTCTCTACATTGGGGTTGTGTTCCTTGGTTAGGCATGAAAGGGAAGTACGATGCCTTTGGGAAAGTCAATGGCACCTTTTTAAGAGCACCTATGTGATAAATCAGGTTTCATTGTGTTCTAGATGTTTTCCTATGATTTCCTAGGTACTCCAATGTTTTCTCCAGAGATAGGTTTTTTATGGTGGATGATTTAGGATCTTTTCATAGTATGGTTTATTTCTCATCATTAACCCATTTCCCTAGTTTTTTTATCATATAATCTACACCATGTATGTGGTATTTCCTTAGAAAAGAATTTAAAGTTTTATTTTCATTATATAGAATTAATAATAATGTTTTTAATGAATGATCATTCTTCCCCATCACTTTTTTTTGGTTTTAATTCGAACGACCTTCATTGTGGTTATTCTTATTTCTTCCAATAAATATTAAAATTTCCTTTAATTGAAAAGTGTATTTTTATTTTTGGAGGTTTTGTATTTTAATTTTTTACATTTCAATGTGTTTAAAACCTATGTTTATATATATTACATTTAAAATAAGGAATTAATGGTTATTTTATTTAATGGAAACAAATTGGGAATAGATTTTTTGGGAACTCCTACTGAGTTTTAATCCTCTCACCTATACTTATTTATTGTTTTAATTTTATTGTCTATATTCTAGATTGTTTTGTAATACCATGGGTGATAATGTTTTTTGGGATCCATGATTGATCATCTGGGTCACATGGATACATAGTGGATTTCCGGTTCTGTTGTTTCTTCTTTTTTATTTTTTTATATCTGTCATTTTTTGTATAATTTATTAGTTTGGATATTGTATCAATTGGAGGTCAATATGTATATTCCCATTTATTTTTTATTTAAACTGGTTGAAATCATTCCCTATTGGTACTTCCTAGTTCCCATGGTTCTTTTCGCCATCCCGATATAATCAGAAATGCCACTCTTTCCTTGTTGCATGTTGGCTCAGGTCACCAGACTGAGTTTTACTTGGGGTGGTTCTTCATAGGTAAATAAAATATTAATTAAATGATAATTAAATGAAAATATAGAATTTATGTAAATTTCAAAATCAATGAAATAAATATAATTCCATGCTGACATCAATAAATTATAATGTCCACGGTCCCGAAACCCTTTTTAGTTGTATATCCATTATCCAACCCATCCAATAGGAAATAAATGATAAAAAGGTCCTTAAATTTTCTATAAACCTCCATCCATGTAATATGTTTTGGTACCAACAACCCGTATGTATATGATTTCAATAAATATTAGTAGGTCAACAGAACCATGTATAAACAAAACCAGTCACATTGTAATGTCTCGAATTTTTCCATGTATTATTTTAAAATAATATGGGAATTAATTCGAGACCAGGCTCTGAGACGACATGCAGTTCTGAGGCCCGATGAGCCCAGATCTAATGTTTGAATTTAATTAAATAATTAAATAATGTGGACGTGCAGTTTTCCTGAAAAAAGTGGAATAACTCTCAAACGGTTGCTCAGATAAGAAATCTGAGGGCACCGTTGTGTTCAGAATAGTGAGTTTACCTTAGGTAAGGCCTCAATTCGGTCGGTGCAGGTTGGTGGTGAAATCTAGATTTTGGTAATGACCATAATAAAATATTTAATTAAAATTTGTTTTCCTTGTTGCAACGAAATCTTTTATTCTTTTAAATAGATATTTCGCATGGAGGGTCGGGGTTACAATTCCCATAACCCCTGATTTTCCCTGGAGTGCTCTGGAGAAGACCTCTTGATGCGGCGATGATGTTCTCGATGACTTTCACCAGTGACGATGGCGTAGTGACCAAATCATCACCAATGAACACCGCGGATCCAGGTAGGATGTTTAATTTGTGATTTCTTCCCTGTTCTTGATTTCTACGATGAACGCGGGCTAATCCACGAACAGATTAGTCTGCGGATCGATCGTTCCTGCAGGATGGACTTTTGCGGGGATTTTGGGAGATTTTTATTCCATGTTGATCTATTGTGTTCAATTTCTCTACTCCATTTAATCCTATTTACGAGAGCATATCAAAGTCGCGATGAACGACAGCGGAGGTTTGTTCCTCAAATTCGTTTATTTGGATTTCTCCCATTTCTCTCCATCACGTTCTTCGCGTTCTTCGCAGGGCGACGAACAATGGATCGTTGCACATCTTTTCTGCTGTGAAACAATCCCAAATAGTAGATCCAACCCCGGAGACATGTCATAGAGCTGCGATGTCGGTTTCGGCAGGCTATTCGAAGTAGATCGAGAGTTATGATTTTTCGGTCATTTTTCTTCAGATGGATCGTTCAAGGTTTATGATCCGTTTTAAGGACCAAAACACCATTTACAATGTTGTTATGATGATACAAACCAACCCTTTGAGTATTAGGACGAATGGACGAGAGATCGCGGATCCAGCAGATCAGCCGACGCACGAGGAAGAAGATGGTGTTATGGAAATTTCCCGACTACACGCTGCGTAGTATAGGCTACACGACATGTGTTCATCGACAGCCCACATGGAATGTACCCCAAGAGTACACAAACATGGGCTGTGTACACGGCCATGGAAATGGCATGTATACCCCTCCCCGTCTAGACCCGGCCAGATACACGGGATACCCCGTGTACTGGTACACGGGCAGGCGACACCTACAAGGACAGAGGCCATGTATGGGCACCTGGCCAGCTTACACGGAGCGAGCCCCAGGTGCTCGGACACTGTGTGTGTTTCTTCAACACACCATGTAGTTATTTTATATCTGAAAAGCCAAATGACATGGGCCAGTTACACGGGCAGTACCCGGGATCAAGGAACACGGCGTGTACTTTTTCTACATGCCATGTTGTTTGGTTTTACATGGCTTGAACAAATGACATGGGCCATTTACACGGGCAGTACCTGGGGTCAAGGAACATAGCATGTAACCATACTACATGCCATGTAACCTGTCTTATATGACTTGAGTCACTTGAGGTGAGGGATCTTGCAGAGCATCGTGAGATGAGGGTGTAGCTGGACAACTTGCAAATGAAGGGCTTTGTGAGACCCAGCGTTTTACCCTGGGTGGCCCCAGTGCTGTTTTCCAAGAAGGAAGATGGGAGATTTAGGCTATGTGTGGATTACCGGTACTTGGATCAGGTGATCGTGAAGAACTGGTATCCACTACCGAGGATCGATGACCAGTTTGACAAGTTGAGAGGGGCACGATGGTTATAAAAGGTTTAGCTATGATCAGGTTATCACAAGATGTGATTACGGGATGAGGATATACTGAGGACGAATTTCCAATGTCGCTATGGTCAATATGAGTACTTGGTGATGCCCTTCGGCGTGAAAAATGCCCCGGCAGTGTTCATGGGAATCATGAACAGGATCGTTCAGCCCTATCTAGAACGGTTTTTAGTGGTCTCCATCGATGATATCCTTGTATACTCTACGTCTGAGGAGGAGAACTCGAGACACCAAAGGATGGTTCTGGACACACTCCGAGAGCACCAGTAGTATGGGAAACTCTCAATGTGTCAGTTATGGTTACAAGAGGTCCACTTTCTAGGACACATTTTCTCGATAGATGGTGTAGTAGTGGACCCAGACAAGGTGGAGGCAGTACTAGCATGGGAGACACCCCGGAGCATGACATGGGTGCGGAGTTTTCTTGGGTTGGCAGGCTACTATCGGATATTCATCCATGATTTCTCTAGGATTGTAGTACCCATGATAGCCTTGACCTGAACGGGACAGCCTTTCGTGTGGACTGAGAGATGCCAGTAGGCTTTCCAATAGTTGAGATAGAGTTTGACGAGTTCCCCAACCATGAGATTACCGGAGGAGGGTGTTGAGTACGTAGTGTTCTACGATGCATCAAGAATCGGGCTTGGTTGTGTCTTGATGGAGAGGCAAGAAGTGATTGCCTATGTCTCACGTCATCTGAGGCCACACGAGCAGAACTATGCGACCCATGATCTTGAGTAGGCAGTGGTAGTCTTTGTACTGATGATGTGGAGGCACTACCTGATGGGTGAGTGGTTTACCACCTACTCTGATCACAAGATTCTCAGATATATCTTTTCTCAGAAGGATATGAATTTGAGATAGTGGTGATGGCTTGAGTTCCTCTAGGATTATGACTTTGAGATCATTTATACTCCTGGGAAGGGGAACGTGGTGGCTGATTCTCTCAGTAGGAAATCTAGTTCGCAGTTGCCGGATGAGGCGACGAGGTAGTTGGCCTCCTTATAGTTATCCTTCATGGATGGAGATGAGGGGGATTACCTTCAGTCGATGGTTGTTACCCATCCACTCTTATAGTGAGTCAGGGAAGCACAGCGCCAGGATGCAAGCTGTGAGACTCTACATGCTCTGATATCTACTGGTGATGCTGCTGATGGATATTCAGAAGGTGCGGAGCACGTTGTTCTTTTCAGAGGGTTCACGGTAGTACCAGTGACGTTGTCGGAGGAGGTTCTGAGGGATTTCCATACATCCCCTTTGGCGGTGCATCCAGGCGTAGCAAAAATGTATCGGGACCTCCGACATCAGTTCTGGTGGCCAGTAATGAAGAAGGGTGTGGCAGAGTTTTTCTCTCGGAGCCTTACTTGTCAGCAAGTAAAGGCTAAGAACCAGGTGCCAGCATGTTTTACTCATCCCTTGAAGTGCCATAGTGGAAGTGGGATAGGATATGAATGGACTTCGTGACGGGTTTACCAAGTACGTCCAAGAGACACGATGCCATCTGGGTGATCATTGATCGACTCACCAAGTCAACCCACTTCCTAGCCATACGAGAGCAGTGATCAGTAGAGATCTTGGGATGCCTCTACATAAATGAGATAGTTCGACATCATGGATTTCCATCCACGATCGACTCAGATCATGATGCTCGTTTCACATCCCTGTTGTGGAAGGGATTGCATGAAGCTTTTGGGACTCAGTTACGCTTGAGCACAACGTTTCATCCACAGACTGATGGTCAGACAGAGGGAACCATCCAGGTCTTGGAGGATATGCTTCATGCTTGCACAATTGACTTATTTCGTATCTCGGAGGATCACCTAACACTGGTGGAATTTTCTTATAACAATAGTTATCATTCCACAATTGGTGTGGCACTATTCGAGGCTCTGTACGGGTGACCTTCCAACTCGCCACATTGCTGGACTGACCTAGGAGAGTCAGCACTCATGGGCCCAGAGATGGTGAGAGATACTACATAAGAGGTGAAGGTCATCCATGAGCAGATGAATACTACATAGAGTCGGAAGAAGTCATATGCCGACAGGAGGCGAAGGCCCTTGGAGTTTGATGAGGGAGACCATGTGTTCCTTTGGGTCTCACCTCGATGGAGATTGCAGAGATTTGGCTGAGGTGACAATCTATCTCTGAGGTTCATTGGCCATTTTCAGATTCTTATTAGAGTTGGAGAGGTGGAATATCACTTGGATCTACCTCCTCAGATGGACAAGGTACACAACGTCTTCCATGTGTCGCATCTTCGGAGGTACGTGCAAGATCCATCGCACGTTATCGACTGGGGAGAGCTGGAAATTGATGATGGGGCGACCTTTTCAGAGTACCCAGTGGAGATCGACGATCCTCAAGAGAAGATCCTTTGTGGATGAGATATTCCGTTGGTGTGTGTCGGGTGGAAGCACGGTAATCTCCAGGAGATCACGTGGGAGTGGGTGGCTCAGATTCGCTTGCCGTACCGACATCTTTTTGAGTAGCCTTTGTTTTGGCATTTCGGGGACATAAAATCCCTAAGTTGGGTGTGATGTAATGTCCCAAATTTTTTCATGTATTATTCTAATATTATATGGGAATTAATTAGAGACCATACTCTAAGATGTCGTGTAGTTCTGTGGCCCGGTGAGCCCGGAAAAAATGTTTGAATTTAATTTAATAATTAAAAAACGTGGACGTGTAGTTTTCCTGGAAATGTGAAATAAATCTCAAACAGGTACTCGGATCCAAAATATGTGGGCACTGTTGCATTTGAAACAACGACTTTACCTTAGGCAAGGCCTAAAATCGGCCGGCGTAGGTCGGTGGTGAAATCTGGTTTTTGGACATGACTGTAAAAAAATATTTAATTAAAATATTTTATCCTTGTTGCATGGAAATATTTTATTATTTTAAATTGTGATTTTGTAGGGAGGGTCAAGGTTACAATTCCCATAACTCTAATCTTCTCTGGAGAGATTTGGAGAAGACCTCCCGATGTGGCGATGACGTTCTTGATGATTTTCACAGGTGACGACGATGCGGCGACCAGATCATCACCATCGAACGCCACAGATCTAGGTAGGATGTTTAATTTGTGATTTCTTCTCTGTTCTTGATTTATATGATGAACGCAGGCTAATCCACGAACAGATTAGTCTGCGGATCAATCGTTCTTGCGGGATGGACTTTTGCATGTATTTTGGGAGATTTTGAATCCATGTTGATCTGTTGTTGTTGATTTCTCTACTCCGTTTAATCCTATTAATGGGATAAGATCAATGACGTGATGAACGATGGAAGAGTTTTGTTCCTCAAATTATTTTCTTTGGATTTCTCCCCTTTCTCTCCTTTACATTCATCACGTTCATCATGGGGCCATGAACAATGAATCATTGCGCATTCGTTCAGTAGCGCAATGATCACAAATTGAATATCCAACCCCGGAGCGATGTCACAGAGGTGCGATAGCGGTTTCAGCGGACGATTCGAAGTGGATAGAGAGTTATGAGTTCTTGGTCATTTTTCATTGGATGGATCTTTTGTGGTTTATGATCCGTTTCAAGGACCAAAAACACTCTTTATGGTGTTTTTATGATGAAACTAACCAACCCCTGGAGTATTGGGATGAACAGAAGAGAGATCGCGGATCTGGAAGATCGGCCGAAGCGCGAGTAAGAAGACGTCATTCTAGAAATTTCTTGACTAAACACCATAAAGTATGGGTCACACGGCGTGTGTTCGTCGGCGGCCCACATGGCATGTACCCCGGGAGTAAACAAACACGTGTTGGGTACATGGACAAGGACACAGTGTGTATACCCCTCCCTGGCCAGACCCGGCCAGATACACGGAATTCCCCGTGTACTGGTACACGGGCAGGCGACACAGACACGGACATAGGCCGTTTACGGGTACATGGCCAGCGTACACAGAGCGAGCCCCAGGTGCTCGGACATGGCGTGTGTTTATTCTACATGTCGTGTAGTAACTTTCTATCTCACAATCTTAATGACACTGGCATGTTACACGGGCCATACCCGGGGTCAAGGAACACGACGTGTACTTTTTCTACACGCCATGCAGTTAGGTTTTACACGGCTTAAATGAATGACACGATCCATTTACATGGGAAGTAACCGGGGTCAAGGAACATGAAGTGTAACCATACTACACGCCGTGTAACCAGTCTTAAATGACTTGAGCCACTTGTCTTCTATGACTTGGACTAGTTTTCTTAGGGTTCGTACCATTGGTCTTTTCCCTGTAGGTTCTGGTATCATTTCCTTTACACAGGAGTATGATCCCTTCAGCAGAACTTCCTGAATAGAGTTGTTGGAATCCCCTCTGTGAGACATAGAGCCAGGTCCTCTATTTATTCCTGGAACCCTAGGTAGAGTTCTTGGTATCAATGTTACCAACTTTACCCATTCGTTGATCCTCTGCATAGCGGATTAGATCAGACTAATTTGTCGGAATCACCCCATGACATGGTTGTGATCCTCATCTGAGCATCATGTTTTCAAGGTACTTGTGGAGTGTGTCCTCCAAGAACGAGTAGTTCGTACCTCTCTCTTAAGACCTAGGAGTGTGTTCTCCAGTTTTCATGCTAATTAGAGTATTTGAGCTGGATCCTAGTGGTGGTATTCATGATAGGCGGTCATGCATGAGTATATCTGGATGTTCTTGTTATATGTTCGGTAGAAATATACTATGTAGAGAAGACTGTACCTGTATTTTGTGGTATTTTCCCTTGTTTTATTTCCTTTGTGGTTTCGGGGTGCCCTACTGGGTATTGTTATACTCATCCCTGCACGATCTTTGCCCGCACGTGTCGTGTCTTGTGCAGACGAGCAAGCCATTCATAAGATTCTAGGCAGACCAGGACCAGACGCTACTCAGTGAGATCAGACAGGCCGAGGATTGTTCCTACAGCTACAAACTGCAGTCCCATCACCTTTCTTTACTGGTTTGACTTTGTTACAAACTCTCTTTTTGGTGGGAGTGTAATTTTGGCCCAGGGTTTTACTTTCTTGTACTTTACTTTCCTATCGTACTCTGTGGTTGGATTTTAGTGTATTCATGAATCTTTTCCTTTTATTAGTTTTTTACTTTTCATCTTTGTGGGCTTGGAGATGTGTGTTCATGTGTACATGTTTATAGGCAATGCCTCCCATGTTAGTAGCAGGAATACTCGGTGTTAGTCACCAGCCCCTGGCCTATTGGAGGCGGGTTTGGGAAGTTACAGCTCGGGCCCCACTAGGACGGGTCGTGACACACATAATAAGAAGATGTAATAATGTGAAAATTCATATGATTAAAATTCCAATTAATTTGATACAACAATAGATTTGATTCAGAATTAAAAAACAATTTTTATGATCAACTATGGTAATTGTGCCTACCAATACAAAAATTCTGTAGCGTAATCAGATTACTTAGTTAGGACGTATAATCATTATATAATATTTTGGATAAGCCCTATATATATTGAGTTCTTAATTACTAGTCTAATACCATTATATAATAATTTCAGAATTATTAGAAAAACCCCGTTATATAATCATGTCAGCAACAATCTAAAAATTTAATTATATAAGCAGTTCAGAATCACTTGGAAAAACCATTTATATAATAATTTCAACAGAACTGGGAAAAGAGAATTAAATAAGAATTTTATCATTACTCTTTAAAAAGGTTATAAAATCAAGATTACCATAACATAATATGATAATCCAAAATGGTAAATTTAGTAAATTATCATTTCTATTTCAATTATCTATTCATTCATTATTCAACTCATCCATTTTCCATGGTGAAACATCATATGAAATCACCTAATATATCATGTTAATCTAAAAAATATCATTAATTTATTATCAAATTATTGTATTTTCATTGTTATTCTCACCCTATGGTAGTTGCAAGTTGGATAATTACACTACAGGATACATGGGGATCAAAAAAGCAGACCAAACATGTGAATTTTCATCAACCATTATTCCATTAATAAAAGTGCACATTGAATCCACATAATAACAAACTATTGAACATACTTAAAATATTATAAAAATAAAAATGGTTTTCTTATAGGCTATGTACATTTACGTGGTGATCATAAAAATGATTTTAGCGGGTAGCACAAATATGGAACCAAGGTTATGGTGATCATGGGGAAATCCTAGATAAAAAAAAATCCAGATCAACATCATTCTCAACTGGGTCAATATATTTCACTTTGATAATGCAGAACAATAATAAAAAGGATAAAAAATTATTGAATCATGTCACCCAAGATTTAATGCTTGATCAAGACATCGAGAAGGGATTGAATTTCACCCAAATCTGCTGGAGTCACATTATGGACCAGAGAGATACGCCATGAATGTAATAAAATCAAATGACTTTCATTCCTTAAAACATATGGTAATATACTTTTAGGTTTTGAAACCCTTTTAGGATGTGAATTTATTGATTGAGGATATATGCTAAAAACACATCACCTCAGGTTATAATGAAAGTGATTGACCATTTCGCGTAATTAACCAGTTTTGCTATGTATAACCATATCATGTGTTTAACTAGTTCATGATGTCCTCATGGAAATGGGTTCTCATCATGTAACGCTTTCGTGAAGTGAATTTTTTCAGTAGATATATGTTATCCAATTTTTATATGAATAACTCTAACAACTAACGGTGCCTTATAAACATATAGAGAACCCCAAAACTACATAGGAATGTTTACAATGGGACTCAATTAAATTAAAACAAACACACATCCCAGAAATTAGGTTATTTCTCCTAGTAAATTAGCATTATCTCCAAAAATGGACTTGACCACCCATGTTTAATGATGAATGAAAACACAACTAAAAGAGGATCTACCAAAACTCAAAGTGGGGTGTACCAAGAAAAATATGTGATCTTACAACCAACAGATCATATAAAAGATCATCCTTTTTATTTTTAGAGTATTACTATGGGGTCTGGACAAATAATGCAGACAACTATGATCACATATAATATTCCATTCCAATGTTATCCTCTTTTACCTGCCGATGATACCACTATACTATAACTTGTTTTACAGTCTTTCATATATGATATTTTCAACTAAAGTCCACAATTAGAATTATATTATCTAAAAAAATTCATTTACACAAATCCCAACATCATAAATTTCCACCATATGATAAGGATTATGATAATATCTCAAAATAAATAACACATGAAACAAGTAATTAAAGGATTAATAATTTTGTATATTGGATAATCAGTATGCCACTAGAAAAACCCTATCACCTATCTCATATAGCCCCAAAAACCAATGAACAAACATTGTGTGTTTCCAAAAAAATAGAATTACCCCATCCTATGTGACACAAAAAGGAAGACGAGATGACTAAACTAAAACTAAATTGGTTATATCTGATGAGTATCATAAGATTACTATATACTCTACATATTTACCAGATGCCTCATGATCAATTTAACTATTTCAAAACTCTCTTTCACAAGTCTAGGTCCCAAAAATACTAACTCATCAGCCTCCAACCAATTAATAGTTTTGTGGAACAAAATTCCATGAAACCCATTTCAAGGTTACATTGAAGTTGTTTAAGGGAATCTATTTATGTAAGAGAACTCCATGAGTGATTCTTACTACTCCCATGATGTAATAAAATCCAAAACCCATGTTCACAAGATATATTCTAGAATCTAAATAGTCCATTTAGATTGATCCTATGTCTATGGTATATTAGATGGGCCCCGATTTACCATCATCTGTAGAGCGTTATAAATAAACTACTATAATCAATATGTGAAATAATGATCTGTACTAGATAAAATACTCCTAAAAAACTATGAAACCTAACATTTTACCTCATTAAAAAGCCACGTAGATAATTAATATTAAATGTCTCCCTAACAGGAAAGACGTTTCCTACCTTATTTAGTAGATCTATAAACACCCTTACCAAATCATTCTTACAATGAATCAAATTTAATATTACCAAAAATTAAATACATTCATAATCCAATTTATATTCTATAATGGGATGAGGCGCCAATATCTCACCATGCCTATGATGCTTGGATTTAGCCAAAAAACTGATGAAAAGTCTTACCATGAATCTTGATACCACTTTCTTCATTCCATTCAACATGTACTATGTATGGATATCATGATATATATTTTTCATACCTATATTTACATCCCATATAGAATAATGAAACTCTCTCATTATCTCCCAGCACAGTCACATAGGATACCATACCCAACCACTCAAAATAAGTGATTCTATAGCACCAATAAGCCATCTTGATGACTCCCCACCATATAATCTCTCCCCCAAAGCAATGCCGATGAGATCAGATACACTCTCCATTTTTATCTTTTCCAAATGAATGGTTATAATCGATGTAAAATTTTAATAAACTCCCAACTAAGTCTTTTGATCATCTAGATATATGTATGAAAAGAGTACTATAATTTTCAACTTATCATAGGACTCCCACACTTCCTATTTCTACATTGTCCATCCAAATCGTCATCACTTATTTTTGAAATACTTATTTTATACAAAAATTTTAATTTTAATATATCCATATAATAAAGCATCTTCCTCAACAAAATTTTCATATCTTACTATGAAAAGATGTTTTATAGATATTGTGGTCTATGTAAACCAAAAACCTCTCATCCGTAATATAGTGTATCTAGAATATCATGTCATAAACCATTACATATAAATCTAGTTTTGGTGTTGGATAATTTCTCAGATGCGGTCTTAAGAGTCTAGATCCATAAGGAACTACTTGGTCCTCCTTCATCAGAACAACTTCATGTATATCTCTAAATGTTTCATAATACACACAATATGCCTCACCTAGCACTGGTTAGGTGAGGATCAGTGTTGAGTTCATCCATACCCTCATCTTCTAAAAATAAGTCCTGTGGGCATTTGACTAAAAAACATCTCCCCTTTCATGGTCAGCCCTAACAATGGTGTGGACATATGGGAGACGTTCATTATAAAAATATAGAAATAAACTATTAACCCTAGAAGACTATAAATATGAAAGTGATTCTCGGTTCGTATTGAAGACTCTACAACTATATCCTTCTCATTGTCTACAAATACTCTATCTTATGAGATGACAAGGCCAAATATGTTCACAACATCCACAAAGAAACATCATCAAGTTATCGTGATGTAAATCCAAGGCTCTGTTATTATAGTCTACATGAAATCAATATATTAGGAATGATTATATTATTACTGTGAGGGAAATAAGATTTTATAAAAAATCCACAACAAAATGGTTCATAAATTTGTTGAATATTTCATTCACCAAGGCCATAAATACCACGGAATAATTTTACAAACCAAACAACAATAGTTTAAACACAGAAAAACCATACAGGCTAACAAAATTAGTCCATGATATATTTGATGGTATCACCCATAAATAGTGGTATACAGATATTATATCGATATTGTAAATTTTTTTCCACCACTCAGCTGATCTAATAGACCATGGATGTCTCAAAGGGGAATTTTGTTCTTGAACATCATCTAGATCAATCTATTGTTGTCTATAGAGAAGTGAAATATACCATATTTAATATCAATGAGTATAAATGAAGAACCCCAATGTGAAGTACGAGTCTATACGAAACCCTTAGAATCTATATCATCTAACTAAACCTTCAATTCATCATGCCCTGCTAGTTTCATCATATAAAGAAGGATAAAAACTCGTTCTTCCCCCCAAACATACATGATCATTAACTTGATATCCCCCTAGGGTGGTAATTATTATAAATTTGTAGGAAATATATCCTGAAATGGTATACCATAAAAATAAATGTTTCATAACGAATTACACCATCATCTAGTGAAAACCTATTATATTATCTATGAGGAAACCTAATATATAATGACTTGGTCTAGCCAAACTAGCCTGTAGATCCTACTCATACTAGGGATAATAGCTTCCTCCTTTTAAATGTAGAAATTCAATAGTCCTCCAATAATAGTCTATATGAAACTGGTATATACTAGTTATTAAAATCTATTTATAAAATAAAAAACTATCAATTCTCGTCAAAATGGTTCACACAAGAAATCCAAACCCCCAATTTCTAGCGAAAAATTCTTGGAAAATTGGATATTCTATGACTGCACTCCAAACAGTGTGTCGATGGACATCACACCATGCAATATTTAAACATCCATGCCCAAAAACATTTTCGAAAAGAGAATATATAATGTAATGTAATATTCCAATATCAAATAGATTGTAATAAAGGATATATGATACACCAGTCATACCTCTGATTGTAGAATGGTCTACATCAAAACTAGCCAGAGTAGACCAGAAATAATACATCTAATTTTCCCCTCCCCTTAGGCGAAAGTATGTCTCTCTTGGGTTATTCCCTATTCCTTTTACTATTTACATTTCACTAAAGTACCACAAATCATACCCATGTCTGAACAGCTAGTGGGACTCAATCATCCAGTCTACTGAGTGGTATATAAGTCATTATAAGACTTTAGTACCATCCATGATACCCTTCCACTACTATACTGTTGTACTCCCCAACAAAACCTCTATAAGTGGCCCATCCAATCAAAATCTTGTCACTATAATGAATGGTATGGACATCAATGCTTGTTGGGTAAAACAGATACACCCCAATTTCATCATTATGAATCATGATGCTCAGAAGGATTCCTACGACTTTGAAATAACTAATTTCTATTTCCTTGGATATATCTACCACAGTTTCACTTCATAAGACATCAATAATTACGCCTGTTACACCCTGAGGAATCCTCATAGATACTACTCAAGAACTATATAGTGTCTCTTTCACAATGTTACCCCGATTAACCATGTTTCAAAACATAATCGTATAAAAATGTTCACCTATGACCTGATCCTATAGAAAATTCTATCCTATAAATTCATTTCCTTAGAAATCTATACAATTGTTAATTATAAAGAAAACACTTCATGTAGTTGAAACTTCTTTCATTGTTCATCATTAGCATTCTCTTATGTGTGAGGTTCAAAACATCTTGGGACTTCACTTCCCTCAACATATAAGGATAGATAATTCTTAGAAACTACTCCTTCATTTTAGTCAAGGATAACTCCACATATAGCCATGTTTTCTCTACTATTTCCCACCTCAAAATTCTAGTCCATGAAACTATCATGGTGAAAGCTTCATTATCTTATCCATGGGAATATTGAGGTTCTAGATGTATCTCTATTCAAACATGATCTAGAACATGATTATAAAGTGGCCTCCTACCCCAATTAATGATGGGGGTGCTAGAGAAAAAAAATATTTTCATATTAGACATCACGTTCATGGTGAAAACAATATCCCTATCGATGGATCACATGACCCTCAAGATGCATTAAAAATGTTGAACATACATATGATCTTGAGGAGCTACAAGAAGATATGGTTTAGCTACGTAAGGATCTTACTAATTTCCCCTCTTGTAATTCTAAATTCAACGATAATGATGATTCTTATTCTTTATAATAAAAACAAAATCCTTCAGACCACGGATAATGTTAAGGTTATCCTCAACAAGTGACAAAAAAGTGAACCACTAAACCATCATCTATCTAAAAATAGACAAATAGACGAATTTCCATTAAATAATAGTACTTTAATTTTCAATTATTAAGTATGACTATTATATCAATTTCATTGTTCATATAAAGAAATATATCATATGAAAAAAATATGTCCCAATCCTTAAAATTGTATGTCATGATTTATATCTATGTGCCTAACAGAGTTCATAAATTTATGCTCAAACCATGCTAGGACCTAAGAGTAAATACCAATTTGAAACAAAAACATCACAAAACAATTGAATCAACCAAGGAGAAAAAACCATTCATAACAATTGAACCACTTGAACAATAATACCGCCCTTGGGTAGTTAGATTTTACTCCATACATGAGTCAAATTGTCTTATGAACAAGCTCAATACTGTGTCCTGGCCTATATTTGTCTATTGGTTTCCTTTTGAAAATAGTTAAGTAATAAAAAAGAAAAACTAAAAGATCTCATTCCACCCTGAAATGTCTGAGATCCAAAACTATCTCTGATGGAATGATCTGGTCTGTTAATAGACCTCCATTAATCCTCCCATATTCCATAGGCTTCTGACTAGAAATAGTGGTATAAATGACATAGTGGGTAGAATATTACACCTATAAAAAATATAGAAAACAATATTAATATACAAATAACAATGTAATATAAAAATAGAAACGTCGTAAAACATAGTGGATATTTAAAACAATAAATTCCAACTATTCAATCCAATAGAAAATACACTATACCGTAACAATATGATTAATTGTATATAAATGTATTATAAAATGTAATACAAATAAAAACCTATATGAAAAAAATAAACACAAATGACCCCTATTTGTAACCCTACATCAAACAAGTCTCAATTATGCAACCCATCCTACGAGAAAAATTAAAAAACAAATTACATTACATTGTTCCGAATTTTCATCTATGTAATAGTCTTAGGTACCAAACGATGGCCTGAATCAGATTTGATTAAAACATATTAGGTTGACATCACCATACCTATGAAAATATTTTTATAATAAGTGCATTTGTCAAATACGTATTTAAAGAATTGATTAATCAATTAATTTGATATATCAATCGACCTGCTTTAGCACCAGTCCAGAATATCTCTGAACATGTCTCACAACCATGCCAACCATAACCACAAGTAACTCGCTTAATAAAATAACCCTGTCAAGACCTATAAACATTAAAACATATCTGGTCCAATCCATTGATTTATAAATTTCAAAATAATTTTCCAAGAACATTATATTATCATTTCATTATTATTAATAAAATCCCATTAAATTACCATTTCAGCATCAATGTGAAAATCCCTTTATATATTCATTTCTACAATATCTATAAAATCTCGTTATATTTGAATTTCATCATCACTAGAGAAAATTTCTTTCTATGAGAATTTTTGTATCACAGACTACATAGTTTATAACATAAGGAATACAGTAATATAATATATTAAATTACAACGGTAAATTTAGTCAACAACCATTTTTTCGATTATAACATCATTCAGTAATCAATTCAACAATTTTAAAAGGAGAATCTATCAGAATAAATTACCAAATGTCACTTGTAATGTTTAAATATATCCTTATGTAATAATGTAATAAGTTATTAATCATGGGTGGGATCACCCTATGGGTATCCACATGTCCGGTCAAAACAACATTGTATCAAAATTAATCCAAAATGTAGTCCAACATGTTATTTTCATCCCCCCTTTCTATTAATTAATCTTCTAGTTGGGTCAATTCAATAACATTGCATTCCACATAATTTTAAATTTAGATATTGTTAAAATTTGTTTTAATAGACCACCTACTTTCATATGGAAATCAAAATAACACATTCCATTGGTAAAAAAATATATAACAAATGATATGGTTATCAAAAGGAAATTCAAGATCAAATAAAATTGAGACCAATCCAAATTCAATGCAGTCAGGTGATCAAATGTTGATAATGGTGAATAAGAGGAAGAAGAGGGGAAATCAAAGATAATCAACACACATGATATTTAATGAATGATCAACGCATTTATAAGGGATTAAATAACACCAAAATTACATGGATCCTCCTTGGGGTTAGAGAGAAGGAATCCCCATGATTAAAATAATGTCATCTAAGATGAATAGTTTAGAACTACATGTCATGTAAATTTAATATAATAAAACACTTTTATTGTGGTATTTGATTGATTTATGATATATGTTGAAATTTCTTTTTTCTCAAGTTAAAATAAAATTGATTGACCATTTCACAATGTGAACTTATTTCCCAGTATGTAAATATTTTCTTCTCTAAACTAGTTTATCATTAAGTCTTGGTAACACATTCACATTATTTATCCCTTTCACGATATGAATATTTCTAATAGAGAAATCTCTACCCCGCTTCCTTCAGAAATACCCAAACTACATCCATTTCCTTCTAAACTCACTAATAACCAAAGAAATTGATTGACATATTTATACTGTGACACCATTAAATTCAAAGAAATATGCACCCCTAAATATTAGTTCATTTTCAATGTAAAATAATATTCACCCCTAATAAGGGACTAGTCCACCATTAATTAATGAAGATTTATTCCCCTACTAAAAGTGGTTCGACAAATGAATGAAGAGGGTCGTACATTGAAAAAGGATATATTATACAATTGTCACTGTAAAACTAGAATCTAAATGGAAGTTACTTCCATCATATTGTATATTCTAAGAATTCATTAGGGTCATTCATATCAATTGGATGAAGAGAATAAAAATATTGAAAATCTGCTTATTTCACTTTAATATTCTAATGTATTTCATTTGAATTTTCCTACACATCCATGGAATCCTGAAGCCATGTTTTCAATTTTACATTGAAATAATTATATAACTATATCAATGACTCCTTGTAGAATGACCCGGTTTGAGTTCATAAAATTAAGGATGAAACACTATCTGAGTATATATATATATATTATTTATTTCACATAGTTCATCATCAAGGGGAGACCTATTGTTTTTTTAGAAGTATGATAGGTAAATGAATCTTTTCATTGATCATTGAGAAAATGACAATATCAAATTTAATAAAGAGTTTTCCCTACTCTGTATTGAATTTTTTTTGATCAATTAGGTGGAGAAAATTGATTATCCAAGATTGATCTTTGATCAAGATATCACTAGAATAGAATTCATAAAAAGGATATAGAAAAGACCATTATTCGTATGTCGTATTATTTTTATGAGTTTATTATAATTTCATTTTTGTTCTACCATATCTTGGGAAATATTCAGTGATTTGAATATTAGATTATTTATATAACACTTTGATTTATTTTAGGATGTATTATTTGAGAATAATAATATATATTATATGTGAAAGGAAAATCATAATTAATTTTTTAAAATTGATTATTAGACCCTAAGGAAAGACAAGTTATATGATAAATTCACAATGTGTGAATTTTTTCTCTATAGAGATTGATTCTTCTATCATATAATATAATGTGTGGTTGTAAAGGTGGATCATTCAAATATATATGTTGTTGAGAAGTTTACTAGACTAACTACGGTAACTGAAATCCATAATTTCAATAGGTTGGATGGATTCAACCCATGATTTGTGAGTGATATCTTATGACTATGTAATCCACTCAGCATGTTGACTTGGAATGAGGAAAAGTTCTTAGGGATATGTGAAGGTGGAAAGTGATTCAAAGAAATGATGGGAATGTTTTTTTACACTCTTGTTCATATACATCCCTATATTGGGGAAAAGTTTCTAATCTATATTATAGCATCATAGTGGTGTCTGGGATGAGTCTGCATGAATAATGAAATCATAAGATCATATAACACTTTCTAATTAAATAAAATTCCAAATATATGGACATGGGATTTGGTTTTTTAAGGGGACATTATTTCGTTGAATATATTGAGTTATCTTGTTTATAGTGAATATATATATATATATAGATAATAGAATATTGAAAATATATTTACAAAAAATATTAGAATACAGACAATAGAATAGGGTTGGATTTTATCAATTTTTGTGATGTATATATATATTACCACCCCATGATAAAAAAATGTGGTTTATTCCTTGATTCGAAAAGGAAATTTCTTTTTGTTCAAAAAGTGGATTGACGTAGATCCAATATTTATTGATCTATAGAAGATGGATCATGAAATTCTGATGAAATGGGAGAGAAAATATGTTTCTCATATGAATGTTTATCCATCCATCAATGAGATGATTAAGATAGTGAAAAATAATGTTGTTGGGTTAATGAAGAAGTCAAGTAATGTTTTTGAGTTCATACATGACAATGATGGAATTCTTAGGGTCAGAAAATGCGTACATTTTTCATCATTTTCAGACTAGAACAAGCTATTTTTTAATAAATCTCATAGTTCCTCAATCTCCATTCACCATATAATTATTAAGATTAATAGGGTTCTAAAAAACTATTTATGGTGGTATTATTTTATTAGAATATTTTAGTATAAGTATCATGGGTCATAGTGAGTTATAAAGATAATTATATGGTTTATAATTATAAGCTGATATTATAACAATTTCTGATACTATATTATTAATGGATAAAAATTACCTTGTATTTTGTCACCAGACTCCCCAAAACATCTGATTTTAATAATACTATATGGGTTATAATAGATTAACTTTATAAATTAGTCTTTATTCATTCTATCAGGAGAGATTTATCTCATTCTTATCTTTACAAAATATACAATATTATTGTGGTAAGGTTTCATGGAGTACCACATTATGATGTAACTGATATTGATTTAATGATTACTTTGATTTTCTAGAAATGTCGTTAGAAATACGTTGATATACAAATGAGTTTTTTAATTTCTTATCATCCTAAATCTGGTGGTCAATCTAAGGGGACCATTTGAATACTTTAGAACATGTGTATATCATTATCTATGCATTTCAATGCTGGGTGGGATCAACACCTTCATTTGCTGTAATTTTCCTACAACAGTAGTTTTCATACAACTATCCAATTGGATCCAAATCAATCCCTTTATAGAGAGAATAATAAAACACTAATATAATACAATAGAGGTAATGAGAAAAAGATATTTTGATATTATCCATATAGGGAAATTGAAAAAAGGTTTTAACTATGAAAATACTCACAAGGTAACTAATTGATTGAATATTTTTTATACTGAAAGCCAGATATGTGATCAAGAGTTTAAATTTAGTGACATAGAATTCATTTAAATATATCCCAAAAATAATATAAATAGGTTTTAAAAGAAATGAATGTTGATATATATGGATATTGTCCCTTTAGATATTCATTATAATATTTTGATGATATCTTATTTCATTACATTTCCACCAAATCTCTATCAATTTCAGGATGTGCTCTATGTATCCCTCTAGTGGATGTATATAAATGACCCATTACACGTATTGAGCATAGAAATCATACCACTAGAGAAATACCATTCATTTGAGAATCATCTAATAGTGATTTAGAATAATTTTATTGAATTTAATTGAAGAATTCCCACTCATATGGATAATTATTTTTGGTGAAAACATAAATTTTTAGAAGCTATGTGGGAACCTGAGGATGTGACGAGGCCAAAATAATTATTAATTTTATTGTATTAATGTATGAAAATTTCAAGGTGGTAGAATGTGACATGATGATATTTTACATAATATCTCATTTTAAATAAATTTAATTTATTTATTAGCTTGTGTTACACAGAACACCATGTTTAAATGAACAACAATCTACTATTGAAATATTATATTAATGTGAGTGATATAACACGTTAATTAAAATTAATTAGTATGAATATTAATGAATATATTATAAAAATTTTATTTTTCATACAATTATAAAATTAATGCATTAGTTATAAATTTATTCGAATTTAAAATAAAAATAATTTGATGGAAACGAAGATATTCTTCTTGGAAACACTATTTTTATGCACACAATGCCTTGTTATGAAAATAAATTAAATTTATCATTATTGGTGAATTATTTTTGTGAAATTTATATATTTTTGATTCAATAAAATTCTAAAACATTATTATCTTTATTTAACTAATAATGGGATAATAATATGTAGGTTTTATATTTAAAATCATTATTTTCTCAAAAGTGATTTTCATCACTATTTTAAATAAAATTAATATTATATTTGACAATTAATAGATATTTCATTTTAAAAAATGGGTACCAAAATTGGAAATAGGAGGTTCAAATTTGGTAATTTTTCACCATTTATGTTTTTTATGAATAGTAAATATAGTAAAATTTATGACTTCAGTAAAGGATAAATCCGAATACCCCAGGATAGAACATTGTGATATGGTCAAAAGATTACATCATAATTCGTATTTGATAATGGTTAGTCAACCCTTGACACTTCAGGCTTGATTTTTTAATTTTGATGGAAATGTTCCGTGAATATCTCTTATATAGTACTAAAATAATAGACAAATTAAAAATGCCACTCTCTTGCTTTAAAATATATCTTATTTTTTACAAAAGGGTAAAATGATGTTTGATTTAATATTAATATTTATAATGAAAAAATGATTTTATTGTTTTGGTAGTAATCTATTTTTAATATTATTTTAACCATATAGTAAACGTAAATTATTAAAATATGTTGTTATATAATGTATTCAATAAATAAATAAATAAATAAAAATTGTATGTAATTTAATTTTATTTAGTTAAAAAGTTCCACAAATTGTATACACTAATTTTACATATTAATGGTGTTTTAAAGGATTAGATTCAAATTATTTATTTTTCTTGATGTATTTGAAGATAAATTTTTTAAATAGTATAAAATTATCATCAATGATATTTTATAAATATAATATTTTTTAAATTATATGAAAAAACATTCATCGAAGAGTGAATGATGGAAAATATAAGATCTAAAACATAATGTTTCAAAAAGTATTAAATCATTGTCATTTATATTATAAATATCAATATAAAAGGTATATATATGAATGAATATCATAAAGAACAATCTTAGGTTCTGTTTTAGAATATCTAATTGAGTTCTTTCAAATAAGATATTATAACCTTCAATAGTCACATTGTTTTAAACATCATATTTTTAACGTATAATTATAAGGTATTTATCATATATTAATTTGTTATTTGTTTTTAATATAAAAAAAATGTTATTATTGTGAATCCAAAACTATAAAACCTATGTTCTATCAATTGTAACATTAATGTATCCCTAGTGAGGATATACAACATACTATCTCCTTGTAGTGATACTACACATTTTTCATCACAGCATTTTATGGATGGGTATTATGATGGGTTTAATTTTTAAATATAATATTTTTGAAATAAGTAAGTTTTTTAATTATAATATCCCATCTAACATCATTCCTTTCAATCCATTATAAAATTATAATTATGCCTATGTAATAATATAGACAACCAACTCGATGGATTTATGTGATTCGTTCTTCATTTATGATTTACGTGGATGGTATTAAGAGTATATTTAATAAATAAATATGAAATAAATTATATAGTAACATTCTATTAAGGAAAATTATTATATACGATTATTTTTTCAATATTATTAAATATGAAAACTGTATTCACGTGTACTTACAACTTACTGTCTCCATGAGCGATGGAATTCATTCATCCATATCTATATTTTATGTATGTCTATATGTATTTATATATTTAATATATTTAATATTTATATCATGAGTAAAATTTTGGACATGATGGAAACATTATTAATGTACAAGGTATGAATCCCCCAAATGAATAAATATAAAAAATTATGGAGTTATCAGCAAAAACTAAGACTTTATAAAAATATTTTCAAATAAAGAAGGGATAAGATAGTACGTGTAAATAATATATGGTATGCCATATATGAGTATTGATATATAATATTTTAATAATATATATATATATATATATTTATTATAAATTAGTTTTCAACACATATAAAGGAAGTCAAAATTAACATAGGGGTTTATTTCACAATCATATAAGTATTCAGTATTTTTCATATCTGGGGGAAAATATTTGACATTTATACATTTTAAAAAAATATTATTACGCAATAATTAGTTATAAAAATTTAAATTTTTAACTAATTTTAAAATCATTAATTACTCAATATATTGAAATTATGTTTTTATAGAAGAATATATTTATCTTTCTACTTAAGGGGTTATATTTTTCTTCCGTGTCTATATTTTCTATAAAAACCTTTAAAAATGTTTTCAAAATTACACCATAATTATTTAAATATATTTTTTTCACATTTTTGAGTACTCCCAAACAAATTAAAAATTTAACTTTTGGTCATATTTTGAATAAGGTTCATTTTGTTGATGGTGTATAAATCATTTTTTATAATTATGGATCGAATATAATTTCCATACACTGGTACTGCTTAATGATTTTAATATTACATGACATGTTTATAAGGTTATTTTCAAAAAAAGTATCTTACATATTTTTTGATAAATATTTATATTCAAAATAAAATTTTCAATTATAATAGGATTATTTTCTTAATGGAAATTTTCAATGATATTTTTAATGTATTTTTTCTCAACATATTCATCAATTTTTGAATATTATTATTCAGTAATATTATAAAAAATAAAACAATTCTAAATACTTCATTTGATGGTTTATGATTTTTTTTGGACTAGTAAATTTATTTATATTCCATATTCATGTTCTTATAATTCATATAGTTAATGATTTTTATGAAAAGTTTGTTATGTTATATTGTTTATTTATATTATTAATGAATTAGACCAATTAAGTGAAAAGTGTTTCAAGGAAATTAAAATACCTTTCATAAATATTTAGGAATAATGAGAGAAACTACATTATGTTTTTCAATTAGCACATTCAATTTATTTATATATCTTCATATGATGCATGAATCCAATTTTTTGATTCCTTGGAACAAAACCTCACCAACGAGTTTAAGATGTCTCGAATTATGCATTCAAATATTATGATGTGATCTAATAATTACCATGTGACTATTTGAATTGTTATAAAACCAATTTATATGTTTCTATGTCATGTGATTATTTTCTAGCAAATATTTTATCAAACTTTATTCTTTCTATAGTATTTATACCCCATTATATTCAATTTTTTACATAACCTTACTAAGAATTTAATCCCACCCCATTCATGTGTTTCCATTCCCTAGGATGCCAAAAAGTATAATAGGATTAATATATATCGTTAAGATACTGGGAATAATGTTTTCTAAAAATAAATATATTCTTTCATTTTATGTTTTCAAATATTTCGGAATTTTATGTATGATTATAGTTTACTAGGATTGCTAAACTATTCATTTCTTTTGAATGTGATCTCATGTATTCTTATACATATGTAATTAAGTAACTACTGGATCTGGGATACTATGTTTGGAATCAGTTGATTCCAAATATGTATATATATATATAGAAGATTTATATGATATTTAAAAACTAGATTTAATTAATTCAGGATCAATGTATAAGGACCAAAATTATTGAATAGAAACATTGCTAAAAAACATTGTTGATACATTGATATGAAAATTTTAATAAAGAATTATTAACAAATGGTCATTGAAATATAACAATTCCATTATATATTATATTATAAGTATTTATATAGTCCATTAATAAAATTATAATAAATTTAATCTTATTATACAAGTGGTTAGATAAATTTTTAATCAATTTAAACCTAAGAATATGGTTTTACATGATAATCTAATTTTTACCAGGAATATGTCTTTATGTGTTACTAATAATGAATATATATTATCCATCAATAAATAATATAATACATTTTTAACTCCAATGGTTATTTCATCATATTATAAATTTTATTTTTTGTTCTTAAACATTAATAACTCAAGTGACTGAATGGATTTGTTTTTGAAAATACTGAAATTATTTCTCTCTTTAGGAATTAAATTTTTTTCTTTCTTATACATATTTTGTTTTCAATTTTTACAAGAATATTTTTTATATTATACAAATATTTCATTTTTACCATGATTCTCTATAAAAACAGAGATTAAAATTAATTTTAATTTCGTTTTCGGAAGGAGGTACTTTTGACCAATAGTGTAAAAATAATTTTACTTTTACGGTATTTCACACACATGGATTTTTCCACTATCATTAGTACTCATTTATTTAATAATGTCAAATTTTTTGTCAATTTTTATTTTCAGATATCTTTATTAATAGTTTTTTAATATCGATATATTTTAAATATGTGTTTTCAAAATAATGTGTATAGTTTTTTATAGAAACATTCAAGAGATCATTTTATGGAATTTTTTTCTTGTGATAGAATCTATTGTGGTTACATATAATTAACTAGGGATATGATCATATAATACCTTGATTATTATTTTTATGAATTTTTTATAAATATAATGAAGAAATGATTATAAATAAAACTGTCTTTTCCTTAGGAAAAGTTATTATGAAATGAAAAATAATATGAACATAAATAAAACATATGAATTTATTATGATTATGTTGTAGGTGGATCTTCTATAAACCTAATAGGACATGGGAAAATGATAAATTATTTTTGAGATAATTTCCTACATGGTAGGTTATCCCATTCCCAAAATTGTGTGCACATGTGGCTACCTAAATCATAAAGAATGTACAAAAGTAGTTATACCAATCCTGAAAGGTGATAAATGTTTTCGTGGGTACCGTTGATATAATATTTCTATCATTTTGATAATGAAACACTTTATGAATCATATTTAAAACCTTACCTATTTATATTGTTATGCTTTCTTGGATAAATGTCTTTGATTTATTATAATTCAGGTCTTATGAACATCCATGATTTATGTTAGGATCAATTATTTCATCTAGGAATTATCGGGAATGATTTTAAAATTATTATCTCATGTTATCACACTCTTGTAATTTTTTTATGAATAAAACTGATTATTGATTGATATATCCCATTTGTTCCCTTAATTTTTTTATGATCTCACCTTTATTACATTTCCTATTAACTATGATATGAATAATGTTTTCAAGTATGTAATTTTTCAGAATGGTGATAGTTATGAATAAATTAATGGTATATGATATACTTCCATTATGTAATGGTTGTTTATGTAACTAGGTTCTTAACTATAGTTCAACATTACATATGTAGTGGTTATTTTAATGATTTTTCATGACAACACATCAAATAAGATACAATTCTTATGAATGAAATTACCGGGATTCTATGTTTGTATTAGAGAATTGTTTAGATATTTTTTTAAACATGGATGAGGATAATTCACTGATAAAAATTAGGATAAATATTATTATAAGAGAATGTAATATTATATTGTTAAAATTTAGACGGTTTTTACTAAAAAATACTTCCATGTAGAAACACTATAATGTGGATGTGGTTGTGGTATAAATTCACTTATGTGTAACGATATGAAATGTGGTAGTGGTTTGTCACTATGGATAACCTAGTTTAATCCAAATTGTTTATATATTGAAGGGAATGGGAAATTATTTAGAGATTGTATAAATTATTTCCCTGATTTTGTTGTTTCTCACATGGATTATTCTTATTGAATTCTTATATTTTCATTGCATTCAATGGTCATAAATATAAGGAATCAGTTTACCATTGATTGTGATATAAAATGAAAGGATTTTATAGCAATTTAAATATATTTTTATGGATTTATAGAAAACCCAATATGATATTATTACAAAAATTTCTTAAAACATGAGTCCTCTTAAGCATTAGAAGGATAAAAAGATGGAAAAAATTTCGAATAATTCATTCACGAGGAACTGTCCACATGATATTATTGGTCCACTAATCCAGTAATTGTTTAGGAAATGGATTAGATCAATTGAAATTTTTATTTTCTATTTTTAACGATTCATAACATGAAATGTTTAATTTCGTTGTTTATTATTTTGAATGTTGATAAAATGAATTATGGAGTCCAATCAATAACTCGATGAAAGAAAATTAATTTTAATCTCTAGAGTGATATAGAATTAGAATGTTATTTTTCATTAACAATATTTCTCCAGTAAATCAAATAAAAATAAGGAAATATTTCATCTTGTTGAATAAAATTGTTGATAAATCTAGCACTCCTTATGAGAAAAATAGTACAATACATTTTGGTATTATTTTGGTATTTAAATTTAATAACAATGAATGATTTATCAATTTTTTAATCTCATAATTCAATGTATCGAAATGAAGTTAGTCATAAGAGTCATTAGTGTATATGAGAAAAATTATTATTGGGTTTTCAAGGATGAAATTTATAATTGAGTTGCCCATAAATCACATTGTATAGATAATAAAATAAAGTAATAAAAAGGAAATTACAAAATCAAAAAACATGGAGGAATGAAGATAAGTCTTCATTGATTCTCAATGTGTGGAAACAAACATGGATGAAATTTCCCTATATAAAATAGTATATGCATATATTTTTATAAGGATGATTATTGGGAAATAAAATGTCTTTGTGATGGAAAGAAGTTATATAATGGATAAAAATATATACATAAAGAACCACACCAACCCCATTGGTTCAAATATAATAAGTGTATATATTTTACTAAGAGACTCTCGAATATGACAGCCAACAATGATGATGATTAGTATATTTTAGCTTTTAATCCTTGTGAAAATGGGAAGTATCATGTGTTCCCTATTTATAATGTTTTAAAGACCCATTCTTGACGTACATGGACATTACATTACTTTTGTGGAATACATAACACATAAAAAAACAGAAAAACAAGGACCATAATAGTTTAGTGTATTTGGAAACATGGAACACAATCTTCTAATCATGGAGTAAGATCTTCAACATCTACCAAAAATATCTTCCCATTTTTTTACCTAAAAACATTCTTTATATCCTGGGAAAAATAAAACATAGAAAGGGTGAGTTCTAATTCTCAGTAAGGGTAAACATGGTGAACATTAAACAATCTATAAACATTTGAACATAAAAACATGGAAATAAAATCTAAACATAAAAATCTTGAGCAGTGACATAAAACATGGCAGTACAAAAGTCATAGACCATAAATGAAAATTTATCAAGATAAATTAACATAGGGATAAAACATGTAATTGTGGAATCCATTAAGAATATTTTAGGATATCCATAGTAGCCATGACATTGCTGCCGAGACTATCATAGTGGACAAAATCCATTACTGAACCGGTTTTACATGGCGTTCCAACCCTGTATTACTGAACCAAATTCACATATCGTTCCATCCATGTCAATATCATGATATATAAATGTTTACCCAATGCATTGGAGGGAGATATAGGTCCCACGCATCACATAATGAAATCATTATTTCGTGTTCCATAGAATAAACATAAATCATTCATCATTACCCAAAGAATAAAATGGGTTTTATATACGTCATCCCATCACAAAATAATCCATATAAAATAATGGATATAATTTCATCATAATCAAAATAAAACCAGTTAAATAATAAGGACATTATACATGAATCATATCCATATTAAATAATGTCATCATAGATGGAAATTAGTTTGGATAAAACACTTGAAATGAATTCTTCAGGAAAATATCATGTCTTCATCAAAATCATTTTTTTTCTCAAAATGCCGTGTGATTTTAAATTAAATTTTTTTTGTTGAAAATATTATGAAATATTGTAGAGGAGGTATCATGGAAATAAGGCGTTATGAAACAGCAAAAATCTATTCCCGCCATATATGTTCAAAAAACATTCTTCTTGTACTTTTTCCAGAAATGTCAAAAAGTACCTTGTTTGGTAAACAAAAGAATGATTCCTTCCATACTACATAGTGAAACTAAAAAAGGAGTAAACATTACATTAAATATACATGGAAGAATAGTAAAGAATTTATAAAAAAATTTCTATAAATTGTAACAGAACCATAATAATATTTATGATATCATATATGATTCACTTATGACTTTATATTACCAGTTCTTTTGTCAATTCCATCTTAATGAAACGTTTTTGGTAAAATTGTTTCATTTAACGCACGTTTTTGGAATTTTTGTTCTTGATATTGTTACTTAAAACCTGATTTAGTGAATTCTATATGTTAAAAGATAATTAGTATATAATATATATTTCTCATATAAATATATATGATAGATCGATAATGGAATGATATATGCTGTTCATGGAGACGGTAGGTCGTACGTACGCATGAACGCAGTTTTCATTTCCCTATTGAATTGAAATGAATTAATTCAATAAACTATATATGTACATAAATACAGTATCATTATTATGTCTTAAAATTCATTATTATTTATTATATATACTTTATAATCATTCTTGAATGGTTATCATGTAGAAGGAATCACATCGCATCATGGAGACGGTAATCTGTACGTACACACGATCAACGATATCGTTCCCATAATTATTTTATGGTATTGGAGTGGATGATTTTATATCACAGAATTAGTATCATGTTATAATAATCATATATAACTATTCTATTCACCATTATACACATCCAAGTAAGGTGGTGGTGGAAAACAGATTACACCACGACGTGGAGATGGTATTCCATACGTACGTACACGCAGTGATTTCGTTTTTCGTAGGATCGATAGAAGGTGAAATAGGTTTATTTAATATTTATAATAACATATCAGTATTTGAGTGATACTTACGTTATTAAATTATAATGAAACCAATAAATAAGATGAAGTAGAAGAAGAAATATATTTGAAAGAATCAGTAAAGGATATTATTCCTTCTTCGACGCGCCTCTTTTAAACCTTCCCTTTGTGGACTAAAGTTGGTCTTTGAAGATGTCCATGACCTCTAGTATGTTATTACATAAGTGTATAAGATAAATTTTCAGGTTTTGTCTGATACTGAAGGCTCAAAATTTAGTGAAGAGGAGTGGTAGGAGGTTCCATTTTATAAGGGAGGAGAGGGGCGCCTTTAAAAACATAAAAAATAATAATTTATAATATATACAAAACTTACATTAAACCACCAAAAATGACTTAATTCAAAGATTATATGTTATTGGGTTGTAATCTCATCAATAAATAAAATTTATCTATGTTGGGAATTTATTTTATTCCTTATCAACTTGATTTATCCTTATTTAATCTATTTAATTTTATTTGTGATAATAATATTATTAATTTTAAATTGTTATTAATAATTAGTTATGTGAACTGAATATTCCATAATTGGATAATTAATGACATTTTCAACTATATAAATTTCAAATTATAATTTTTAAATTTTTCTGTGATTTTTAAACAATTTTATAAAATCTGAGTTTTATAAAATATAAATAGTGTCACTTTTGACACTATTCAATTATTTGAATTTAAATAAAATCCAAACAAGAGATATATTGGATACAAAATATTTAGTAGATTTATAACATGTCATATTCATCAAAAAAATTCATGTAGCACATTAATGTGTTCATAAAATATATATTTTAATATTTTTAAAACCATTTATTAGATATTTCAATCAATAATATAATTTCTACATCATTATTGTGTCACCATTAATGATAATTATTTATTCCCTAAAAATTATAAATAAATTAACATGATATATATAATTTTATTTCATTTCTTTTTACTATTTGTGTTAGATTTTTTATGAAGTGTATCACTAAATTAAAATTATTACACTTATATGATACAAGAGAGTGACATGTTGTCACTTTCTTTGGTTTTAATAAAAATTACAACCTTTTCATGGTCAAAAGTCAATGAAATGAATCTATTCATACCCTTAGGTGATATGGGTCTACTTTTATTCATCCAATATATTTTTTAAATGTGTTAAGATAATTTTATAATCTTATTTTTACCCTTAATTACCTGATATTCCTTTAACTATAGTAAATAAAATTTACCGTAGTTTCTATTCATAATGGCTAAAAATAAAAAGTAGCCTATTAACAGAATTTGGACATAATGATTCCAAATATGGAATTCAGTTTTCCAAATTCAAAACATAGATGTTGTAGTATTTAATTTATAATTAATCCTACTGTTGAGAAAATGGGTTTTAAAAGTTAAAACATTGCAAAAGATTGATATCTTTTTACCAATTAATTCAATGTATACTTAATTCTATTGACATAAATTATATTAAATGGTATAAATATATTATATTTATACTATAAAACCATTAAATATTATAATTTATCCATTTAAATTATCTTGATTAAAATAGTTGTTTTTATTTAAATTATAGCGTATTTTTACTATTCATCAAAATGTGAAGGTTATCAAAATAATGACAAAATTTTATCCAATGTGAATTTTTATATCTTGATTAAAAATAAGAAGATTAATTTGTTATATTTAACTTATAAACTTTTCAAAAATCAGATTTAAAATGTGAGCGTCATCAAAAGGCGAAAAACTGCATTTTTTGGAAAAATACTTCTTTTATCCGAAAAATTAATTCTGTTCACATTCCATGTTCTAGAAAATATGTATGATGGATTATAATGTTATATAATTCAAAATGTGGTTAATACTATACATAATGGCTAGTTAATAATAATTTCATAACAATATATCATTGTTTAGTGAAACTCTGTATTGCGTACAACACACGCTATTGAGGAAGGTTTCTCTTGCATTCAACACAAGCCAAAAAAAGTGTTTTCATATAATAAAAGCAAATACAGTGTTGTGTTTAGTGAAAGATAATTTTTTTGTATCATACAACACATGATATCAATGAAATTAAAAAGAATATTTCTCATAAAATCTCGGGGTGTAACATTCCACATTCCTTAAAATGAATTTTTCCCACAAAATTTGTTGGGGTTATAAATGGTTTACTACAAGAGAGTTTCAGTCATATAAACCCTTATCGTAAAAAGGAATAATAAAGATTAATTTTAAAAATTAATGTTAAAAACATAACGGTCACCTAAAATAACTCAACATTGGGTTTCTACATAAGAGAATATAGGTGAAAATATGGATATGGAAGATAAATCTAACCATCATGTTCTGATGAAGTGTGGTAGAGAACATGGATATGAAAAATCCAATAATCAAAAAGCTATAAATTAGTGATGATCTATGGTACCATCTGATTCATTGGATATGAGGAAACTAGCATAACATTTTTTGTTTTCAAGTTAATTTCCCTAAAGTATAATATTTTGAATTAGAAGAAATACTTACTTGATTTTGGTATAATCTCACCATTGGTCGTTCCATGAAAAATTTACACTTCATTTCATAATGAAATGAAGTTGAATTTTTCATTCATGAAGTGTTATAATATAGTGCGATAGAATGATGGGCCATTCCATCTATCTCAATCAAAAGGTTAGGAAAATTTATTTAATATAATTAAGTCCATATATGGTGATATTAATCATATATGGCTCCAAAAATGGATCTATACCTCATATATAACACAACTTAATAAAATAAATCTAAATTATACAATCCATAGACATCTTTTAGGCTTGTGGTAGGAAATAAAGGCCTGTTGTACTTCAGTAGTGGGTTCAATTCTGGCATCCTTGTCTGAAACGACGGGTTGTCGCCCATCCTACAGGTTTTCCATTTTATAAAACTACACTATTATAACATTTCAAAAATAATATCAAAAAAGTTATAGCCATAAACAATACTATCTGATGTTCAACTGAATCCATTCCATTCTTTATGCTTATCCAAAATACTTATGTCCAATCTCATTGTATAAAAAAAGATTACTAGAGAGGTCATATAAAAAGCATGTGATTACCATCATTTATCCCCCGTACATCAAAAGACATATCTTGTTAGTCATATTCCAAATGTGTGAATACCTTAATCATGCATTCCCTTGAAACATGAATTACATTTTATCCTTAGTGAAAACATGAATGCTGTCAAAAGGTAACTCTTTCCACATACCAAAATCCAAAAATTTCTATATACCCAATCCATGATATCACATTGTCCTTATATTAGTCATGAGCTCATTGATACTATCAAACATCTCATTATCTTCTTATCCCTTAATAATGCACATATTAGGTGACTTATAAAAATATTTCAATCACTTTTTAGGGTTACCGATACCATACAGTTACTGAAAACCACAATAAACCAATACATAGATATTCCAATATAACACGATACTAAAAATGAGATTTCACAACACTATTTGCGAATCTCGTTACATATTCACATAATCATTCCACGACTTCATTTTCATATTTTAAATCCCTAATAGTGATCACATATGACTTTCCTTTGTCCTTTTCCTTAAGAGGTTATGATGTCGATCATTATTAACCCTTAGATTAGGGAATTGGTTAGAATAATTCCACATTTCCTTACACTTGTAGCATTGAAGTGTTAGTGGTGAGTTATCTATAGTCTTTTCTCTAGTTAGATAAATTGCTACCCTTTCCCAATTACATCAACACTCAACTTCTTGATGACCTTCTTTTCAACACATAAAACATTTTTTACTCCATTTAAGACAATCTCCACCATGTTTTTTACACACTTTGAGCATAAAGAAGCATTCGTCTTCTTTTCACCATTGTTTTGAGATTATTCATTGAACTCCATCTTTAGTTTCTTTTTAAAACCATGAGATGGATATGTTACACTAACTTCCAATTATACCTTGATAGCACAATGCACAATTTCTTCATAGCTACTGAAGTCTCTTATAGCTAATGCCTTTTGAAGACATGGTTTTAAGCCACTGAACAATCGGTCAACATTACTTATAGGAGGGATGATAGAGCTAGATTAATACCTTCCAAGCCTTTTAGAATTCTCCTCGTATATACCAATAGATTAATCATACTTTTACTTAAGCTCAGGGAACACATTTTACATCTTTGTTTGATGAATACGACGGAAGTACTTATTGAAAAACAAGTTCTTGAACTCGTCCTATTCCATGGATTCAACTGCATCTTGGGGCCTTGTATTCTTAATTAGAGTCCACCACTAGTCTGCTTCACCTTCTAAATAGTAAATTGCCAAAATGAATTTTTCATGTTCTGAACAGTGAAGTATGGATGATATCTTTTCAATGGTACAGATCCATTGTACAGCAACAAGTGGATCTGAAGACCCACTCAAAGAAGGTGGGCGGTTCCACATGATGGACTCAATATAATATGGTTCATTTCTCTGCTAATATGGAAGTCCAGAATTATTCATCTCTTGTGTATGTATATCAATAAGATTTTTCACTCCATGTCCCATAACATTTGGTTGTCCTGAAGGACAGTCATTGTATTTCCCAGTGCATTGATCATTAACACGGTTCATTCGGGTTTCAGCCATTATCTAAAACCCAAAAATAATAGTGTGAGAGGAAACAATAATACTAGGAAAACAACCAAATCAAGGGGAGTACTTTCAATATCTAACATCATAGGTTTAATCCAATGTTATTCATGATCGTTATCATAACTCTAAGACAATAACCTATAATCTACTTAACCATAGTGACATCCCTAGACATACCTTAGAAAAATCTCTAGTGATCCCACTAAAATTTTCACATCCTAGTTTCCAAAGGATATCTAATACTTTCCTCTGATACGAACTATAGAGACCCAAGCTTGATGTACATGGAAATTACATTACTTTTTTGGAATACGTAATACATAACAAAAAACTGACACCCAAGGACCATAATAGTTTTGTGTCTTTGGAAACTTGGAACACAATCTTCTAATCCTGGTGAAAGATCTTCAACACCTCCCATAAAGATCTTCCCCTTTGGTTTTCTTACCTAAAACCTTTCTTTATATCCTGGGGAAAAGAAAACATAGAAAGGGTGATATCAAATTCTCAGTAAGGTTAAACATGGAGAACATAAAACAATCCTCAAACATTTCAACGTAAAAACATGAACATAAAATCTAAACCTAAAAATCATGAGAACTGACATAAAACATGGCAATACACAAGGCATAGATCATAAATGAGCATTTATCGAGAAAAAGTAGCATGGGGATAAAACATGTAATTGTGGCATCCATTATGTTCATGTTATGATTTCCAATGTAGCTAAGGCATTGAAGCCAAGACCATCATACTGGACAAAGTCCATTACTGATCCAGGTTTACTTGACGTTCCATCCCTGTATTACTGAACCAGATTCACTTTCCCTTACATCTATGTCTATCTCATGAGATATAAATATTTACATAATGTGTTGGAGGAATATATAGGTCCCACCCATCTCAAAATAAAATCATTCTTTCATGTGCCAAAAAATAAACACAAATCATTCATCATAACCCAAAGAATAAAATGGGTTTTATATACATCATCCCATCATTACATAATCAATATAAAACAATGGAATTAATTTCATAAAAAAACCATTTAAATAATATGGAAATTATACCTGAATCATATCCATATAAAAGAATGTTATCTTAGATATAAAATATTTTGGATAAAACACTTGAAATGAATTCTTGAGGAAAATATCCTCTCTTCTTCAAAATCATATTCTTTTCAAAAAATGTCATGTGACTTTAAAAGAAAATAAAATTTTGGAAAATATTGATGAAATATTGTAGAGGAAGCTTCTTGGAAATAAGGTGTTATGAAACCGAAAAAATAAATTCACACCATATAAGTTAAAAAAAACATTATTGTTGTTATTTTGCAGGAAAAGTCATAAAGTACCTCGTATGGTAAACAAAAGAATGATTACATCCATATTAAATAGTAAAAGTAAAAAAGGGGTAAACATGACATTAAACATACATGGAATAATAGTAAATAATTTATGAATACATTTCTCTAAAACAAGTAAATGGATAATAAATTTAACCCTATTAAATACTTACGAATAAACAATCTCAGATTAAAATGAGATTGAAACATTATCCCTTACCATAGGTCCAATTTTTCTGTACGTGTCTGAAACTCTTTTATAGTTGGTTTAAACATATTATTAACTTGTAAAAGAACCATAATAACCTTTATTATATCATATATGTTTCACTTATGACTTTTTATTACTCATTCTTTTGTCAATTCAATTTTAAAACAGGGTTTTGGGTAAAATCGTTTCATTTATCGTACGTGTTTGGACTTGTTGTTCTTGATATTATAACATATAACCTGATTTACATAATTCCATAATGAAAAAAATGATTTATATATAATATATATTCCTCATATAAATATATATGATAGATCTATAAATGGAATGAAATACACTGTTCCTGGAGACGGTAGGCCGTACGTACTCATGAATGCTGTTGTTATTTCCTTATTGAATTGAATAGAATTAAGTAAATGAAACATATATGAAAATAAATCATGTATCATTATTATTTCATATATTTCATTATTATTTATTATATATACTTTATAATAATTTTTGAATGGTTATCATGGAGAATGAATCTCATCGCATCATTAAAACGGTAATCTGTACGTATGCACGAGCGACGATATCGTTCCCATAATTATTGAATGGTATTGGGGGGGATTATAGAATATCTCAGAATTATTATAATGTTATAATAATCATATATATATATTCTTTACACCATTATTCCCATTGATGTTGTGTGGTGGTGCAAAACAGCTTACACCACGGCGTGGAGACGGTATTCTGTACGTACACATGTGCTGTGATTTCATTTTCCGTAGGATGGATAGAAGGTGAAATAAGGTTATTTAATATTTATAATAACATATAAGTATATGAGTGATACTGATTTTATTACTTTATAGTGAAACAAAAAATGAAGAGGTAGTATAAGAAAAAATAAATTTGGAAGAATCGGTAAAGGATATAACCTCTTCTTCAACGTGCCTCTTCTAAACCTCCTTCGTGGGCACTAAAATTGGACTTTGAGGATGGCCAAGACCCTTAGTATGTTTCTAGGGAAGTGGAGAAGATAAATGGATAGGTTTTTTCAGATTTTGAAGGATCAAAATTTTGTGAAGAGGATAGGGATGTGGAGCCCTTTTATAAGGAAGGAGAGGGGCACCTTTGGAAACATAAAAAATAATAATTCATAATAAATTCAAACCCCACATAAAAACCTCTAAAAATGACTCAAGTCGAATATTAGATGAGATAAGGTTGTAATCTCATTATAAAATAATATTTCGACCAGTTGGAAATTTATTTTAAACCTTATCAACTTGATTTATCCTTATTTAATCTATTTAATTTTTTTGTGGAAATAATATTCTAAATTTTACATTATTATAAATAATTACTTATGTGTTGTTAATTGTCCATAATTGGATACATTATGACATTTTAGCCCATATAAATTTCAATTTATAATTTCTATATATTTTTCTGATTTAAAAAAATTATAATATGTTATTTTCCTAAAATATCAATAGTGTCAATTTTGTCACCATTCAATTAGTTGAATTTAAATAAAATGCTCATAAAAAATATATTCAAACCCAAATATTTAATAGATTCCTATCATGTAATATTCATCAAAAAATTTCATCGAGCACATTAATTTGTTCATATAATATTTATTTTAATATTTTTAAAACCATTTATTTGATATTTCAATCAATAAAATTATTTCTACATCACAATTTTTTCAACATTAATGATAATTATATATTCCCTAAAAATTATAAATATATATTTACATGATGTATATAGTTATATTATATTTCTAGTAACTATTTATTTTAGATGTTTTATGAATTTTATCACAGAATTAAAATTATTACACTTATAAGATATAAGAGAGTGACATGTTGTCACTTTCATTGGTTTTAATAATAATTACTCACTTTTCATTTTCAAATGAACCTGAAATGAATCTATTCTGTCCCTTAAGTGATATGGGTCGACTTTTATTAATCTAATACAATTTTTGCGAGTGTTAGGGTTATTTTATAATCTTATTTTTACCAGTAATTACCCGATTTACCTTTAACTCTAATAAATAAAATTTACCGTAGTTACTATTAATAGTGTCTAAAAATAAAAAGTAGCCTATTATCATAACATGGACCTACTGATTCCAAATATGGAATAAATTTTTCCAAATTCAAAACACCGAAGTTGGAGTTTTAAATTTAAAATAAATCATGCTGTTGGGATAATGAGTTTTAAAAGTTAAAACAGTGCAAAAATTTGATATGTTTGTACATATTAATTTAATGTAAAATTAATGCTACTGAAATACATTATATTTAATGGTAAAATTATATTTAATTTATACTTTAAAACAATTCAATATTATAACTTAACCATATAAATTATCTTGATGAAAAAGGTTGTTTTTAATTAAAATTTAGCATATTTTTACTATTTATATAAATGTTAAAGTTATCAGTATAATGTCAAAAATTTATCCCACATAAATTTTTATATCCTGATTTAAAAGAAGAAGCTTAATTTGTCAAATTTAACTTATAAACCTATCAAGAATTATATTTAAAATTGGTGCACCATAAAAAGGCAATGAAACTGCATTTTGTTGAAAAATACTTCTTTTATTCGCAAAATTAAATGTTTTCTCATTCCATGTTCTAGAAAATGTGTAATATGAATTAAAATGTTATAAAATTAAAAATTCTGTTAATACTATTCATAACGACAAGTTCATATTAATATTATAACAATATATTGTTTTTTAGTGAAACTCAGTATTGCGTAAAACACACGTTATTGAGGAAGGTTGCCCTTGCATGCAACACAAGCTAAGAATAGTGTTTGCATATAATACAAGATAATACGATGTTGGGTATAGTGAAAGATAATTTTGGTGTAGCGTACAACACAATACATCAATGAAATTAATAAGAGTATTTCTCATAAGATCTCTGGGTGTTACAAATGTGGTCTATAATAATGAAGTGGTGAAATGTACACATACCATCCACTCTAGAATAACTAATTTTATATTTTATTCAATAACTACCAAAAAATTTTCAATTGAATATTTTTTCACATGTTATCATATTACCACCACAATGAGTAAATAATTAATTATAATGAATTCATCTATTAGTTTTATGATTTCATATCATGTCTATGATTTCTATATGATTGATGTGTATATTAATGCGTTTCATAAAAATATAACTATTATTCCCCATGTTGTAATTGAATGGAATATGGTAATTGATTGGATTTCTCTATATGGATTTGAAATCTGATTTTGATAACAGGAAGGCATAGTTTATATTCTATAGAATTGTTTAATTTTATATCAACAAGAAGATAAATATAATAAGACATGGGAAATTACATCCATTGAATGATATTTTATTAATATTAAAATGGTGTATTTATATTATATTGTGGGGGATAATCTCAAACTATTTGAAACATGGGATAGCTGTATAAGGATATGCCCAGGGTTTTAGAGAAATTGTGGATAGAACTTGCATGTACTGTCTATACCCATGGTTTATGTAAAGTCTGCGTATATCTCATATATCACAAAGGTTTTTTTGAACGGTCGTGATTGAGCCCCACATTTCCACCTCCCGTTAGTATCCCTTAACTTGCCAATCTATTTTTTTCATTTTCCATAAGTCGGTTAGAGGGAACCGATACCCCAACCCGGTTTGAGGAAACCGGGAACCTCACAACTATTCCAGACGATTCAACCGATTTCAAATTCAAAATTCAAACATAAACAGGATTCAACGCGCGCAGTCGCCTCGAGCCACGAGCCACGTGACCCGCCTCGTGCCACGATCCATCATCACGTGTCAGACTCCGCGCAGACGCCTCGAAACACGCCCCATCATGTCGCCGGCAGGTCACGCCAGACCGACCACCGTCGTTCACCGGCGACCGCCGACGTCTCCACCAGCCACCGTCATCGCCTACACTGGCGAGCTTCGCCGCAGTCAAATAAATCACCGTCGGGAGAACAACCCGACACCAGAGCACCAGCAACATCACTCGAATCACCGCGATAACAGAGAAGAGGCCTAAATCCTTCACCCCCATCTCGCGGAACAGAATAGATCGCAGAACCTTCGCGATAAAACAACAAAAGACACAGAAATTCAAAATGAACAGGAAAACAGGAGAACGTCCCTGCCTCCATAGTAGCCTCAACGGCGGAACGCAACCAGCCGATTCACCTCCAAAACCGCAGCTCAAAGCCACCAAAAACCTAGATCCAGAACCAAAATCCATCGCCACCAACCAGGAAACCCGTGAAGACCGCACCCGACCACCTATTGCTTGCAGACGATACCGAATGGTTCCCTCACCCGCGGAAACTGGGACTCGGTCTCTGGACGAATGCACCGCCATGAAAGGCTGAATCAAGCACACCGTGAGAGACGACCGAGACAAGAGAACCCCCGCCATGTACAACAAGCAAAGGGGGCGCCGACGGGGGCCAGATCAGGGCGAAACCAGGAGGCGGCGACGGGAGGGAAAACCTCGCGAAAGCTTCGCCCCTTACGGGCTCATCCCTTACTAGCTAGTATCCCTTAACTTGATGGGAGCACATCATCCCCTGTTTGATCTATATTTCCATCACCCAAGTGATGATCAATTCAACCCCCCCCATAGTTCATTATATTTTTGGATTTCGGTCATCATTGATATTGATTTCCAAATCCATCATCTATTTTCCTAACTATTTTTTTCATTTTTATATTGTATTTAAACCTAAAAATATACATTTAGGTCACAATTAATCTGGATTATTTTCAATTTGGTTCTCTATGGGTAATATTTTTGTTTTGGGATTTTGTTTTAATGAATTTAATTTGGATGATTAGTTATTATTCTATTTTTGAATAATTGTGGGTGATGTTTCATTTTTAATTTTTATCCATTTTATGAGTACTAATTTATTCATACCCAAGGGTTCAGTTTTTTGTTCATTTCACGAATAATTAATATGATTTTAATTTTTCATTATTATGAATATATGGTGTAATCATGGGTTTTTCCCTTTTAGGGATTTCCTTCAATTTATATTGAAATACTCGAGTAGATGTACCATCTTTTGGGCAGGATGTTTTGATTTAATTTTATATTGGGAATGTTAAATATAGCCTCGGTGATGTTGATTCCTTATTCCCTAGAATAGTGGGTCATTTAAAAAATGTTCTCTATAATTTTTTTAGGTAATCTATTAGATTAATTATTCTATGGATTTCTATAATATTTCTTGAAATCATACACATCTTAGGTAAGAAAAATTATATGCTTTGATATATTTAATTTATGGAAATTATTCTAAGTTATATTCATGTTATGTATTTGGATATATTTTATTATTAGATTCTATATATTACTAATTAGAAATCAATTTTATTAGATAAATTTAGTTAATAATTATAGCAGGTAGATTTATCCTTATTATATTTCGTAAAGCTATTCAATAAACTATATTGGTAGGTAATCTCTTCTATAGATTTATTTTTTTATATTACGCCTCTGATGTAACTACACTTTATTTCTAATATAAAATAAATAGTTAAATTATTATTTTTTAAAACATGGATATGGAGTTTTTCTATGTTTTTTTGAATATTAATGGAAATTATTCTTATTAAATGGTGTATTTAAATAAAAAATATTCATGATTGGGTAATTTATTAATCATTTTTATATAGTTTTCTGGCCCTTTGATATTTTTAAATAATTTTTACAAGAATATTTTTGTTTATTTTATATAATGTATTAAAATGTATTATTTTCTTTAATATATTTAAATGCATAAAATAATATATATATATATATATATATAAATTAAATATGATATTCCCATTATTAAATTAATATGAATGTAGAAGTTATTCCTTTTATTAAATATCATTATGATTATTGTTAAATTTGGAATTAGAAATGGATCATTTGAAATTAGAGAAGATTGATTTTTTCTCAATTTTTTATAATGCATTTCATATATTGTACAACGTTGGGCTTCCCTCTCATTTATGAAATTATATATATTTATATATACTATTTAGAAAATCATATTTTTATTGATGAATTTCATAATGAAATTGGTTTTAATGAATATTTTAATATTGTTTTTATTTTTCATTTGAATATTCCTTTTTTCATGTAACATAATAGATTGAAGTTGGATGTATCATAAAAATCATATTTCAATTGAGGTATAATTGAATTTATATTTTCTATATTTTTCATTTAACAATTATTCTGATATATTTCGTATAAAAATTTCATGTTATGATTCTATTGGAATACCAAAGATAAATGTGGGAGAATTTATCAACCATATAATAAAATATGGATTTAAAAAAGTATTATAATTTGTATCACATGATAACGATGATAAATTATTCTACTATTCAAGAATTGATAGAATTAAGGGATATATAGAATATGATATTTCATCAGTTTTCATTTGTGAATCCACATGATAAATATTGCATTCTAGTGTAAGAATGAAATTATATCCAAACACATGATGTAATGACTGATTATGATGGTGTTGGGAGAGAGAAAAATATTAATCGATGATTCAACAATGAATGTATATTTGGAATGTACAAGAATTAAAAGGGTAAAATTTTTATTATAGTTATATAATGGAAAAACAATGTGTAGAATTTATAATGCATCGATTTATTATATTATTACCTTTCTGAATGACATACTTCCTGATGGTGTAGATATTTCTTCAAATCATTATATGGTCTGTAAGTAAATTAAGAAGTGATAATTTTCTACAAATAAAATTTATGATTGTCTAAAAGATTATAGATCATTTTGAGGGTAAAAATAATACCATAGTCACTATAAATAATGTTGTACATCAGGATGGAATGAATATTTATATGTCACACAATCTCACCTGCCACATAAATTCATGCAAAACATTCAATTGATTCCAAATCATGCAAATTGATTCATACCATCAGAAATATAATCTAATATGTGATAGAATGTTACTGAGTGAATTTATGTTAATGATGAGTTATTTCATCCTAAATAAGGATTATCATAGATGTAATTTAATGCATAATATCTCCTTTTTTTGCAGATGATGAGTTTAATGTCATGTTGTGTTTATCCTATGATGGTTTTAATCTATTTATCCAGATTATTAATTATTTCATCACATGGACAGTTCCTATTCACATTTATAATCCTCCTCCATAGATGTGTATAAAGAAACATTTATTTTCATCATTATAATAATAACTAGTCCATAATATTCTAGAAATGATATATAAGTCTTCAACTAACATTTAATAAGAGAGTTAAAGAAGCTTTTTGATATGAATTAGAGTACATTCGATGCTTCATTAAAAAAAATTCAGATGCATGCTTCTTTTCTGTTGACTATAAATGATATTACTTCTTATGTAATGATTTCTGGATGTAGCATAAAGGGAAAACTATCACATCTTGTTTATATGAAGATTATGTGATGAATATGTCTTAAATTTCATTGTAGTTTTTTTTGAAGGGGAATCGATGATTTTTTCTAATGGATCATCAATATGGTTAGAATCCCTGATGGTTTGATATTACGGTTGACACTGAACAACAACCTCAATGTATTTCATGAAAAGATATGGTTAATGAAATCAATTATTACATTTTTAGTTAGGAAAAGTTCATATTAAATCAAAAAAAAATTGAGCCTCTATATTGGTCTTTAAATTGGTAATATCATCTTTATACTTAATTCACATCAAGAAAAATATAGATTAACTCTATTGTCAAGTTATTCTAAATATAAAGTGGAAGAAAAAATGGTGACATTAGATATAACATGGACATGTTGGATTTGGTTATTCAAACAGAACAACATCTTGTGTGTATTAGTTAAAACCATTGGAATGTTCTTTTTCAATCTTATGTGATAAAAAATTTAATGAAAAAAATGAAATTTTGGTTGTTTTTTAAAATACCAAGGATTGTTATTTCTAATACAAAAACATATCAAAATGAGTCAATATAAGGGATTTGATACTAAAATCCCTAAAACCCCATTATTATCACATCTATCTTCCTGAAGATATTTTTACATAAATCCTCTATTTTATATCCAATAATATAAGGTTTCCAAAGATTCACTCATGTCATTTTCTATATACCTTTATTCAATCTAGTTTTCAATGTATTACTTTATAAAAATGCAGCACGAGACTCTATTAATTTTGTGTGAGTATGAATAAAATTTCGTCCATCAATTTTGACTTGAATTTGGAATTTAATATTTCATCTTCCAACAGAAACACTTAATGGGGGACCTGTTACATTTTGAATGGTGTATCTTATTGAAATAAATATGTGTGTAATGACATAATATGTCTAAAATAAGAATCATATTGAATTTACCACTATGAGTGGTTTTCTGGATTAAGAATGTATGGATTTTATTCAATTTATTTTTCAGATGTGAGCACAATACAAAACCAATCCATGAAAAATTAATATGGGAAGCATGTGAAAATTATTCCCTCGTTTCCATTTCTTCCCCAAACATGAGGAATTCATGGGTCATATACATTGGCTACATTGACCCTTCAATAGTGGGATATGGATCATTTCACAAACCTGTTTAACTATATTTTGTTAGATGAATATATCAAGTAATTAATATGTATATTTATGTTTCATATCATTCTATTATATTTCACATATAACTTAATATTATTTTATCAATTTATATCTAGAATATAATTGAAATGGTAAGTAGATTTCATCAATATTTTCCTTTGATAAGTAGAGGGGAATTGAGATGAAAATAGTTTCCTTCATGGTTTAAATCAAAGGTACGAAAATTTAGTTATTAAACAAAAAATATTTACATTCATTTTATTATATTGTTCATACATATTTTTGGTATTGTGTTTACATATTGACTCCATTTATCCTGAATTAAGGGAATTGGTTTTTTCTGCAATTATTTTGTCCATGAATTCAAATATTTATTAATTAATGGAGATAACATTGATGATAATTATCGAGTGGTGATAATTTGAAAAGAACATGTTGGTGTTATGTTAACTACTACAATATACAATTATTCTAGGGCATCAAAATAGTCATTGTCGAAATAAAAATTTCTGTTATTATGGACATGTTTAGAAATATTGTTATTGGATTACTCATATCATGGTCAAGTCACTATGTGGAAATGTTTTTTTATTAGATTACTAAGGATTTTGGATTTAGTGTTATTAACATGATTCAATTCATGTACACTAATGGACCATACATTTTTTAATCAATAGATAAACAAATGTTTTATGTGAAAGAACATCCAATATGAGATTATGATTTTAAAAACATTTGTTTTGAACTATAATACTTTGTAAATCGTTTATGAATACGTTTTTAATCCAGGAGATGATGTGGAGTGGGATTCTAGTGTCCGAAGATCCTTGGAGTGGTAAATATAAAAATATTAAATCTAATTTTTCACACATGCACATTTTCTCTTTAATTGTTGAATAACTCCTGAGAATCATCTCAGATCAAAATTGTGAGGGTGAAATGGAGTTAATAGCTATATTTTTACACTATGAAAAACATAATGGTTTTTCTATGAAGGGAGTTCGGTGAGAGGGGAGTTGGATGAGGGTTGTGAAAAGGGTGTTAATTGATTTAATTCAATTAAATCAATTTTTACCCTCCCCCTTTGTACTCACAATAGAATGAGTGGAGAACTCTTCTCATCTCACCTATTATATGGATGACAATATGAGGCTGAATCAATGTGAAGAGATTTGGTCTATCTACATTCTTGGTGCTGATTATCATTATATCGAGGACCAAGATTATATGGGAATCATTCTACACCCAAAGAATTAGCATTTCCCCATAGTGGTAGAAGGATTTGAGTATTAGACTAGATCTTCATAGTTTTTTTCAATTTTAGATTTATATTAGGATTGATATAGACATTTTCTAGTTAGATCAATAGGTTTTGGGGGAAACGACCGTGAATTGGGAGACACATAGAGGAATACCCATCGGAATTCTCACATACACGAGGTGTAAACCAGAGAGACAAGTCCTATGATATTCACATATAGGGAAGATGATTTTTGTGGACATAACTTCATATAATGGTGTTAAATGATGTGTAGTTCCCCCATGTCTTGTGGCTACAGAATAGGGCTAGGAAGTCTGTGTGATAATTCAGGGCCGTATAAAACTACATGACCAAAGTACATGGGCATGATGTTCTAGATATGGACTCATGCATGAAAAAAGGCATGTACAAGTGTTCATTCATCTTTGATATTCCATGTACTTGGTGTTACATGGATTGTGTGATACATGTATAGCTAAACCATTTAAAGTATTAAAAAATTGAGCTAGCTTGAGGTAGGACAGATAGTGTATAAGATATACCCACCCTTTATTCCTATATGTATAACCAATATGTGCATATGGGGGCTTGACCAGGTGCTTTGGAGGGTTAACATTCCATGTTTACAACAATGAATTCGACATACTTACCTTAGGATCTCCTTGATATCTTCCTCCTTGTGTATATCATTCTCCATAACTCGGATTTTGGCTTATGAGTAGCCTATCTTGGGAAGTATTTCATATATAATTTGATGGTTTACTCTGTAGTTTCCTAAGATATATGATGTGACATGGATCATGTATGATTTCGTAGTAGCCTTACATAACCATTGGTAGTGATCATGGTGGGTAAATTGGTTGACATTGGGCATCAGAACCCTTCCATATCTCCTTAGGATGTGGGTCAACATGACTTCCTTGGTTGGTAGAGTGGTTCTTCCTTATTGTATCATGGTGAAAGTCCCCTACCCATTGATTTGTTCCAATGAGATGTATGAAAATCATGATGCACCATTCAACGATGATTAACAACTATTATAGATCTTCATGGTTCTTAGTGAGGTATGCTAGGACTGTAATCCCCACTGGACATAGTGTGTGTGTATCCCTTACATTGCATCTATGGTTGAGATGAGACACCCCACCTTATTGGTGATGGTTCTCTACCCATTTATTCATTCTCTTAGGGAAGGTACTCCAAAATTGGATTAAGGCGTAGGATTCCCCTTATCTTTTATGTACATGGAGATAGCGCTCGCATGTCATGCTAGAGAGTAGGCCCTCCATACTTCTTGGATATTAAGAGTGCACACATCCATATTGAACCAATATGTTGGTCCCCTATCCATAGAGCTTATAGTACCCTGTTTTTCCTATTCATTTTTCATTTATATAGTTCATATAGATATATTGGGTACTCACCTATCATGTTAGGGTGAGGTTCCTCCATCCATTAGGTCTGTTCTCCGATTTCAATCGAGGGTGAGGGTCCAGTAGAAATTTTATTATAGATGAGTTGGTAACCACATTAATACAAGGGAGTCTGTCATCTCTCATAGGGTAGGTACTCCCATATCATATCTGGGTGTAGGTCACCCATAGATATCATGCTGGGAGAATGTAACTCCCTTATCAAACATGGTTATGGGTCATCTAGCCATACAATGGTACTCCCATATTGTGTCACGGTTCAATACCTCTATCTATGATGTTTTACTCCACAATCACATATGAGTGTGGGTCCTCTATCCTTTGAGTGGTACTCCCATGTCGTACCAAAGTGTAGGTACTCATATACATAGTATAACTCCCCCATCATTGAGTAGTGGACATGAGTGTGTCCTTTATTGAAGTTGGATACCTCTCAGCCATTGAGTACAATTACAAGGAATACAACCCTATCTCAATTAAATAAGATACATAGTTAGAAATTATTCGTCATTGGATGGATTGAGGTGCATGACACTACATATACTAACAAATTATGTTTTTTTGATTAGTAATGTGATACTACTCCCTTAGTAAAAGGAATATAATGAGGTGTATGTCTTACATCTTCTCTAATTAGAGAGGATTCATGTAGTGAATATTTTTGAGTAGTTCACCCACAATTGTGTGATGTAGTGAGTGGTTGGTATCTCCATATGGGATTATATGAACTTTCACATAGTGCTAGTTCGAATTTGAAGAACTACTACTACTGGGAAATAGATTTGGACCAAGTCTGTTGTTCAGGTTTGTGTGAGTTCTCTTAGACATACATTCATATATGGTAGATATATTATCAATGGAGGTTATCTATCTTATGGGTGGAATCTTGGATGATGAGAACGTATTGTCTATTTTTCATGTTCTCTTTTCCATTGAGAACATCATGTTGAATCTAGTACCCAGCAATGATGTTGGAACCTAGTGAACATTTTTTTCTATGATGATTGTATCATAAAGATTTTGAGAGTCTTCGTAGTGTTTTTATGTGTCTTGGTTGAAACACATAGTGGAATGAGATGATAAATCATTTATAGTTGGTAATGGTTCAAGATTGAGTTTTACCTCAATTGGGATCCATTTGTCAATGTCAGCCTATCTATTTCATATTAGTTTCCCTTTTTTATTTTATTTTTTGGGTTACTACTATGTATTTTTATAGTAAGCCCTATATTTTCTTCTCCTATTTGAGTTTTTTCTTGAACAGACCATAATTCCTTTTATAGAGTCTAATAGGAACTAAGGAAGACAGATCATATTGAGCTAGACTACTATGTTCTTTACCAGAGCTGGGCCAATTATATTTTCCGCAATTATATTTTATAGCAATCCAATCATTTTAAAAATATTATCCATTTTATTGTTTGAATGGGCATGTGTGTTTCACTTTATTGCATATATTACAAAATTTTTACTGTGGTTTTGGATACATGTATGCATTAATTTTAGTTTCAAACATTTTTATATCTCATCAAAATTGTATTGAGGTGTTTTTGTGTGTGATCATACATGTATTTTAGCCAAGGAATCCCATCTGTGTGATATACCTTCGTGGAATTAATATACAATTTTTGGCCCATTAGAGGTGGGATTAAAAAATTGCATCCCAGAACCCATTGGATTGGTTAGGGAAGGAGTCATATAAGAGGGTATTTTACTCATGGATCATTGTCGCATGAGCTTGGAATGGGTTGTATAGAATCAATGTAAGGGTGTTTCTTGTCTGAATCCATTGACATATGTTCTAGTGTTGTTTTAGAAGCTTATATATCCATTCACTAAGACATTGATAACCATCATGTGGATTCGGTACATTACGACACTATTTTTATGGAGATAGTGCTAGACGAGTCATATCATACTAGGTTGTTCGATCTTTATCTTTCTTGATTATACAGATCATATTTACTCTTAGACCATTTATTGTGTTGATTCTATTTAAGGAGGCCACCATGATCGCATCTGGTAGGGTTCCAAAACATGATTGTGACGACAATCAGTCTCGGGATGATATTCAATATAGGGCACTAGATATGAGGTGCTACCTCTCTGGGGTCATACAGTTGATCCACAACCCATTGAGTAGTGAGTTTTTATTGAAGTTGAAAGCATGTTCAATTTTCACCTATCGACCGTTCCAAAATTTGATATTCTGCTAATGTGTATAGTATCACTCAAGTAGAATCCTCAATGATGATGCTTTTTTATAATCAAATGTTTTTAGTTGATTTTATTATAATTGTGGGGTTTTTTGTATGGATTAATAAAAATGATTTATTTATTATGACTGATTTAACAATTTGAAAAATATTGGGATGATCTCATCATTATATAGTTGTGATTTTGATATCCTTGGTCTTTTCAATATATTTTATTTAATTAACACCCATGTCCCAAGTTGACGTTGATTGGAATTACAAAGTGTTAAGTATTTAAACCATGCATTAACATAACTATGATTGTAATATCAATCATTACATTATTTCGGTAGTTCATTTATTGTTCCAATAACTTGTGGAATCCATATGTAAAACAAAATAATTCATTAATCCATGACATGTAAATTCCAACATACACAATGTTAAATTAATAAATATTCATTGTTAAAAATCTATCAATCACTTAACATACATACAATAAAACTCATCCAAATGAGATATTAACTCATCCACTGAAATGAATATTATTCTGGTTATACTGGTTATGATTATAAATTAAGAAGATAAGAAAAATAAATGGATGGGAAAATAGTGGTTTGTCGAACCCACACACAAATGATGAAGAGAATTATATACTGACATTATATTGAATGAGAAATGAAATGTAACAAAGGGGTTTAACATGATTTCAACTATTTTAAGAACATTAATATTAAACAATATATTGTGAATGAGAATAAGACATATTTAAGAAGAAACTTTCATTAAAACAGAACTACAAAAAAGGATTGAAATATTACAACAATGTTGAAAACCCATGTAAATGAAAACAATGAGAGGAGAACGAGACTCTCAAGTGAAAACATGAGTATGTACGGACCTCCCATGAATTTGGAATGGATTTTTTCATTCCAATTTATGATCCTCTCTTATGAAATTTCATCCTCATGCAAGGATAATAGGGGGTCGTATTTATATCCCAATGAGGTGGGCAGTTTTCAATCAAAATCAACCCCTCCCCTTGCATCCCAAATTTGTCCATCTATAGAGATTAATCTCGAGATGATATCTTCCTTCATGTTTTAGATAATTATTTTTACTATAATCCCTCAATAATTTGAGTCCATTGGATATATGTATTCTATGTTATGGTGGTATGATTAAAAAATTTTAATCTGTCCATTTCAATACGAACTTTTTAGAATGCCGAAATGTTAATTGGTTTATCAATAGTAATATTCCTTCAAATCCAAGCACATTTTTCATAAAAGATAGCCAACCATATCCTGGCATTCACAGTGAATACCATTTTCTATATTATATTTCTAGATCTGTAGATATGTCATGAATACTGTACAGATTTTAATTCCCAGCCATAATGGTGGGCTGAGTTAAAATGAATATGTTGGGCCCCTTGTATTTGGAGTTGGGCCACAACATTTTTAACCATGATTCTATTGGATTGTAATGAACATATGCTGTAGTTTCATAAAACATGGGCTTCGAGATTTAGACTAGTAACTCAATCATCATGGCGGGTCCACATTCTTCGTAGATTCATTGGGTATTATTGTGTGGAACATATAACCCTTAAAATGGACTCTTTGGACAATGTTTACTTCTAATGAATTTTTTTTATTTGAGTATAGAACCCAAAAAATAGGAATCATGCAATTTGGATAAGTAGAGTGGGATTTATTATAAAAGCATTAAACAGAATTGAATCTTTATAAATTCAAATAATTCTCAAAAATTATATTTAATATATTAACATTAATATTTCACAAAAATTATGCACATTTCATTTAAAATTTGTAAAGGGAGTATATAAAATGTTATGGAAATATTAATAAAATAAACCCACCACACTTAATCTTGTGAGTGTACTAAAGTACAAAAAATATAAAACCATGACAAAATCAATTTCACTCTTCATCAAATCATAATATTTTATTTTCCCATCTCAGTGGAGGTTTAGAAAATTTCACTCATCCAAATTGAATTCCCCCAAAAAAAATTATTGAAATTGTAGAGACCCGAAGCCTGACGAACATGGACATTACATTACTTTTTCGGAATACTTAGTACATAACAAAAACACACACACAAGGATCGTAATAGTTTAGTGTCTTTGGAAACTCGGAACGTAGTCTTCTAATCGTGGTGAAAGATCTTCAATATCTCCCATAAAGATCTTCCCTTTTTTTTTTGCCTAAAACCTTTCTTTATATCCTGGGGAAAAGAAAACGTAAAAGGGTGAGCTCAAATGCTCAGTAAGGTTATAAAAAAGAAAAATCAATCACATCATATTCATAAGAACATAACTTTTTGGAAATCTTAACCTGCAAAAGAGAGCATAATATTTTAACATGGAACAAATCATAGAAGTGAAAATGAGATCCCCATAATCATAACATAATACTTGAAACTTTGTGGCATGCACACATAATCATGGAAAATCATTTCTTGTTAGTCATGACTCATTGCCAAGACTATCTTAGTGGACAAAGTCCCTTTTCTGAATCGAGTAACCCTCGTTTCAGTCCTGTTTCACTGAACCGGTATAACCTACCATTCCAGCCATGTCTATCTCATGAGATATAAAATCTTTACCCAATGCATTGGAGGGAGATATAGGTCCCACCCATCTTATAATGAATCCTTTCTTATGTGTGCCACATAATCATAAATCATACATCATTGCATAACCCATGTAATAAAAATGGGAATCTTAAACATCGTGACATCATCAAATAATTCATATAAGATAAAGGAATTCATAAAAATAATTTCATCACAACATAATCAAATCAATGTAATAAAATGGATAAAAACAGAACCCTTTATTATCTTTGTTGGAAAATAATTTTGATAAAACACTTGAACTCCATTCTTGAGGAAAATATCCTTTCTTCTTCAAAAACACTTTTCTTTTCTTAACATGTCATACAATTATAAACTAAAAGAAGTTGATTAAAAATAAACTTGAAAACTTGTAAAGGAAGCTTCTTGGAAATAATGTTTTAAAAATCCATTCATGCCGTATAAGTTAAAAAAACATTCTTCGTACTTTTGTCGGAAAAGTCAAAAAGTACCTCGTACGAAAAAAACGACAAAAGATTCCTTTCATATTCTTTACTAAAAACTCACCAAAGGGTAAAATTGGATTTAAGCAATTGTAGGTGAATGGAAATAATATTACATATTGAGGAAACATGGATGTGGATGATAAAATACACCCCAGTAAATACTTACGAATAAACAATCTCGGATAAAAATGATATTGTGATATTTCCCTTACCTTAGGTCCGACTTGCTTTGTAAGTGTCCGAACCTCCTGTATAATGATTTAAATCATGTTATTGACTTATTACAGAATCATATTAATTGTTATTATATCATATATGGTTCACTTATGACATTATATTACCCGTTCTTTTGTAAATTCCATGTTAAAGAAGCGTTTTGGGTAAAATCGTTTCATTTATCGTAGGTGTTTTGACTTGTTGTTCTTGACATCATTATTACTTATATCATGATTTACTCACTTCCAGAATATAAAATATGGTTTATATATCATATATATTCAGTATATATATATATATATAATAGGTAGATAAATAAAATGAAAAACACCGTTCATGGAGACGGTAGTCCGTACGTACGCATGAACGCTGTTTTCCTTTCCTTATTGTCTTGAAATGGAAGTAAGTAGATGACATACATATGTATATATATACATAAATCCAGTAGCTTTATAATGTCATATATTTCATTATTATTTCTTATATATACATTATAATCATTCTTAAATGGTTAACATGGAGAATGAATCTCATCGCGTCGTGGAGACGGTAGTCCGTACGTACGCACGAGCGATGATATCATTTCTATAAATATTTAATTGGAGTGGAGTGGATCATACAATATATCAGAATCAATATGATGTTGTAATAACTATGTATAGTTATTCTTTACACCATTATACCCATCCACGTAAGGTGGTGGTGGAAAATAGATTACACCACGGCGTGGAGACGGTATTCCGTACGTAAGCACGCGCAGTGATTTCTTTTTCCGTAGGATGGATAGATGGTGAAATAGGATTGTTTCATACTTATAATAACATATCGGTATATGAGTGATACTGATGTTATTAATTCATAATGAAACAACCTAAGAAGAAGAAGTGGAAGAAGAAATAAAGATGAAAGAATTGGTAACGGTAATTACCTCTTCTTTGAAGTGCCTCTTTGAGACCTCCTCTTAGGGCACTAAAATTGGTCTTTGAGGAAGACCAGAACCTCTAGGATTTTTTTAGGGAAGTGGAGAAGAGATTTTTGGCAGGGGTTGGCCGAGCTTGAGTGATCAAATTGGTGTGAGGAGGAGGGAGAGGAGGTGTCCTTTTATAAGGGAGGAGAGGGGCACCTTAGGAATACCTCAAAATATTATTTTATTTTAAAGTCAAAATCGGTTTATAATGGTTCCAAAGGGTCTTATTTCGAAGATAAAGTGGGGATGGGTCGAAATACTATCAACCAATAGGATTTAGACAAGTTTAGGTTATTATTTTAACCTTATAAATTAGATTTAACTCTAAGTTAAATAATTTAACTTTTACCGTGTCTTTTTGTTTTCTTTCACTATATGGTTAATAAACTTACTATAACATGCCAAACGAACCCCAAATTGTTTATTATTAAAATATATATCCCTATCTAAGTAATTTGGCCGAACCTTAGATTTTTAGGAATAAAATAACAATTAATAATATAATATTTGATTTAAAAACTATTTTGTGTCAATTTTGAAACTATATGATATATGATTTTTGTGAAAGTTATAACAGAATTATATGTTCGAACCAAGTTGATTAAATCAACACTAATATATCATAGTAACCTAGAAAATTAGTGGAATTCATAAAAAGTCTTAAATTACATTTATTTTGGTATTTATATTATCAATTATGTCAATATTTCATTAATAATATAATTACTGCATCATCGTTGTGTCATAGATAAATTAAATTATTTGATGTCTAAAAATTACAAATAAAATACCATAATGTAGGAAATCTTTTTAGCTTTCTAATGAATATTTAAAATCGAATTTATCTTATGTATAACCCCATATTATAAATGATTTACTTATTAAACTTTGATTTTAACTATTTTAACCCTTCTTTAAATAAATTAATAATAAATGTCCTAATCTAATCCAAGTGGGCCTAAATGGTCATATTTTATTCCTAAGTTTGTTTTTGGTCGAATTACACTTGTCCAATAGAATTAGGACATGTGTTAGGGTAATATTAATATCATATTTACCCTTAGTTACCCTATTTACTATTAACCGCGGTAAAAAAAAATAAAAAGTTACTATTCACTAAAAATTATTTTCATCTCATTGAACCACATTTTACTTACTGACATCAACCGTGTCTCTCGGATTTTTGAAATTCCATTCACAGAAGCGGTAAAATTAAGTTTTATGAAAAATTCAGTTTTTTAACTACCACTTAGTAGTTTCACTATTCATCAAAAATTGATGTTTTTCAGAACAGTGCCAAAATTTCATCCCAAGCTATATTTCATATTCCGAATTGAAAAATGAAGTCTATTTTACCAAATTCATTATATAAAAGTTGCATTAATTAATTTTATAATTAAATCCCGCTGTTAAAACAAATAGCGTGTTTTTAAGAAACAATATCTATCAAAAGATTGACACTTGTTTATGTCTAGTTTAAATGTGAAATTACATCCAATGACCAACATTGTTTTAAATTGTAATAATATATTCTAAATATACTTTAAAACCACTCAAATTAATGATTTATCACTATTAATTATTTCAATAAAAAAAGTTGTTTTTAATTATAATTTAGTAATTTTCACTATTCATCAGAATATGAAAGTTATCCAAAAAGTACCAAAATTTCATCTTAGGCTAAATTCGATACTCCGAATCCAAAAATGAAGTCCATTTTAAAATTTCTAAAATTTAAAAAGTGGTTATTACTATTCATAACTTCTAGTTTTAATAATATTTTAATAGCATATCATTGTTTCGTGAAACTCAGTATTACGTACCACACACGCTATCGAGGAAGGTTGCGATTGCGTGTAATGCAAGGCAAGTCAAGGATGCGTGTTGTGCAAGTTCCTTTTGGTGTAGCGTACAACACAAGACATTAGTTAAATAAAAAGAATATTTTTCATAAAATCTCGGGCTGTTACATTCTACCCCCCTTAAAATGAATTTCGCCCTCGAAATTCGTCGGGGTTATAAATGGTTTACTATTCGAAAGTTTCTTTAATAGAAACCCACATCGTAAAAAAGGAATACCAAAACTTGGCTTTAAAAACTAAAGTATGAAATGTAACGATTACCTAAATAAACTAATCACTGGGTTTCCACATAGGTGAAAATATGGATATGGAAGAGAAATCCAACCATCATGTTCTGATGGAGAGTGGTAGAGAACATGGCTATGGAAAAGCCAGTAATCACAAATCCATAAATTTGTGACGATCTAAGGTACCATCTGATTCATCAGGTATAAGAGAACTAGGACAACATTTTTGGTTTTCAAGATCATTTCCCTAAAGTTAAAGAATTTGAATTAGAATAAATACTTACTTTATTTTGGTACAATCTCACTGTTGTTCGTGCCTTTAACAATTTCCACTTCATCTCTTAAATAAATGAAGTTGAATTTGTTATTCGTGATGTGTTAGCAGATCATGTGATAGAATGACGGGTCATTCCATCTGTCTCAAAAGGTTAGCAAAATTTATATACATAAGTCGATCTATAGTGGGATTAATCATATATGGTTCCTAAAATGGTCTTATACTTCATATATCATACTGCTTAATATAATAACACTAGTTTCTACTAAACAGGGACTTCCTGTAGGTCAGTGGTAGGCGATAAAGGCCAGTCGCACTTCGGTTGTGGGTTCGATTCCTACAGCCTTGTCCGAAGCGATGGGCTGTCGCCCGTCCTGCAGGTTGTCCTTTTTCTAAAACTACGTTACTATAACATCCCATCAATAATATCGAAAATCTTCTATCCTTAAACAATACTAACTTATGTCCAACATAATCCAGTCTAATCTTTAGGCTTATACATAATACTGCAGTCCACTCTCATAATATAGTGACAACGATTACCAGAGATTTAATACTGTCGTTGATCCCCACATATCATAAGATATGTCTTGTTGGTCACATTCCAAGCATTCAAAGTCCTTAATCGTGTATTCACTTGAATACCTTAGTGTAAACATGAGTGCAGTTAAAAGTTAGCACTTTCCACATACCAAAATCCTCAAAATTCTATATACTCAAACCATGATATCACTTAGTCCTTATATCAATCATGAGCTCATGAATACTATTAAACATTTCATTTTCTCGTCTTCATTATGCGCATATCATCTTATTTCCAAAAAATATCTCAATCACTTTGAATACCACATCAATAAATATTGCAATACTCAACATTATTTTGGAATCCCATTACATAAACACTTAATCATTCCACCACATCGTTGTCATATTCAACATTGCCAATAGTGATCGCATGTGATTTCCCTTTGTCCTTTGCCTTCAGTGGTTGCTCATGTTGATCATCACTAACCCTTGGATTAGGGCAATTATTAGCATAATGCCCCATTTCCTTGCACTTGAAGCATTGAAGTGTTGGCGGTGCGTTCTCTGCAGTGTTTACTTTATTCACATCATTAGAAACCCTTTTTCCATTACTTCGACACTCAGCTGCTCGATGACCTTCTTTTCCACACTTAAAACATTTTCTAGTCCCTTTAAGACAATCTCCACCATGCTTCTTTCCACACTTTGTGCATAAGGAAACATTCATCTTCTTTTCACCATTATTCTGAGATTTCTCCTTGAACTCCATCTTTCGTTTCTTGTCAAAACCATGAGATGGATATGTAACACCAACTTCCATTTCTACCTTGATAGCACAACGCACAATTTCTTCATAGCTACTGAAGTCTCTTATAGCTAATGCCCTTCGAAGACTTGGTTTTAAGCCACTGAAAAATCGATCAACTTTACTTTCAGGTTGGATGATAATTCCAGAAGCATACCTTGCAAGTCTTGTAAAATTTGCTTCATAGGTACCAACAGATTCATCGTCCCTTTGCTTCAGTTCAAGAAACTATTTCTCCATCTTTGTTCGAAGAATAGGAGGGAAGTACTTACTGAAAAACAAGTTATTGAACTCGTCCCATTCCATGGACTCAATTTCATCTCTTTTCCTCGTATTCTTGATAAGATTCCACCATTGATCAGCTTCACCTTCCAAACGATATACTGCTAAGATGACTTTATCATGTTCAGAACATTGAAGAACTGAAAATATCTTTTCAGTGGTACTGATCCATTGTTCAGCAACAAGTGGATCGGTAGTCCCACTGAAAGAAGGTGGACGTTGCCTCATGAAGGACTCAATAGAATATTGTTCCCTTCTCTGCTCATTTGGAAGTCCAGAATGATTCATAGCTTGTGTAAGTATAGCAATAATATTTTTTACTCCATCTCCCATAACATTTGTTTGTTCAGGAGGGCAATCATTGCATTGTCCATTGCAATGATCAACACGGTTCCTTCGGGTTCCAGCCATCGTCTAAAACCCAAAAAGAATAGTGTGAGAGGCAAAAATCATGCTAGGGAAAAACAACATAATAAAGGGGGAGTACCTTCAATATCTAACATCTTAGGTTTAATTCTATGATCGTTAGAGTAATTCTAGTACTATAACCTATACGTATACTTAACCTTAGGGACATCCCTAGACATACCTTAGAAATATCTCTAGGGATCTCACTAAAGTTCTCGCATCCTAGTTTCCAAAGGTTGACTAAACCTCCCTCTGATACCAACTGTAGAGACCCGAAGCCTGACGTACATGGACATTACATTACTTTTGCGGAATACTTAGTACATAACAAAAACACACACACAAGGATCGTAATAGTTTAGTGTCTTTGGAAACTCGGAACTTAGTCTTCTAATCATGGTGAAAGATCTTCAATATCTCCCATAAAGATCTTCCCTTTTTTTTTGCCTAAAACCTTTCTTTATATCCTGGGGAAAAGAAAACGTAAAAGGGTGAGCTCAAATGCTCAGTAAGGTTATACAAAAGAAAAATCAATCACATCATATTCATAAGAACATAACTTTTTGGAAATCTTAACCTGCAAAAGAGAGCATAATATTTTAACATGGAAAAAATCATAGAAGTGAAAATGAGATCCCCATAATCATAACATAAAACTTGAAACTTTGTGGCATGCACACATAATCATGGAAAATAATTTCTTGTTAGTCATGACTCATTGCCAAGACTATCTTAGTGGACAAAGTCCCTTTTCTGAATCGAGTAACCCTCATTTCAGTCCTGTTTCACTGAACCGGTATAACCTACCATTCCAGCCATGTCTATCTCATGAGATATAAAATCTTTACCCAATGCATTGGAGGGAGATATAGGTCCCACCCATCTTATAATGAATCCTTTCTTATGTGTGCCACATAATCATAAATCATACATCATTGCATAACCCATGTAATAAAAATGGGAATCTTAAACATCGTGACATCATCAAATAATTCATATAAGATAAAGGAATTCATAAAAATAATTTCATCACAACATAATCAAATCAATGTAATAAAATGGATAAAAACAGAACCCTTTATTATCTTTGTTGGAAAATAATTTTGATAAAACACTTGAACTCCATTCTTGAGGAAAATATCCTTTCTTCTTCAAAAACTCTTTTCTTTTCTTAACATGTCATACAATTATAAACTAAAAGAAGTTGATTAAAAATAAACTTGAAAACTTGTAAAGGAAGCTTCTTGGAAATAATGTTTTAAAAATCCATTCATGCCGTATAAGTTAAAAAAACATTCTTCGTACTTTTGTCGGAAAAGTCAAAAAGTACCTCGTACGAAAAAAACGACAAAATATTCCTTTCATATTCTTTACTAAAAACTCACCGAAGGGTAAAATTGGATTTAAGCAATTTTAGGTGAATGGAAATAATATTACATATTGAGGAAACATGGATGTGGATGATAAAATACACCCCAGTAAATACTTACGAATAAACAATCTCGGATAAAAATGAGATTGTGATATTTCCCTTACCATAGGTCCGACTTGCTTTGTAAGTGTCCGAACCTCCTGTATAATGATTTAAATCATGTTATTGACTTATTACAGAATCATATTCATTGTTATTATATCATATATGGTTCACTTATGACATTATATTACCCGTTCTTTTGTAAATTCCATGTTAAAGAAGCGTTTTGGGTAAAATCGTTTCATTTATCGTAGGTGTTTTGACTTGTTGTTCTTGACATCATTATTACTTATATCATGATTTACTCACTTCCAGAATATAAAATATGGTTTATATATCATATATATTCAGTATATATATATATATATAATAGGTAGATAAATAAAATGAAAAACACCGTTCATGGAGACGGTAGTCCGTACGTACGCATGAACGCTGTTTTCCTTTCCTTATTGTCTTGAAATGGAAGTAAGTAGATGACATACATATGTATATATATACATAAATCCAGTAGCTTTATAATGTCATATATTTCATTATTATTTCTTATATATACATTATAATCATTCTTAAATGGTTAACATGGAGAATGAATCTCATCGCGTCGTGGAGACGGTAGTCCGTACGTACGCACGAGCGATGATATCATTTCTATAAATATTGAATTGGAGTGGAGTGGATCATACAATATATCAGAATCAATATGATGTTGTAATAACTATGTATAGTTATTCTTTACACCATTATACCCATCCATGTAAGGTGGTGGTGGAAAATAGATTACACCACGGCGTGGAGACGGTATTCCGTACGTACGCACGCGCGGTGATTTCTTTTTCCGTAGGATGGATAGATGGTGAAATAGGGTTGTTTCATACTTATAATAACATATCAGTATATGAGTGATACTGATGTTATTACTTCATAATGAAACAACCTAAGAAGAAGAAGTGGAAGAAGAAATAAAGATGAAAGAATTGGTAACGGTAATTACCTCTTCTTTGAAGTGCCTCTTTGAGACCTCCTCTTAGGGCACTAAAATTGGTCTTTGAGGAAGACCAGAACCTCTAGGATTTTTTTAGGGAAGTGGAGAAGAGATTTTTGGCAGGGGTTGGCAGAGCTTGAGTGATCAAATTGGTGTGAGGAGGAGGGAGAGGAGGTGTCCTTTTATAAGGGAGGAGAGGGGCACCTTAGGAATACCTGAAAATATTATTTTATTTTAAAGTCAAAATCGGTTTATAATGGTTCCAAAGGGTCTTATTTCGAAGATAAAGTGGGGATGGGTCTAAATCCTATCAACCAATAGGATTTAGACAAGTTTAGGTTATTATTTTAACCTTATCAATAAGATTTAACTCTAAGTTAAATAATTTAACTTTTACCGTGTCTTTTTGTTTTCTTTCACTATATGGTTAATACACTTACTATAACATGCCAAACGAACCCCAAATTGTTTATTATTAAAATATATATCCTTATCTAAGTAATTTGGCCGAACCTTAGCTTTTTAGGAATAAAATAACAATTAATAATATAATATTTGATTTAAAAACTATTTTGTGTCAATTTTGACACTATTTGATATATGATTTTTGTGAAAGTCATAACAAAATTATATGTTCGAACCAAGTTGATTAAATCAACACTAATATATCATAGTAACCTAGAAAATTAGTGGAATTCATAAAAAGTCTTAAATTACATTTATTTTGGTATTTATATTATCAATTATGTCAATATTTCATTAATAAGATAATTACTGCATCATCGTTGTGTCATAGATAAATTAAATTATTTGATGTATAAAAATTACAAATAAAATACCATAATGTAGGAAATATTTTTAGCTTTCTAATTAATATTTACAATCGAATTTATCTTATGTATAACCCCATATTATAAATGATTTACTTATTAAACTTTGATTTTAACTATTTTAACCCTTCTTTAAATAAATTAATAATAAATGTCCTAATCTAATCCAAGTGGGCCTAAATGGTCATATTTTATTCCTAAGTTTGTTTTTGGTCGAATTACACTTGTCCAATAGAATTAGGACATGTGTTAGGGTAATATTAATATCATATTTACCCTTAGTTACCCTATTTACTATTAACCGCGGTAAAAAAAATAAAAAGTTACTATTCACTAAAAATTATTTTCATCTCATTGAACCACATTTTACTTACTGACATCAACCGTGTCTCTCGGATTTTTGAAATTCCATTCACAGAAGCGGTAAAATTACGTTTTATGAAAAATTCAGTTTTTTAACTACCACTTAGTAGTTTCACTATTCATCAAAAATTGATGTTTTTCAGAACAGTGCCAAAATTTCATCCCAAGCTATATTTCATATTCCGAATTGAAAAATGAAGTCTATTTTACCAAATTCATTACATAAAAGTTGAATTAATTAATTTTATAATTAAATCCCGCTGTTAAAACAAATAGCGTGTTTTTAAAAAACAATATCTATCAAAAGATTGACACTTGTTTATGTCTAGTTTAATTGTGAAATTACATCCAATGACCAACATTGTATTAAATTGTAAAAATATATTCTAAATATACTTTAAAACCACTCAAATTAATGATTTATCACTATTAATTATTTCAATTAAAAAAGTTGTTTTTAATTATAATTTAGTAATTTTCACTATTCATCAGAATATGAACGTTATCCGAAAAGTACCAAAATTTCATCTTAGGCTAAATTCGATACTCCGAATCCAAAAATGAAGTCCATTTTAAAATTTCTAAAATTTAAAAAGTGGTTATTACTATTCATAACGGCTAGTTTTAATAATATTTTAATAGCATATCATTGTTTCGTGAAACTCAGTATTACGTACCACACACGCTATCGAGGAAGGTTGCGATTGCGTGTAATTCAAGGCAAGTCAAGGATGCGTGTTGTGCAAGCTCCTTTTGGTGTAGCGTACAACACAAGACATTAGTGAAATAAAAAGAATATTTTTCATAAAATCTCGGGCTGTTACAGAAATAATATTCCCAAGACAATAAATTTGTTCATACCCAAATTTAGTAATTGAAAATGGTGGCAAACAAAACATACTCTTCTCAAGATGATTCAATTAATTTATAGAGCGTCACTCATTCACCATCCAAAATTGAAAATCTAAGAGTTTTTAAGATCTCTCAGCTTCCACTCCCTATCCTACATTTCTCAAAAAACAAGAGGTCTTTTTAGGGGTTTTTCTGTGGCTATGATATTGTTGGAAGATCATATCCAAATGATCGGAATAAGAGGGTAAACAATGATAAGGAAAAGTAATGAAAGATATTTTATGAAATGATACATTAATGAAAATCGAAACACATATTTACAAGGGAATGAAAATGTGAAATAAGACCTATAAGAGTATGAAGATTTGAAGAGTATGAGAAGCTAAAATATTTACAAACCATGAAACCTCTCTCAATGACATAAGTGTTCTTTTTTCCTTTTTTGATAGTTGAATATGAAATAGATCTCAATCTCATCCCCCAACACATGATTAATCTCCTCAAGAATCTAATTATAATAGTTATACTGAGATCGAAAGTTGAGGAAGAGTGGTTTTTGACCCACCCATGACACAACCAATTTTTATTTTGAATTTTTTTTAATATTTTATTTTTTTTTTATTTTTTTGAAAACATTTCAATTTATATTGTTCAAGACAATAATATATACATTCCCACACCCACAATTAAGGAAAACCTCTCCCCCACACTTATATTGATTATTTCCAACAAGAATATGATAACATGAATAAAATCAATAAAAGTTTACCCAAAATGATATACATCCCCCGACACATAAATATTAAAAAATTGTGCATTGAAAATTCATGTTGATATTGAGTGGGATATGGTATTGGGCATGTAATGTGGACAAAAAAAGGTTTTTATAGGATCAAATGGGATTTAAAATGGAAGATTAATGTATAGTTAATGGGAGGATATTTGGATATTATAATTCTCATGGGGTTCAGAAAATTCAACTATCATATTAATGCACACCAAAGTTAGAAATTCAGCTCGATGGACCATAATCATAAGATTCAAAAATGGGGGTGAAAACACAAATTTTAAAAAAGATAAACATAGGGAGTATTAGCATGAAATAAAATGTTGTTTTTCATTGGGTGGGGAAAATCATTTTCTAAATAAAAAGTTGGGCATTCATAATTTTTTGGTTTTGAAAAAAGATTCATTATCCAAAGTCATGATTAAACAAAAAAAATTGAGTCGAAACCATGTATTTTAACTCCCCCAAATTGATGGAAAAAATTTCAAAACTGGATGGTGAGTAAGTATGACTCTTTTTTTTATCTTTTTTTATTTTTCTTTATGTTTTTAAATTACCCACCCACACAAAATAGAAATCTTAAATAAAATAAAACGTGTTGATGAAAGTGCTAAAAATAAAATAAGAATGAGGGATACATATGAAGAATGAACGATATATATATATATAGTTATTGGGAAATAGGTACCCCAAGTCTGTATTTGGTTGGATACCTTCTCCATTCAGTTCTAGGTCAACTGGAGAAGCTAATTATTTGATTGATGTCAATGTAGTTTCAGGACTTTGTGTCCTCTCTATATTATTCTTTAACCAATGTTCATTAACTGTGAATTTCATTTTGGAATAGGGGTCTTGGAATTGCTCAACACCAAATGGGTAAACATTAGTAATGAAAAAGGAACTTCCCAATGAGAATAAATCTTAACTGGGTGAAGCCTAAATCGATAATTAAATAGAATTACATATTATCCTTAATTAATTATCTTTCCCAAGAAGTGTTTTTCATAGGGTGCCTTGGATTTTTTTATAGATTAGTATTCTAATAAGAATCAAGTTAGAGCTCTTCCAGTTCATCCAATTTCCACAACATTTCTTCAACAGATTTTTTACTATCTAAATTATTGGTTTTCAAAGGCCCAAAATATTTTTGTTGGATTTTAATTGGTTTGTGACTTGATTTATCAAAAACTATCTTAAAAGGAGACATACCAATGGGTGGTTTATAGATAGTTCGTTAATCCCAAAGTGCATCCCCAAGTAATTCAGGCCAGTCATTCCAGGTGGGTTTTACAATTCTCTCAGGAACACCATTCACTTCTCTATTAGAAATATCAGTCATTCCATATGTTTGGGGTGATATGCAGTTGATGTTTTATTTTTAACCCCATTCCTTTTGAAAATAGATTCCATGGTAATATTAAAAAAATGGATTTCTATGTCACATATCATGGAACGTGGTGTGCTAAATCGGTGGAAGATGTGTGACTTTAGGAAATCACTAATAATATGTGAATCACCCTTTCTAGTGGGTTTGGCCCCAAACCTCCTTGAAACACAATGAACTGTAATAAAATTTATGGTAATCCATTGAAAGGTAGGAATGGTTTCATGAAATCGATTCCCAAAACATAGAATATCTCAAAAACATAATGGCAATTGGGGTATTTTATTTCACTTTGAAATTGTGCCAATCTATTGGAAAGCCGGACATGATTGAAAGAACTCAAGTTAGTCATTGATGTGTGAGGGCCAGAAGAATCCAGACTGTAGGACCATTCGGGAGGCACTTTGTGGTCCAAAGTAGCCACCACCCGATATTGAGTGACAGAGTTTACGATGGAGTAATGTTCATCTTCATTGACACATATCCTTATTACCATGTTAGCCACATATTTCCAAATATTATTATCTTCCCAAAAATATTATTTTGAGGCACATTTCAACTACATTTTTTGTTTATTAGTAAAAATTTCATGAAAAACATCACAAACTATGTAATTTACAATTGGGGCATGCCATGGTAATTCTGGAGTGAGATATAAAAGGTTCTCAGTGGGGTATTCAGGATCAATGAATTCTTAATGAGAAGAATTATAAATTCTACTCATGTGATCAGCCAAAGTTTTTTTTTCTTGGTATATATTTGATTTCAATATCAAAATATTGGAGCATTATGATCCATCTTATTAACCTCGGTTTGGAATAACTTTTCTTGAGTAAAAACTTTATAGAAGAATGATCTGTGAAGTTGATGATTTGGGCACCTAAGAGATAGGGACAATAATTATATATGGAAAAACAACTGATAAAAGTACTTTTTTAGTGACATTGTTGTGAAATTGAGGTTCATACAATGTTTTTTAGGCATAATAGATGACATGATAAATATTTTATCTTATTTGACCAAGAACATGCCCAACAGCTCTATCTGAAGCATCACACATCAACCCAGTGGGTAAGGAGCAATCTGAAGTTTGGATCAATGGGGAAGATGTAACGGTAATTTTGAGTTCATTGAAGGCTCACCTAGAAACCTCTTCTAAATGGAATGTGACACCATTTTGGTGCAACCATGAGAGTGGGAGGAAAATCCAACTGAATTTATGGATGAATCATTGATAGAACCCACCATGAATGAGGAATGAACAGATGTCTCGAATAGAGGTGGGATAAAAAATTGATTGGATCACTTCAATTTTGGAAAGATCAGCTCTTATACCCTCTTATGATACTATGTGCCATATAACAATCCTATATTCAACCATGAAGTGTCATTTTTCAAAATATAATAGAAGGTTACACATGACACACATTTGGAGGGATAGAGAGAGTGAATTCAAGAATGATTCAAATGACTCTCCGTAAATGCTAAATTCATCCATGAAGACATCCAATGTAGTGTTCAATGAATTCAGAAAATATGCTCGTGAAACACCTCTAGAATTTTGTAGGATCATTGCCTAAGAAAAAGGCATTCATCTATATTCATATGTTTCAAAGTGGCTAGTGGGAGTAGTATTATCTTGGTCCTGATGTGTGATCGAGATTGGGGAGAAGCATGTGTATCCATCAAGGAAAGAATAGTGTTACTTTCCATCTAATCGTTCTATAATTTGATCAAGGAATGGAAGAGTATAGTGATATTTCTAGTTTCAACATTAAATTTTCAGTAATCAATGCACACATGCCATTTTTTCGTCACTCATGTTGTGACTACCTCCCCATGACCATTTGTGACAATAATTATCCCACCCTTTTTAGGTACAACCTGAATTGGACTAACCCATTCACTATCGGTAATTTGGTAGATTATTCTAGGTTGAAGAATCATTGGGATATATTTCCTAACTACCTCATGTATGATGGGATTGAGTCTTCTTTATGGTTGTCTAATTGGTTTTGATGATTCCCTAATTGAACTTTTACTAACATTACCTTTGGAGTTTGGTAATAGTTAATCTTGGAGTTGTGAAGAATTTTATAGATATTACTAGCTTTGGGGGGGATGAAAGTTAACCAATTTGCGTTTCAATGTTTTTAAGGATGGAACATGTGAATGAGGAATGATCTTCCACAACAGAGTCAAATTGTTTCTTGAAAGAAAAGGATTATCCCAAATTTGGATTACCTAAATTTTGATTCTTGGGAAAGTGATTGAATTGTTTTAGGAATTAAGAAGGATCACAATGATAGTTGAAGCCTGGAAGAGCAAGAGGAGGATTTATCCTTTATTGAAGCGGAATAAATGGTTAATGTTGTTGGAAGTTACCAAAACCTTGACCATATTAAAATTGGGATGGGTTTTGTGGAGGGTATTGTGGGGGATGAGAAATGGGATTCTCATATCTCCCGTTGGGGTTATATGTAAGAGAGAATGGCTCATAATGGAGTTGGTTTAAGTTTCTAACAAACTGATCTGATTGTTGATGGTTTTGGTTCCTCTAAGCATATGCTGTATTCAACTCCATTGGTCTAATGTATCAAATTTATCCTCCTGAATTTGTGGACATGTGTCAGTTGGATGATATGGGGAGCAGCAGATTCCATAGTTCTTGATAGGTCTAGGGAATAGAGATTGTTTAGAATATAATGTTGGGGATTTGGTCGCCACAACTAGTTGTCTATCAGGACCTGTATGTTCACTCATCTAATCGGCCATCTTTTTTGTCTCTATAGATGGATTCCATTGGGATTGATTGACTAGACCATGTTCTTGATTATGGAATTGTTGTGTGCTTTCATCCACTTTGCTTATGATATCTCTTGAAGATGCATGAGTTTTATCAACAAGAGAACCCCCCAACTGTGGCCTCAATTAGAGTTCACTTGAGAAGCTATAATCCCTCATAGATTTATTGGATATAGAGTTGGTCAAGGACATGATGAGGTGGGTAGTTTTCCACTATCTTTTGGAATCGCTCCCAGTACTAATGGAGTGATTCATTTTGGATTTGACCAATACCAATTATTTCTTTCAGATAGATGTTGTACTAGAAGCAGGAAATAATTTCTCTATGAATAGTTGATTAATGTCGTTCCATGTGGTTATCGTAGCGGTATAAATGTAGTAGATCCATGTCATAGTAGTGTCATGTAGGGAGAAAGGTAATTCTTGATGTTTTATTTGTTCCTCAGAAATTTCTTGAGGCTTCATGGTAGAGCACACCACTTGGAACTCATTAAGATAAAGATGTGGATCCATACTGTCTAGCCAATGGAAGTGAGGGAGAATATGAACAAAACCCAATAATAGTTTAGAGTTACCGACTATATTTGTTTATTTAATACCATGTTGTTGGTAATTCATATTAGGTTCCGAATGTTCATAAAGTGTTTATTTCCTAGGATTGGCCATATGTAATTAATTGGATGGACAAGGATTGGTTATTGAATGAGTACATTATCTCTTATGTTCCTCCTAAGTTGGTGATGTGCTTGCACAATTTCAGGGAAATTCAAATATGATGAATTGTTAGGGTGGCTATACGGAATTTAGAGAGATTTTGAATGAATGAGAAATGTCGGTAATTCTTTTTTTTCAATTTTTTAAAAATGTTTTTTACAATAACTAGAAACTACTGACTAATTAATTGCACCATCCCCGGAAATGAATCTATTTGAAAGAGCGGTTGATTGTCACGTATCGACCATGAAATGTTTTGATGCTCTACTAATGTGTATAGAATCACTTCGGTCGAATCCTCGGTCATGATACTTTTTAATCTTTGAATGTTTGTTGTCGATTGTATATTGATTGGAGTTTTTTGTGAAAAGCATAATTGGGATGACTGATTGATTAAGATTGATTTAGCACATTGATAAATTTTGGGATGAGTTCATCATTAGGTAGTTAGTCTTGTGATATCCTTGATCTTTGCTTTATATTGCATCACATTAACACACTTGTCACTAGTTGACATTGATTGGAATTTCTAAGTGTTAAGGATTTAATCCAAGGAATAACATAACTTGTATTATTAACTGAATCCACACATGATAGTGGTAGTGTATTTATGGTTCCAATAATCAAGGGAATACATACGTTAAACAAAACTATTCATTAATCCAAGGCATGTTATTTCCAACATACAAAGCGTTAATTTAATAATTATTCATCGAGAAAAATCTCCATATCACATAATATACAAAAATTATAACTCACAACAATGAGAGATTTATTCAGGAATGGAAATTATAAGTAATATGGTTTAATTATTATGATGATAAATTAAGAAGCTAAGAAAATTAAATGGATAAGAAAAGAGTGGGGTGTCGAACTGACACACACAAATGATGAAGGGAATTAAATACTGACATTAGATTGAATGAAAATGAAAAAGAAGGGAAGGGGTTTTAACTGGATTTAAACTACTTTAAGAACATTAATATGGAACTATATATGTTTAATGATAATAAGAGATATTGGAGAATAAACATTTGTTAAAATAGAATTACCAAAAAAGACATACAGTATTACAACAATGAATAACACAAAAGTAAAGGAAACCCAATGGAGGAATAAGGATCTCTAAATTGAAAACATTTGTATGGATGGTCCTACCAAGCCTTTTACAAGGGTTTGGTCGTGCCAATTGATTCTCCTCACATCTGAAATTCCAACCACATGCAAAGAGTAGATGGGCATGTATTTATAGCCCTAGGAGGTGGATAGTTTGTAATCTAAATCTATTACTCCACTCGCATCTCCAATTCCTCCATCCACACAGCTGAATATCGATATGATATATTCTTCCATGTTGTATATAAATATTTTTATATTAATACTTCAAATTTTGGAGACCACTTAACTTCTATTATGGCGGTTTTATTAAATAATGTTAATCAGTCCATTTTAATTCAAATTTTTTAGAAGGCCAAAATGTGAATATCATTATCAATAGTAATATGCGTTCAAATCCGAACACATTATTAAATAAATATGTCATCCCATATCTTTTATTTCCTACTAAAACATCCTAGATTAATTGGATATCTATATCAAGAGATATGTCATTAATACTGTACCAATTTTAATTCCCATCCAAGCTGGTGGCCTAAGTTTAAATGATACAGTTTGGCTCCTTTTCATTAGAATTTGGGCCTTAAATTTTTTTAACATGATTCTTTTATATAATAACGAACATATTGAGGGGTTTCATAAAATTTGGTCTTAGATTTTTTGACAAGTAACTCAATCATCATGGTTGGTCCAGTTTCTCCAAATATACTTTGGGTCTTTTTGTGTGGACCATATGACCCTCCAAATGGACTATCTAGTCAAAGGATACTTCTAATGAAATGTTTTAACATGCCTAACGAAACCTAAAAACAAGAACCATAAAATTAGGATATTTATGGTGAACGTTATTATTAAAACATTAAATAGATGTGAATCTGGATGAATTCAAATAGTGCTCAAAAATTATATTTAATAATTAAATATTAATATTTCAAATAAATTTCAAACATTTTATATAAAATAAATAATTAGAGTATATAAAAAGTTATGAAAAAAATTAATAACATCAGTAGTTCATGCCAAATATGTGCATAGGATACGTGCATTGCAAGAGTACGAGAGGCAATGACCTCGATGTTTTTAGGGTTATCCAGAACCCCATGTACTAAATGAATGTCTTGTGGTGGTTACATGTGTTTTCCACCTTATAAAGATTCATCCTGATCAGATGGTGGTCCTATAATCATAACTTATGTTGGGCCCAACTAGGTGATTTTGGAGTCTGGTGATGAAGACCCATGATATAGAGAGGATCAATTGGGTGGAGTTTAAGTGAATCTTTATTGACTTGTTCATTTCCAAACATGACTATGTGGGTGAATAAATAGGTTCTTCTATAGAATTAGTAGTGTATAATTACCATGGTGGAGTACTCTACGTGGTTTTATGACCATTCATGATACACCCTGTATATGGTTCATGGCACATTTTTTAGAGCTTTCCCCTTTGACCATGGCCTTTGTAGATATGTCTGAGAATGTTTGGTCTCCTTTTTTACATTCCCACTTATGCTAGGGTACTAGAGAAATATCAATTAGTAGATATATTTTTGGTTGAGGGATTATATAATGCGTCTCATGGTAGTGTTCATGATGCTGAGGACACTACAACAGATGGAATAAAGTAGGGGACCGGGTTGTCGTGTAGAAGGAATAACCATTCCAAAACATAAGAACATGGTTATATAGTGCAGTTTCTATGTCAGTGATCTGTATAACTGTAGGAGCGACATTTCTATCCTTCCAATAGATGCAAATATATTTATATACATTTTCAAACCCTTCGTGCTTCTATGTGGATGGTAGTTGATAGACTACCTTGGTAGAGGCAGTGTTTGATGAAGGTAGTTACTCTTGGTGGATGATATGGAAGAGGATGTGGGAGAGAATTAAGAAGTAGTATATTATTCAAGGTGTTTCCACCACCACCCCTAGATTGTCCAAACTAGGTTGAGGGAGATGTAGGGTGGGGCTCAGGACTGTTTTAGTCTATAGAGAACTCTGACCAAGAGTCCTTGAGGATGAATTAAGGTAAACCATCCACACTTTCTATATTCCTCAGTATTAATTATTATACTCATTTTTAGATAAAATAATCAATTTTCTTCTTGGTTGAGGTTTAAACGATGTGAGTTGGGTCATCAGTAGAACCCTTGGTGGGTGGTTATAGATATATATCATGAATCATAGGAACGAGGTACACCTTCACACATTGAGTGTGTTTTTGTGTTGCAATAAAAACAAGGAGGGCATGTCAGTGTCTCCAAAAAATGATAATGTAGTGTTATGGTGGATGAGTTCCTAATAATTTTATTTTTGTGGAAGCGATGGGAACTATAGATATATAACTGTTACTGTAATTTCATTAGTGATTTTATGCTTTCCCCTTATTATTGAAATCCCTAGTAGTGGTAGTTACTTTAATAGAACCATTATGTGTCATCTGAGGTAGACCCCTTGATGTTTCTATAGTGTGAATTTTTGTCATACCATACATTCTCTGGTGGGATACCACTTTTGGATATGGGAGTGTTTCTAGATTGATGAGATGTGGTATACTAGTAGGATCACAGTTGAAGGGAAAAGTTAGGCCTAGTGTTTACACTTGGTTAACCAAGATTGGTACGTTGGCACCCTCACATGCTTAGAATCAACAATAGATTCCATATATTGAAGAGGTCATGGGTAGGTTCATCCATGGGGGATGTGAACTATTGTTGTATGTGGGTATCTATATCAGGTTAGTGACGTGGTGAACTGTTAGACCATATTGCTACTGATCAAATGTGGTACTTTGTGTTTTTTCATCCTATCATAGTTGAGGTGACATGTGATGTTGTTTTCACGATGTCAAAATGAATGGAGCTAGATGTGGGTGTGGTTTGGAAATAGTGTTTCCCCTAGGGAAATTCTTTTATGTGATCTTAGAACCCTTGGTAATCTCATTGGCTTAGGAGTTCTAGTGGAGTTATTAGTTTCATTCCCTTATTCCTAGGATATTTCTTTTTGGGGATAAAATACTTAAAGTGGGGAGAATTTAATGACTCTAGTGTTGAATTGTAAGACATTGGAATATTTCTATGAATATTTCGAAATCCATACACTATGTTGGTGTAGGAATCTCATGCCTAGAGAGGGTTGAGGTGGGGATTTTAAAAATATGAAATTTATTTTGTCATGCACAAGATGTTTCTCTTGAAACCTAGAATAACTCATGATTTTATTCTAATATCATAATTTTTAATCTTTGGTTGATTTCAAAATGTCTTGTTTTATACTGGAATGTCATAAAACAATTTAGTTCTAATAGTATTTTCATTGTCAAGTTGGTGGAATGATGTCAAATTGAAGAAAATTTAATTTAATTTAATTTAATATATTTTAACCCTCCCACCACGTTGGTGAGAACGAAAAATGGATAGGAAAACCCCTCCCCATATCCCCCTTTGTAGCTACGGTGAATCAAGGCTATATCAATGCAATGAAATTTTTTCAACCTCTGTTATTAGTATCAATCATAATTAGATCATGTAGCAAAATGATCTGGGCAATTTTCAACACCTAAATCTTCAGTGTTTCTCCATCAAGGTAGGTATATTTTGGATTTAATACATATCCCCTTTGTTATGATTTATTATAGTGTTGTATATCCCTATTATGATTATTCAATATCTCTTCTATGTGGATATGTTGGTTTTCATGGGAAACTATGTTTAATATGGTGACTCATAGAAATATTCTCATTGTAATTCCTATTTACACGATGTGAAAACTACTATGTAATGCTGCCTATTCTTATAGTTTGAGGAAGATGACTTTTTGGGGACTACATAACATGTACCTGGGATAATAGTAATGTAGTGATCCCATAAAGTGTGGCCATAGGACAACCCCAAGGTAGTTGTGTGATAGTACATATCCATGTTGAACTACATGTCCAAATTGCATGGGCGTGGGATGTCATACATGGACACGAGAATTGGAAAATGAATTGTCAGTATTTATTTTTAGCATATATGCACTTTGAATCTAGTTGTATAGGGCATGTGTGCAGAACAGATGGCCAAACCCTATGATGAATGATATTACTGAGGACTAGGTGAGGTAGGATATGCCATTTATGTATACACGGATAGCCAAGCTATGTAATTGGGGGACACAGTCAAGTGTTGTGGTGGGTTCACATACCACATGGACCCCAATGAACATTTTGTACTTCCCTTGGGATCTATGTGAGATCATAAAACATACATATATTCCTCTCCAAAACTCAAATTCAATCATTAGAGTTGGCTATCCTATGTAGTTTTCTATAAATAATGTGATGGCGACATTCATATGGTGATATAATATATGACGTGTCATGATGTAAAAATGGTGTTATATTTACAGTGCTTATCGCAATATATTGATAGAGCGTGATCAATTGGTTGATGTCTGTTGTGCCTAATTTTTGTATACATTTTCATATATATTATTTACCAAAAAAATCACCAAATTTCAATCATTTTTTGGATCAAATTTTTTTTATTGGTGATTATGATGATTTTGCAGTGTTTTCCATCCAAGTTCAGAAATCAGGAAATGACCCAACAAAAATTCAATTATACATATTGTGTACTTCTTACACGTGTTCGGTATTATTTTTACAACATAAATTATAAAGACTGGATACATGCCCATGTTTTCGGCCATATCTTACACGCCATTTTATTCCCATATAAATGTTGTGTTGTAATATCTAGAAGTGTTTAGGGGAAGATTATTGATATTACATACCATGAAGGGTGGAACTACATGTCGTGTACATCCACATACCAAGAGCCATCATGTTTCTTGTCAAGGGTGGCGTGGTAGCTCACCCACCAGTGTCAAAATGATGGCCAAACCGTGTTGACCAGGGTACACACCATGTACATTATGGTACACTTCGAGTATTCCTAAAACCTATAAAAGTAGGGAGGGCCCTCCATGTTTGAGATGAATTAATTCCCTGAAAGACCCATGGGGAACATTCTGGATACTCCCAAGGAGATAAGAGAAGAGAGGAGGTGCTTAAATAAATCCTTCCTGATGACCTTCACTATAAATATTTTTATTGTTTAATTCAGGTATCCTTGGTAGTTTAGTTATTAGCCGCAATATGGGTAGATAAATCCCCTATGTGTTGGGGTTTTGGATGAATATGGGTTATATTTTTTCAGTTGTTATATTATACTTGTGTTTTTCATTCTTCTCTCATAGTCCATTAATAATCCATTCAATATATTGCTTCAAATATCTAATCATACTAAGAACATGATACCTAGGGATGACTTGAGGGATTAAGATTAAGAACATCCATAATAATTGGATGTTATTATAATCTTAAAAGTGATGTAATTAATAAAATTAAAAAAAATAAAATTCCAGACCATGGAATTTCTTTCTATTTGTTTATATATAACATATCACACTAAAGAGGTTCTATTACATTCCTAACCCAGATATTTGAGTTATCATGAACAAAAAAACCAAATAATGAAATTAATTTAACAAAAAAACTAAAAATACATAGCCTTAATGCATTCTTCCAATTTCTCACCAAAAATGAATGATATTTGATTTTCAGTATTATCAACAGTAATTTATTAAAGCAATTAAAATTCAATCACCCTATTGTCAAACCAAAAAAAAATACACTCTAAATTTTATAAAACATCAATAAATTAATTACAAACTAGTTAAAAAATTAATCCTTCTCCCTCTTGATATATCCCTTATATGCTCTATAATTGTTTGGGTAATTTAATTTGGATTGTCAAATGTAACGCTTCAGAAAAAATGATATAAAAAATTTAGCATTTTTGTCAGGGTTCAGAAGCTAATGGTGTTTTGATTAATCATTTTTTATTAATTAATGTGATAATATAAATTATAATTTCTAATAATTTATGATCCTAATATCATTTTTGTTTTTCATTATTTTATTTTTCCACTTTTACGCTAGTTCTTTTGTTTAGTGATTTGCAAATTCAAAAGTGCCCGAGTGGTCGAATCACGCACTACATGGATGTAGAATCATCGGATATCATTACCCTAGATCTAGAGATCAAACTTACAATCTTGCGGTGATTACGTGCACATATGGACGAGCACAACATGAATAGTATCATGGTGAACATAGTAGAGGGTGATCCAGGTGCATTCCAATGAGCCAGATAGTTTTTTGGCCTAGATGACTACCAGATCTAACATGCTCTATTTGTTCTATGGGATGTCTGACCACAACCCCATCACTTCTAAATGGATTGGTTTCCATACCTGCTTCCAACTCAAGGGGCTTATAATTATCTTGAGGAACAATTTTCCCCCTCCTCCTCGAGAGTAACTCCCCCACACCATACCCTTATAGAGTAAAATAACCCTTTCATCCATGTGGAAAATACATGAAATGTCAGACAACCAGTGCAGGCCCAACATTTTGAGAACATGCCCGCTATCATGAAACTCATTCAGAACACAGTGCAATTTGGAGGCTTACCCTGTGAAGAACCCTAACACTTATCTCACCCATTTTTTGAGATATGTGACATCATCTGCTACCAGGGGGTGTATGAGGACACCATTCAACATAGGTTATATCCCTTATCTTTAAGGTATATAGTGAACTATTTGATCAAAGGACTACCTCAACACACCATTCCCACCAGGGAGGCATTGTCTCAGGAGTATCTCTCAAAATATTTTCCACCCTCCACGACGGTGATTCTACGTAATGATATTCACAATTTCCAGCAGCACGATTCTGAGTCCATGTATGAATTTTGGGGACATTTTAATGATTTTCTTAGAATCTTACCTCATCATGGCCTTCCATTATATATTCATGTACAAAACAGCTATTGAAGTCTCACAAAGAACACCAAAACTGTGGTGGGCAGTGCTTCTAGAAGAATAGTAATGATGAAATCACTGGAGGAACTCTTCGACATGCTCGAAGACAAGTCTACCAATAGATTATAATGGGACTCAAATCGAGGAACTAGGATGAAAGGCATGCACATAATTGATTCCAATACTCTGCTTACTGATCAAAATTATGTTGTACCTAAGAATATTAATGAATTAAATCTGAAAATTGCATCTGGATCTCAAACAATGAATCAGCTAGCATGCATTGAATGTGGTGACAATCACATCATGGGTGAATGCCCAGGGAAAAATGTTAGTGCCCCAACATGTGAGGTAAAATATGTATCCTAGAATAGAGAGACAAATATGTACCCTCAAAAACAAAACCCGACATGGAGAGATAATTCAAATACGATCTAGGGGCAACAACAACAAACTTATCAACCATGCACCCAAAGGCCAATCGTTCATGGGCCACAACAGTACCAAAATCAATATCCCAAATAATAGAAGGGATCTTTTCCACAAAAATAGTAACAAAAACCATGTTTTTTTTTTGCAATAAACAAGGCATCCACAACCTCAACTAGATTCAAAACAACCTCATCAAGAACAACCATTAAATCTAGTGGAGATGATGACAAAATTAATAACTGCTAAAACAATATATCAATATCAAGTGGCATCCATTGAAGTCCTTGAGAATAAAATTGGGAAACTTTTCAACTCTTTTTCATCAAGGCATCCATGTACCCTATGAGGTAATACTGAGAAGAACCCATGAGAATAATCCAATGATGCCATATTATGAATTGGGAATGAGCTACCTCCTAATATATCTATGATTCATGGTGAGGGAAAAACTCCATCTCAACCAACATCCTCATTCAACAAAGAATTAAACTTTAGGATTATGCCTCGACATAAGAACTACTGAAATTTATGCATTGAAATGGAAATGAAGTGGTTAAACATTTTGAGCATCACTTTCCATTTCCTTCACAAATGATGTAATAGAAAATGGACCCCCAATTTGAAAAATCAATGGAGGTATTCTAGACTCTTCATATAGAAATTCCTTTCACTAAGTCATTACCTCAAATTACAATAAGTGAAATGTTCAAAAAGTAGACACTCTCAATCAAAATGAAATGGGATGATTCATGGACCATTCCTATCACTAAGGAAGGATTATTAGTGGTACAAAATTATCTTCCTCCAAAAATCCAAGATCCATGTAGTATCACAATCCCTTTCACAATGGGAACATGTACGTTTGGAAAATACCTTTTTGACTTAGGGAATGTGTTAACTTTGTTCCCTATTGATTCCTCAAAAATTTTGGGCTAAATGATCTCCTACAAAGACGTGCAGCCCTTTAACCAGCGGATCGATCCATCAAATATCCTAAAGGGCTAATTGAGGATTTTCTTGTGAAATTGGGATGCCTTAATCATCATGTATAAATCATCATTCTCCACATAGAAGAAGATCGAGAGGCACCCCTCATTTGGGGAATACCCGTCTTGGCCACTGGGAAGGTGTTGATCGATATGCATCAAGAAAAGTTGATTTTTCGAGTATGAGATGAAAAATCCTCCTATAATGTACTCAAAGAAGTTAAACATGTATCACTAATGGATAATAATTTTTTTTTTCATGACAATTGTGAATGATCACTGGGGCCATATGGAGGATGACATGGAATTTTCATCTATCACCACTGAACCAGTCATCAATGTCATCCAGTTTGAATTTGATCCTTAATATTTTCAATATTTCATTGTCCAAATTTGTAATTATTGGAAACATATAACATATCTAGATATCCTAGAGAGATCGATGGTAGAACGCATCGTACCCTTAGTTATGAAGGCCCCTCAACATGATCTCAAACCACTCCCATCAACCTTAAATTGTTGGTACCAGGTTGATGACAACACTCTACAAATAATAATCAATGCTTCATTCCAAAAAGACCAAGATGATGCACTCCTACATGTTCTATGGAGAAGAAAACAAGCCATTGGTCGGATAATTGGTAATCATAAAGGGATCATCCCCACTATTTTCACTCACAAGGTGCTACATGACGAAGATGCTAAGCCCTCTTGACAACCAAAATGACAATTATATACTCCCATGAAAGATGTAGTGATGAATGAGGTAATCAAAACAATAGATGTGAGGATCATCTACCCAATCTCTGACAACCCATGGAAAATTTCTCTACAATTATTACACAAAATGGGGCGTATCACTGTAATAACTAATGATAAAAATAAACTTATCCCTAATAGAACAGTCACATAATACTGGGTATTTCTAGATTACCGAAAACTAAATTATTCAACATGAAAAAACCACTTCTCAATATATTTCATAGATTAAATTTTGGAATTCTTAGCATGGTATTAATTCTATTGCATCCTTGATGTTTATTCTGGTTAAAAAAATTCAATTTACCCTAATGGCCATAAAAAGAAAGTTCACATGACCATACATAACTTTTTCCTATCAGAGGATGTATTTTAGAATGTGTAATGCTCCAACAACCTTTTAGCACTCCATGTTGGCCATTTTTTATGTTATAGAAGAGAAAATACTGGATGTCTTCATGGATTATTTTTCCATCAATGGGAAATCATTATACACATGCTTAAAAAATCTGGAATTAATTATTTAATTATGTGAACACCCCAATCTGGTTTTAAACTAAGAGAAGATCCACTTCATGGTAAAACATGGCATCATATTTTGATATCTAATTTCTATGAAGTGCATTGATGTTGACCAGACAAATATTCAAATCATCTCATAATTTTTATTCCCACATCTCTCTAGAAAATTAAAAACAATATTGGGAATGGTTGTTTCTACGTGATATTTGTTTGTCAATTTTCAAAGATTAGTTAACCATTAACCAATATTATTTAAAATGATTCTATCATTGAATTTGGCGAACAATGCACCGCGACATTTGGTTATGTGTGATGCATGTGAATTTTTAGTTGGAGTAGTGTTTGGGCAAAGATTCGGTCAAATCTCCCAACTGATTTATTATTCTTGAAGAGCCTAAAATGAAGCACAAATCAACTAAACTAAAACTGAGAAGGAGATTCTCTCAATGGTTTTAGAAATCAAAATGTTCCATTCTTATTTAGTGATATTCAAAGTAATTTTCTAAACTATCCATCCAATACTGAAATACCTGCTGAACAAGAAGGAAGAAAAAACCATGACTCGTCATTTGGGTGCTTCTTCTCTAAGAATTAGTTGTGCAGATCTGTGACATGAATGGCAGTGAAAATGGGGTGGTTGATCATCTCTATAGGATTGAATTTTCACATCTCGAAATGGAGGATGATAGAGCAATTAAGTAGAAATTTCGTGTCAAGTATCTTTTCTCTGTTAAAGCACCACCTCGTCCGTGGTATGCTGACTTTTCCGGTTACATGGCCAGTGGAGCGATTCAACCAGATTGTACATTCCACCAAAATAAAATATTTTTATCTGACATGAAAAGGTATATTTGGGAATACCCTATACTCTTCCGCTCATGTGGAGATGGGGTTATCTGACACTGCATTCCGGACCATGAAATTCATGAAATTATGGAATTCTTTCATTCTTCCATAGTTGTAGGACATCTTGGGTAAGACCGAACCGTGGAAACAATTCTCCAATCTTGTGCTTTCTAGCCCTCCATACACAACAATGCTAGAAATTATGTCAAATGCTTTGATCGATGCCAAAAGACATGTATCTTGGATAACTAGGTTGAAATTCCTCAACACCACATTATTGTGGTCGATATCATCAACATATAGGGTATTGAATTCATGGGACATTTTCCTACATCATTTGGAAACATTTATATACTTGTTTGTGTGGACTACATATCAAAATGGTTCGAATCCACTACAACAACACCCTATACTTCGACGGTCGTTGTGGCTTTCTTTAAAGAAGAACATTATTAGCAGGTTTGGTGTACCATAGGTGCTGATTAGTGATAGAGGAATTCATTTTGACAATACGTTAATGAAAAATGTGTTTCTTAATTATTGCATGAACATAACCATAGGACACCTTATAATCCCAAATCTAGTGGCCATGTTGAAGTCCTAAACTGTGAATTAAAAAAGATCTTGGAGAAGATATTGGGTGCTTCAAAAAAGGATAAGTCAGTGAAACATGATGATTCCTTGTAGGCGAACAAGGCCACCTTAAATTCACCTCCAGGGATGTCTTCATTCTGGTTGATCTACATGATGTAGTTTAATTTACCAATGGGGCATGCGTATAATGATTATTGGGTTGTGAAGGCCTTGAACTACGATCTCAAAGCTACAGATGAAAAGTAGATGTTGTATCTGAAGGAACATGATGAAATTTAACGGGAGATTTCCATTCATTATAATGAAAATACAAATTTAGTCCACAACCTGATCTTTCTTGGAAATAATTCTAACCTGGTGATGAAGAAATTTTATTTAACTCACATTTGAGAGTGTTCCTAGGTAAACTCAGGTCCCGACGGTCAGCACTATTCAATGTGATAATGGTTTTCCTCCATGGTGAGGTGGATGTGGCTAGAGAAGGTGATCCCAAATTAAAGGTAAATGAGAAGCATTTAGAAAATGTTTTCAAATGAAATATGTTGTGGTTACACACTCCACCATATAATTCGGGTAGCAAAATTCTCATGTAAGGTTGAGCAAATGAAATAAAACAAAGGCTCTTACAGGGAGGTAACCTATAGGTTACAAGTCTTCTTCCACCTACACACACAGCGTGAACTTATCATATTGGTTTATATTATTAATATTATATATATATATATATATATTAAATTAGATATTAAATAGGGATAATTGCAGTGTCATTGGTATGGTCACTATAATATATTCGAGCCATCACCGGTTCGAATCCCTTTATAGCTACCTTCGGCACCAGATTCATCCTTTTTATACTGGTGTTTAACTAAATAGAACATGTGGTATTTTAAAACATAATATATAAGTTTTTATTTAGAAAATAAAACCCATGATGGGGACAAACTGACTGGTTAGGTTCATAAACTATATCTAAAAGACATGGGTTTGAATCCCAAAAACCGGACAATTTCCTTCATTTTTCATTTTAATAAAACCACAAGAATTGCATTTCGATATACGTCATGTGTTCCATGTTTTCAATAATAATTTACAATTTTTTTGAAATAAGAAAATTCATGCGAGTAATGTTGGTGGTTTGGCAGTGGTTCAATCCTGGATGCAAAATACCCAGGATCGAACTCAGCTAATCTATCTACATTATCAGTTTTATTCAAATTACAAAGAAATGTCATGTATTTTCTTCATCCCATGTAGAATTATACATTTTCTTCAAATATTAAATTTAATTATAAAATGTGATGTACTATAACCTTTTCACTAGTGGTTGAGGGATTACATTTATAATGGATGATAGCCGGTTCGAATCATGCACTAAGAATCAGACCAATGGTTGTAGTTCTCCTTTTAAAATTGTAAAACACACGACTTGTATTTCCCCATACAATACATCTAAAGATTTGTTTTATTTAAATAAAATATATATTAATTTTTTTAAATATTAATGATTAATATTAATTATTATATAGTTTACTGTCATAATTATATTACATGATTTTTTATTAAAAAAACACAGAAGACATGTAACTTTATGACCCGTTATGTACACTATCTATAATGGTCAGGTCACTACCCAGCCTCAGCCTATGACGTGCGACCCCCCTCTTCCCCATTTCCTTCACCCATATTATTTTTGCCTCCACCTACCACAAATACACTAATATTGGGTGTTTTAAGGGATGATTTCTTCTACTTTGTGATCCTCCCACCAGCTATGCCCTTCGACACTCATTCTTTTAATGTTTTACTTGCTTATATGATGATTTCATTATTAGACGACCTTTTGGATTCCTGCACAGTACACAATATGGGAGAAGAACTGACATTGTGTAAAACTTGTACATGTCCACATACCCACATGGTTCCCCATTGAAATATACATGGAGTGTATATTAGATACATGTTGTGTACCATGTCTCCTCAGGTATTTTGGACCAGGTTGTGTCCTCTGTGACATGGGTCTTTCCCATGTCACTACATATGGTGTGTATATTCAGGACATTCTGTGACTTCCGACCCTTTAGAGGTCTCCATGTGGATGGTATACATGCCTCACACACCCTGTTAAAATAAACGATGTGTTCCCTTTTCAGCAGGTTGTGTATTTTCTATATTCTATGCCCGAGTCGAGTCATTCCTGGCTCCTTACATTGTCACCACTACATTTGGAAATACACGGAGTGTACACATTGTTACATTCCATGTACTGGGTTTCCTCCTACCACATTCCCTCGCCTCATGTCTATCCATTGTACAAGGTTTGTTATACAGATCATATTACATTTAGTGTAGCCTATATCTTCACACTATGTACTTTTATTGTATACATTTTATCACATTTTCATTCATTATTATTTTTCTCAATTAAATTGGTTTTATTTTCTTTTCTTATAGATATGGAATATATAGATCATGTAGGTGGAATGCGGCCCGCTTCCACTACTAAGGACGAGTGGCCTCCTTGCCATCAGATTCATCTTCGACACTCTGAGTGTCCTGCAATTGACATTCCAGTTTTCCAGCCACCAGATTCGGCCGCTCTGCCTCCACTTCAGATGTTGCCTCCATCCATGATATCTACCGATCAGGTGGTTTTGGTGACACTTTCTCATACCATCGTCGATCCTCTCACGATGGATTCCGAAATAACTATAGTGTCTAAGAGCTCTAGAGTTTCCACTCCCTCTTCTAGCTCCATCACCTCAGATCTACCCTCCATAGCCATAGTATACCCAACCCAGCTGACACCTCCTCCCAATACAAGCCATCCCACTGAGGCAGCTTAGGTATCCACTATTCCATATTCTACCACAACAGTAGGACAATTTTCTCTCACATTAGCAGTTTCAGCACCGCCTGCACTAGCGGCATCCCTCTCTCCCCCACAAAAATGCTTGATCATTCCTGAGGATCATCCTAAGATTGATATATTACAAAGATTATACCACCACACTATCTGGTTGAGAATCTATTACATGGACATCAATGTTCCCCAGCTTCTGGGTATTTTGGAGGCGATTGACAATCTTCGGGGACACACGTATAACTTTGAGTCCATATAAGATAGGACTCAAATTTACAGTGATTTATTTCTGGAGTTTATAGTGACCTTTAAGTTGTATGGTCTCCCCTACCCTCACAAAACCATTGATACTTCTTTCCTATTTGCTTTGAGTTAGGCGGCCCTAGTTTTCTATCAGTATGGAAAATTTCGCCCATGGGTGCGACTTCTACCCACATCCTACCCACTCACCTCTTTTAGCCACCCAATCTCTCCCTGAGCACTCTTAACTCGTTTCCATGTGGTGAGGGCCTATCCAGAAGTACACCCCCACATCACGGAAAAACACACACATCCTTGACCATCCTCTTTGTTTCCTTAACCGTTGTTTTATATCCATTATTTTTCCACACCATGAGGATATGGCTGTCTTGTCTGGCCAGGTCATGTAGCTAATACATGTATTGTTTTTCAATACTACCCTAACCACACTTACACAGCTCAATACTACTTCCATTATATGATTCATAGCTATCAGGGAAACCTGAACGATGATTTCTATGCAACCCGATTAGTGCACCATTTGGGAGTCTTTGAGCCTTTCCCTCTCATGAAACCTCAAACTCACATCAGCATCATGACTTTCTCATGATTATTCGCATGCAGATGGTTGATCACTAGTGGAATTACTACATGCATGTGCAGGATGACCCTGATCCTACAAGGGTGAGGGGTTACCCATCCCCTCTTTCTCGTGTTGCTGAACATGACCCTCCCCATCCACCGATGGATGTTCCCTCCCCACACCACCCCTTCTTCTATCCTTCCATATTCATCAGCCATTCTTGCTTATTTTGTGCATTTAATCTCCTCACCTCTAGATGCATCAATGGATTTTCTATCCTTCCCCAACCACCAATCAATGTTAGATTGCTGCTAGGATGCTTTGGAACACACACTTGGGCAGCTCCAGAAGATGTCGGGGATTCTTCATCACCCAAATCGCCTTTCACTACCGGTGACCTCTCTTGCTCCAGAAAATCCCTCTTCTCTTCATCCTTCTACCACACAGGCTCCACTGATAGATGCCACATATTCCAATCTTCTATCTACTATTTTCCTAGAGACTACCTCCAATACAAATCCTATAATGCCTATTAGGCCTACCACTCAGAGTGTCGTGCACATGCTTCTAGTATCTATTGTATTGATCCTCCATTGCAGGATTCATCTATAGACGATGATTCCACTTCTGAGGTGACCTAGTGACTAGTTTTTGGGCACTTATATTTCTATTATATATATTTATTTATCTTTTGTGATGTGCTTGAGATGTGATGATTTATGTATCTATTTTTTTTCATTCCCTCAACCATCACAAATACTTTTGGATGAATTATAATTATTAATAATAAAGACATAAATGGGAATTTTAAAATGTTATATGTTGTTTTCGATTTTCAATGTATTTTTAAATGATTGTTGATATATTTTGACTCTGGAATTAATGACTTGGAAATATACATTTATTAGAACTGATCATTTGTACTCATTTCATGGCCCGATGGACCCCGGTAATATTCCCATTTCTCAGAGGTTTTCTATGCCCTTTTGATATATTCATTCATAATCCCTCCTCATGAGTGATTCTTAGGAAAAAAATAACTTCTAGAACATGTTATCTTTTCTCATCAGAACATGAATATTATTTAATCACCTTAAAATGATTAAAGAATTTGATTGTTTTTTTCCTCATTGATCTTAAGACCCACATCAAAAATAATATTCGTAAATCCCATATAAAGCATGAAATACCTTAATATGAAGAATAATTACAAGCCTACATCCCTACCAACCCTAATTATTTTATAATTTTTCATAAATATTCACATGGGACTTAAGGATGGATTTTTCTCCATTCATGGTATGCGTTTATGAGCTACTACGAATTTTTGTGTTGGGGAGTTTAAAATTTGTTCATTTGGATAGAAGGCTTTTCAAAAAAACTACTCATTATATTCTCACTTGTCCCTATTCAAAAAAATAAGAAAACTGAACAATATTGGACATATTGATTATTACATGTTATTTATGGTTTATGGGCCCGTATTGGCATGAGAATATTATGGTGATGAATACATTGAGAGATTTTTATTGGGGGTGAACTTTCATTAATAATTATATGGAATATCATGGACTAAATATTAAGAATTTGTCCTCCTTTTAAATCCTATGAGAACAATTTCCATCATTACCTACCAACCCATAGCCTCAGAAACAATTGAACCTTATTGAGAGCCCTAATTATTTTTTGGATTTAATTTCTGAAGTGGATAATTTCAAGAATATCATGTCTATGGATAGTGTTCATATAACTATGATTGAGAATTATTTGGATTAAATAATCATGACTGATTAGTGTGGTAATTTTTGGGGAGGTAAATCATTATGTGGCATGTTTATTTATGAAATTTTCAATAATGTTGATGAAAAAGGATGCATATTTTTAATTAAATTATATACGAGGAATGATTATAATATCATTGGAATTGAAATATGTTTTCTAACTTTTAAAAATTTCAGCTATGGGTATATTATTTAGAATTATAATTAGTTTAATGCTTCTCATTTTTTCAATCTAGATTCCGTTTATTTGTTTGTTGAAATCTCTCATGAGGACCAAGAAATTACTATGTGTGGTGGAATTTGATGTGCCTAATTTGTGTAAACTTTTTCATATATATTAATGTGCATAAAAACTTTTTTTCACCAAATATAAATCATTTTGTGTATAAAATTAATTTTATTGGTTATAATGAGAATTTTCATGTCAATTCCATCAAATTCCCAAATCGGGAGAGGAAAAAAAATTCAAACATATACGGCGTGTACTTCTTACAGTTTCCGTGTATTATTTCGACAACACAGATTGGGAAGAATTAATATATGCCTATGTAGCTGGCCAAAGCATACTCGACGTGTTCATCACATATACACACCATGTTTTCCCATCTAAAAATGGTTAGTGGCCGATGACAGACATTACAATCCATGTAGGGTAGAAATACATGTCATGTACTTCCACCTACCAGGCGGCGCCGAGTTCCATGTCAAGGGCAGCGTGGTAGCTCACCCACCGGTCGAGAAAAGAGGGCCAAAATGTGTTGACCAGGGAACAAACGATGTACATTCTGGTACACACGATGTATTCCTAAAACCTATAAAATGATGAGAGACCCTCATAGTTCCACAAAAATACATTACAAGATAAGCGAAAGGGGAAATTTTCAGAGATTCCCAAGGACAGAAAAGAAGAGATGATGTGAATCCGTACATCCTTCCTGACGAACATCACATTGAATATTTTTTATATTTAATTCAGCTATTCGATATAGTTTATTTATTAGCTACTCAATGAGTAGCTAAACCACCTATGTGTTGGGGATGTGGATGATTATGGGTTGTATTTTGTCAATTGTAAAATTATTCTTTTGTTTTTCATTCTTCTCTCATTGTTCATTAATAATCCTTTCTATATATCACTAGAAATATCATATCAAATCATGAATGGGATTTCTAGGGGTCATATGTGGGATTAAAATTACGATCATTGAAGATAATTGGATGTGATAATCATCTCAAAAGGGATGAAATTAATAAAATTAAATGAAATCTAATTCAAGACCAAGGAATTGGTTTCTATTGATCTAAACAAATTATTACAAACCAAGGGGTTTATATACATTCATAACCTAGAGATTTTAGTTATTATGAAAAACACAACCTAATAAAAAATATTTAATAATATCCCTACAAATCCATTTCCAAAAATATTTCTTCCCATTTCTCCAAAAAATCAAATTTATTTGATTTTCTTTATTTTCACAAGTAATTTGTTAATGAAATTGAAATTCAATCAACTAGATATAAAAAAAAAAGACTATAAATTTTAGAAAAAATCAGTAAATTAAATAAAAACTAGAAAATAAATCAAAATAACCCCTTCTCCATAGGGATCAAACCATTTCTTCTACTATACTTGTTTGCTAATTTAATTTGGAAGTTCGAAAGTAACACATCGGTAGAACCAACATCTGTGTCACGTATGGTACCCATACCTATGACTATAGGGTGTGAGTCTCCATTAAAATATTTCATTGTGGAGAATTGATCCAATATTGTATTAGGGAGTGGGTACCCAACACATAGATGTCTTGTGATGTGAGGTATGATAGGTGTGATTTTAATTTCAATGGTGTTTACCGGTGATATAGGTTAGTGTGGTTCATAGAGAGTGACATTGGGACTAGTACTCCCTTATTTGATCAAAGATCAGGTTTCCCGTTCCTATTTTCTTTGGATGAAATGGGACTCCCCACATCATCATTTTAGGTTCTCTACCAATATATTATCTTTCTTTATGAAATTACTCCCATGTATGACCAAGGTTGTTGTTTCAAAATTTTCTTCATGTAATTAGATATACTGCTCCCCTAACATGCTAGGGTATTGGGCATCCATACTCATTGTCCATATAGAGTGGGTAATGACAAATTGTACTGGGGTGTGGGTCAACTATCCTTGGATTCAGTGCTCATCTTCTGTGATAGGGTAAAAAAACTCCATATGTTATGTATATATATATTGGGTACTCCCCTATCTTGATAGGGTGGGGTTCCACTATCCTTGGGGTTAGAACTACCCTACTATTCTAAGGTGAGGAACCTCCAAATGTTTTATTTGGATAGTGTTGGTATAGCCCAATCATACCATGGAGTGGGTCCTCTAGCCTGAGGTCAATACACCACCTACATGTCCTTGTGTGAGTCCCCAACTGTGATCATGGTGGTAGAGTGGTACTCCCCAATCATACTTGGGTATAGGTCCTCTACACATATATGTGTAATTAATTATCATGGTAGGGTTAGTGTGATTTATATTTGGAGTTATACTCTCCAATCATATCTCGATTCAAGTCCTCTATCCTTTGAGTGATACTCCTATGTTATTCAATGGTGTAGTTCATCATATATGTACTATTACTCCCCCATATTTGTGTAGTGGTGAGCTGCAGGTCCGCTATTGTAGTTGGGGCTCCCACAGTATTGAATTATAATTACAATTCCACCCCCTCGCCGCATATTTATTGTCACACTTTATTATGTGTTAGTTCTCCATCAATGGATTTATATTTAGGGCACAATATATTTTATTCAAAGATTATTGGCAGATTAGTTCAGATACTATATTTTCATAGGTATAACGTTGTAACAGCCCAAGATTTTATGAAAACTATTCTTTTTAATTTTATTAATTTCTTGTGTTGTACGCTACAAGGAGCTTGCACAATACGTATCCTTGACTTGCCTTGCATTACACGCAATCGTAACCTTCCTCGATAGCGTGTGTAGTACGCAATACCGAGTTTCACTAAACAACGATATGCTATTAAAATATTATTAAAACTAGCCGTTATGAATAGTAATAATCACTTTTTGAAATTTTATAAATTTTATTTTTCAAAATAGACTTCATTTTTGGACTCAGAATATCGAAATTAGCCTAATGTGAAATTTTGGTACTTTTCGGATAACTTTCATATTCTGATGAATAGTGAAAATTACTAAATTTTAATTAAAAGCAACTTTTTTTAATCGAAATAATTAATAGTGATAAATTATTAATTTGAGTGGTTTTAAAGTATATTTAGAATATATTTTTACAATTTAATACAATGTTGGTCATTGGTTGTAATTTCACATTTAAACCAGACATAATCAAGTGTCAATCTTTTGATAGATTTTGTTTCTTAAAAAAAACACGCTATTTGTTTTAACAGCAGGATTTAATTATAAAATTAATTAATGAAACTTCTATGTTATGAATTTGGTAAAATAGACTTCATTTTTGAATTCGGAATATGAAATATAGCTTAGGATGAAATTTTGGCATTTTTCTGAAAACTTTCAATTTTTGATGAATAGTGAAACCACTAAGTGGTAGGTTAAAAACGGAATTTTGCATAAAACTTAATTTTACCGCTTCTGTGAATGGAATTTCGAAAATTCGAGAGACACGGTTAATATCAAGGACTAAAATGTGGTTCAATGAGATGAAAATAATTTTTTGGTGAATAGTAACTTTTTACTTTTTTTACCGCGGTTAATAGTAAATAGGGTAACTAAGGGTAAATATGATATTAATATTACCCTAACACATGTCCTAATTCTATTGGACAAGTGTAATTCGACCAAAAACAAACTTAGGAATAAAATATGACCATTTAGGCCCACTTGGATTAGATTAGGACATTTATTATTAATTTATTTAAAGAAGGGTTAAAATAGTTAAAATCAATGTTTAATAAGTAAAATATGGGGTTATACATAAGATAAATTCGATTGTAAATATTCATTAGAAAGCTAAAAAGATTTCCTACATTATGGTATTTTATTTGTAATTTTTAGACATCAAATAATCTAATTTATTTATGACACAAAGATGATGCAGTAATTATCTTATTAATGAAATATTGACATAATTGATAAAATAAATACCAAAATAAATGAAATTTAAGACTTTTTATGAATTCCACTAATTTTATAGGTTACTATGATATATTAGTGTTGATTTAATCAACTTGGTTCGAACATATAATTCTGTTATGACTTTCACAAAAATCATATATCAAATAGTGTCAAAATTGACACAAAATAGTTTTTAAATCAAATATTATATTATTAATTGTTATTTTATTCCTAAAAATCTAAGGTTCGGCCAAATGACTTAGATAAGGATATATTTATTAATAATAAACAATTTGGGATTCGTTTGGCATGTTATAGTAAGTTTATTAACTTTATAGTATAAGAACACAAGAAGACACGGTAAAAGTAAAATTATTTAACTTAATGTTAAATCTAAATGATAAGGTTACAATAGGAACCTAAACTTGTCTAAATTATATTGGATGATATGATTTCGACCCATCCCCACCTTATCTTCGAAATAAGACCCTTTGGAGCCATTATAAACCGATTTTGACTTTAATATAAAATAATATTTTGAGATATTCCTAAGGTGCCCCTCTCCTCCCTTATAAAAGGGCACCTCCTCCCCCTCCTCCTCACACCAATTTGAGCGCTCAAGCTCGGCCAACCCCTGCTATTTTCCCTTCTCCACTTCCCTAGAAACATCCTAGAGGTTCTGGTCTTCCTCAAAGACCAATTTTAGTTCCGTAAGAGGAGGTCTCAAAGAGGCGCTTCAAAGAAGAGGTAATTACCGTTACCAATTCTTTCATCTTTATTTCTTCTTCCACTTCTTCTTCTTAGGTTGTTTCATTATGAAGTAATAACATCAGTATCACTCATATACGGATATGTTATTATAAGTATGAAACAACCCTATTTCACCATCTATCCATCCTATGGAAAAAGAAATCACCGCGCGTGCGTACGTACGGAATACCATCTCCACGCCGTGGTATAATCTATTTTCCACCACCACCTTACATGGATGGGTATAATGGTGTAAAGAATAACTATACATAGTTATTACAACATCATATTGATTCTTATATATTGTATAATCCACTCCAATTCAATTCAATAATTATGGAAATGATATCATCGCTCGTGCGTACGTACGGAATACAGTCTCCACGACGCGATGAGATTCATTCTTAATGATTAACCATTCATGAATGATTATAAAGTATATATAATAAGTACTAATGAAATATATGACATAATAATGATACTGGATTTATGTATATATATATATGTATGTCATCTACTTACTTCCATTCATGACAATAAAGAAAGAAAAACAGCGTTCATGCGTACGTACGGACTACCGTCTCCATGAACGGTGTTTTTCATTTCATTTATCTATCTATTATATATATATATATACTGAATATATATGATATATAAATCATATTTTATATTCTGGATGTAAGTAAATCATGATATAAGTAATAATAATGTCAAGAACAAAAAGTCAAAACACCTACGATAAATGAAACGATTTTACGCAAAACGCTTCTTTAACATGGAATTTACAAAATAACGGGTAATATAATGTCATAAGTAAACCATATATGATATCATAACAATTAATATGATTCTGTAATAAGTCAATGACATTATTTAAATCATTATACATGAGGTTCAGACACATACGATGCAAATCGGACCTAAGGTAAGGGAAATATCGCAAATCTCATTTTTATCCGAGATTGTTTTTACTTTGGCATTTACTGGGGTGTATTTTATCATCCACATCCATGTTACCTAAATATATAATATTGTTTCCATCCAATTACAATAGTTTAAATCCAATTTTACCCTTCGGTGAGTTTTAGTAAAGAATATGAAAGGAATCTTTTGTCGCTTTTTCGTACGAGGTACTTTTTGACTTTTCCGACAAAAGTACGAGAAGAATGTTTTCTTTTTAACTTATACGGCATGAATGTATTTTTAAAACATTGTTTACAAGAATCTTCCTTTAAAAGTTTTCAAGTTTATTTTTAATCAACTTCTTTTATTTTAAAGTTGTATAACATGTTAAGAAAGGAAAAATGTTTTTTGAAGAAGAAAGGATATTTTCCTCAAGAATGTAGTTCAAGTATTTTATAAAAATTATTCTCCATATAAGATAATAAAGGGTTCTATTTTTATCCCTATTATTACATTGATTTGATCATGTTGTGATGGAATTATTTTTATGAATTCCTTTATCTTATATAAATTGATTTATGATGTCATGATGTTTCAAGAATCCCATTTTTGTTACATGTGTTATGCGATGATGTATGTTTTATGATTATGTGGCACACATAAGAAAGGATTCTTTATAAGATGGGTGGGACCTATATCTCCCTCCAATGCATTGGGTAAAGATTTTATATCTATGAGATAGACATGGCTGGCAGGGACGGTTATTTGGGTTCAGTGATACAGGACTGAAACGAGGAGTGAACTCGGTTCAGAAAGGGACTTTGTCCACTAAGATAGTCTTGGCAATGAGTCATGACTAACAAGAAATGATTTTCCATGATTATGTGTGCATGCCACAAAGTTTCACGTTTTATGATATGATTATGGGGATCTCATTTTCACTTCTATGATTTCTTCCATGTTAAGATATTATGCTCTCTTTTGCAGGTTAAGATTTCCAAAAAGTTATGTTCTTATGAATATGATGTGATTGATTTTTCTTTTGTATACCCTTACTGAGTATTTGAGCTCACCCTTTTATGTTTTCTTTTCCCCAGGATATAAAGAAAGGTTTTAGGTAAAAAAAAGGGATGATCTTTATGGGAGATATTGAAGATCTTTCACCACGATTAGAAGACTACGTTCCGAGTTTCCAAAGACACTAAACTATTACGATCCTTGTGTGTGTGTTTTTGTTATGTACTAAGTATTCCACAAAAGTAATGTAATGTCCATGTACGTCAGGCTTCGGGTCTCTACAGTTGGTATCAGAGGAAAGGTTTAGTCAACCTTTTGAAACTAGGATGCGAGAACTTTAGTGAGATCCCTAGAGATATTTATAAGGTATGTCTAGGGATGTCCCTAAGGATAAGTATACGTATAGGATACAGTCCTAGAACTATGGTAACGATCATAGAATTTAACCTAAGATGTTAGATATCAAGGATACTCCACCTTTATTATGTTGTTTTCCCTAGCATGATTTTTGCCTCTCACACTATTCTTTTTTTTTTGGGTTTTTGAAAATGGCTGGAAACAAGGTGATTCACGATAATGGAGGATATGATGGACAATGGAATGGTATTCTTCATGAGGAACCAAATGAAATGGGATTTGGAAGTCCAAACATCATCATTATGCCAAATCAGCAATCTCATAATATGATCAATAAAGTAAAATTTGGTAAGTTTCCTGACTCGGCTAATAAGAGAAAGATGGAGTTTCATGATGATCATATAGGAAAGAAAGTTCAATTTCCCATATGTAAATCATGTGGGAAGAGGCATCAAGGAGAATGTTTCAAGGGAACTGGAAGATGTTTTGGGTGTGGAAAAGAAGGACACAAAGCAAGTAAGTGCAAAGGAAAAGGGTCGGTTAACACCATGGATGAGGATAATGGTATTGCTACGACATCAAAAATGGTTAAGTGTTTTAAATGTGGAATGTATGGCCATTATGCAAACAAATTCCCTAAGGGAAAGACTCATGAAGAGAATCAGTATGGTCATATGGGTAGTATTTATGTGGATGATGATGAAGAGACTACAAATGATATGTGAGATGAAAGAATTTTTGAAGCTTGGTCAATGGTTTAAGAATGTAGTGGAATGATTACATGTTTATCATGTGTAATGTTGTATAAGAAATCTCATGGTACTATGGAATAAAGAGACGTCTAAGGATTGTTACACTGTTGTCTTTCATTGAGTTATGAATGTATATGATTAATGGTACCACTATCCATGAAAGGTTATTCAGATATTTTTAGAATTTAGATGATATGCGCACAATGAAGGAATAATAAGATAATGGGGTGTTTGATTATATTCATGAGCTCATGATTGATATAAGGACTAAGTGATATCATGGTTTGAGTATATAGAATTTTGAGGATTTTGGTATGTGGAAAGTGTTAACGTTTAACTGCATTCATGTTTTCAATAAGGTTCAATGGGTATTCAAGGGAATACATGATTAAGGCCTTTGAATGATTAGAATGTGACCAACGAGATATATCTTATGATATATGGGGATCAACGATGGTATTAAATCTCTGGAAATCGTTTTCACTATGTTATGAGAGTGGACTGCAGTATTATGGATAAGACTAAAGATTGGAATGGATTATGTTGGACACAAGTTAGTATTGTTTAAGGATAGATGTTTTCTCGATATTATTGATGGGATGTTATAGTAATATAGTTTTAGAAAAAGGACAACCTGCAGGACGGGCGACAGCCCATCGCGTCGGACAAGGCTGTGGGAATCGAATCTACAACCGAAGTGCGACTGGCCTTTATCGCCTACCACTGGCCTACAGGAAGTCCCTATTTAGTAGAAACTAGTTTTATTATATTAAGCAGTATGATATATGAAGTATAAGTCCATTTTAGGAACCATATATGATTAATCTCAATATAGATCGACTTATGTATATAATTTTTGATAACCTTTTGTTTGAGACAGATGGAATGACCTGTCGTTCTATCACATGATCTGCTAACACTTCACGAATAACAAATTCAACTTCATTTATTTAAGAGATGAAGTGGAAATTGTTCAAGGCACGAACAACAGTGAGATTGTACCAAAATAAAGTAAGTATTTATTCTAATGCAAATTTTCAACTTTAGGGAAATGATCTTGAAAAACAAAAATGTTGTCCTAGTGATCTTATACCTGATGAATCAGATGGTACCTTATATCATCACAAATCTATGGATTTGTGATTACTGGCTTTTCGATAGCCATGTTCTCTACCACTCTCCATCAGAACATGATGGTTAGATTTCTCTTCCATATACATATTTTCACCTATGTGGAAACCCAATGATTAGTTTATTTGGGTAACCGTTACGTTTCATACTTTTGTTTTTAAAGATTGGTTTTGATATTCCTTTTTACGATGTGGGTTTCTATTAAAGAAACTTTCGAATAGTAAACCATTTATAACCCCGACAAATTTCGAGGGCGAAATTCATTTTAAGGGGGGTAGAATGTAACAGCCCGAGATTTTATGAAAACTATTCTTTTTAATTTTATTAATGTCTTGTGTTGTACGCTACAAGGATCTTGCACAACACGTATCCTTGACTTGCCTTGCATTACACGCAATCGTAACCTTCCTCGATAGCGTGTGTAGTACGCAATACCGAGTTTCACTAAACAACGATATGCTATTAAAATATTATTAAAACTAGCTGTTATGAATAGTAATAATCACTTTTTGAAATTTTATAAATTTTATTTTTCAAAATGGACTTCATTTTTGGACTCAGAATATCGAAATTAGCCTAAGGTGAAATTTTGGTACTTTTCGGATAACTTTCATATTCTGATGAATAGTGAAAATTACAAAATTTTAATTAAAAGAAACTTTTTTTTAATCGAAATAATTAATAGTGATAAATTATTAATTTGAGTGGTTTTAAAGTATATTTAGAATATATTTTTACAATTTAATACAATGTTGGTCATTGGTTGTAATTTCACATTTAAACCAGACATAATCAAGTGTCAATCTTTTGATAGATTTTGTTTCTTAAAAAAAACACGCTATTTGTTTTAACAACAGGATTTAATTATAAAATTAATTAATGCAACTTCTATGTTATTAATTTGGTAAAATAGACTTCATTTTTGAATTTGGAATATGAAATATAGCTTAGGATGAAATTTTGGCATTTTTCTGAAAACTTTCAATTTTTGATGAATAGTGAAACCACTAAGTGGTAGGTTAAAAACGGAATTTTGCATAAAACTTAATTTTACCACTTCTGTGAATGGAAATTCGAAAATCCGAGAGACACGGTTAATATCAAGGACTAAAATGTGGTTCAATGAGATGAAAATAAATTTTTGGTGAATAGTAACTTTTTACTTTTTTTACCGCGGTTAATAGTAAATAGGGTATCTAAGGGTAAATATGATATTAATATTACCCTAACACATGTCCTAATTCTATTGGACAAGTGTAATTCGACCAAAAACAAACTTAGGAATAAAATATGACCATTTAGGCCCACTTGGATTAGATTAGGACATTTATTATTAATTTATTTAAAGAGGGGTTAAAATAGTTAAAATCAAAGTTTAATAAGTAAAATATGGGGTTATACATAAGATAAATTCGATTGTAAATATTCATTAGAAAGCTCAAAAGATTTCCTACATTAAGGTATTTTATTTTTAATTTTTAGACATCAAATAATGTAATTTATTTATGACACAAAGATGATGCAGTAATTATCTTATTAATGAAATATTGACATAATTGATAAAATAAATACCAAAATAAATGAAATTTAAGACATTTTATGAATTCCACTAATTTTATAGGTTACTATGATATATTAGTGTTGATTTAATCAACTTGGTTCGAACATATAATTCTGTTATGACTTTCACAAAAATCATATATCAAATAGTGTCAAAATTGACACAAAATAGTTTTTAAATTAAATATTATATTATTAATTGTTATTTTATTCCTAAAAATCTAAGGTTCGGCCAAATGACTTAGATAAGGATATATGTATTAATAATAAACAATTTGGGGTTCGTTTGGCATGTTATATTAAGTTTATTAACCTTATAGTATAAGAACACAAGAAGACACGGTAAAAGTAAAATTATTTAACTTAATGTTAAATCTAAATGATAAGGTTAAAATAGGAACCTAAACTTGTCTAAATTCTATTGGATGATAGTATTTCGACCCATCCCCACCTTATCTTTAAAATAAGACCCTTTGGAGCCATTATAAACCGATTTTGACTTTAATATAAAATAATATTTTGAGATATTCCTAAGGTGCCCCTCTCCTCCCTTATAAAAGGGCACCTCCTCCCCCTCCTCCTCACACCAATTTGAGCACTCAAGCTCGTCCAACCCCTGCCATTTTCCCTTCTCCACTTCCCTAGAAACATCCTAGAGGTTCTGGTATTCCTCAAAGACCAATTTTAGTGCCCTAAGAGGAGGTCTCAAAGAGGCGCTTCAAAGAAGAGGTAATTACCGTTACCAATTCTTTCATCTTTATTTCTTCTTCCACTTCTTATTCTTAGGTTGTTTCATTATGAAGTAATAACATCAGTATCACTCATATACTGATATGTTATTATAAGTATGAAACAACCCTATTTCACCATCTATCCTTCCTACGGAAAAAGAAATCACCGCGCGTGCGTACGTACGGAATACCGTCTCCACGCCGTGGTATAATCTATTTTCCACCACCACCTTACATGGATGGGTATAATGGTGTAAAGAATATCTATACATAGTTATTACAACATCATATTGATTCTTATATATTGTATAATCCACTCCAATTAAATTCAATAATTATGGAAATGATATCATCGCTCGTGCGTACGTACGGAATACCGTCTCCACGACGCGATGAGATTCATTCATAATGATTAACCATTCATGAATGATTATAAAGTATATATAATAAGTACTAATGAAATATATGACATAATAATGATACTGGATTTATATATATATATATATATGTATGTCATCTACTTACTTCCATTCAAGACAATAAAGAAAGAAAAACATCGTTCATGCGTACGTACGGACTACCGTCTCCATGAACGGTGTTTTTCATTTCATTTATCTTTCTATTATATATATATATATACTGAATATATATGATATATAAATCATATTTTATATTCTGGATGTAAGTAAATCATGATATAAGTAATAATAATGTCAAGAACAAAAAGTCAAAACACCTACGATAAATGAAACGATTTTACCCAAAACGCTTCTTTAACATGGAATTTACAAAAGAACGGGTAATATAATGTCATAAGTAAACCATATATGATATCATAACAATGAATATGATTCTGTAATAAGTCAATGACATTATTTAAATCATTATACAGGAGGTTCGGACACATACGAAGCAAATCGGACCTAAGGTAAGGGAAATATCACAAATCTCATTTTTATCCGAGATTGTTTTTACTTTGTCATTTACTGGGGTGTATTTTATCATCCACATCCATGTTCCCTAAATATATAATATTGTTTCCATCCACTTACAATAGTTTAAATCCAATTTTACCCTTCTGTGAGTTTTAGTAAAGAATATGAAAGGAATCTTTTGTCACTTTTTCGTACGAGGTACTTTTTGACTTTTCCGACAAAAGTACGAGAAGAATGTTTTCTTTTTAACTTATACGGCATGAATGTATTTTTAAAACATTTTTTACAAGAATCTTCCTTTACAAGTTTTCAAGTTTATTTTTAATCAACTTCTTTTGTTTTAAGGTTTTATAACATGTTAAGAAAGGAAAAATGTTTTTTGAAGAAGAAAGGATATTTTCCTTAAGAATGTAGTTCAAGTATTTTATAAAAATTATTTTCCATCTAAGATAATAAAGGGTTCTATTTTTATCCCTATTATTACATTGATTTGATCATGTTGTGATGGAATTATTTTTATGAATTCCTTTATCTTATATAAATTGATTTATGATGTCATGATGTTTCAAGAATCCCATTTTTGTTACATGTGTTATGCGATGATGTATGGTTTATGATTATGTGGCACACATAAGAAAGGATTCATTATAAGATGGGTGGGACCTATATCTCCCTCCAATGCATTGGGTAAAGATTTTATATCTCATGAGATAGACATGGCTGGAACGGAAGGTTATTTCGGTTCAGTGATACAGGACTGAAACGAGGAGTGCACTCGGTTCAGAAAGGGACTTTGTCCACTAAGATAGTCTTGGCAATGAGTCATGACTAACAAGAAATGATTTTCCATGATTATGTGTGCATGCCACAAAGTTTCAAGTTTTATGATATGATTATGGGGATCTCATTTTCACTTCTATGATTTGTTCCATGTTAAGATATTATGCTCTCTTTTGCAGGTTAAGATTTCCAAAAAGTTATGTTCTTATGAATATGATGTGATTGATTTTTCTTTTGTATACCCTTACTGAGAATTTGAGCTCACCCTTTTATGTTTTCTTTTCCCCAGGATATAAAGAAAGGTTTTAGGTAAAAAAAAGGGAAGATCTTTATGGGAGATATTGAAGATCTTTCACCACGATTAGAAGACTACGTTCCGAGGTTCCAAAGACACTAAACTATTACGATCCTTGTGTGTGTGTTTTTGTTATGTACTAAGTATTCCGCAAAAGTAATGTAATTTCCATGTACGTTAGGCTTCGGGTCTCTACAAACGTAGTGATGAGGTTCAACACCATCCATCCTCTATTGATATAGAAAATTCATTTTTTGTATTTTCTAGTGTTGTTCTCCCTCAACTGTGTAAAATAGTGAGTCACAGGAATCTCCACTTATGTTCATACAACCTTGTGTATGGTGTAGGATAAATTTGGTAGAACCTATGGTACTAGGAACAATATATGGATCTAGTGAGCTGATCTGGATGGAGTAAATTCTCTCAAACGTACCATTAGAAATGTTAGATTTGGTCCCGATGCAGTTTATCTCTCAGAAAAGTGCCATGAGGGATAGAAAATATTGTGGACAATGTTCTCCAAGTAGTGTGACACGTTGAGTACCTCATGTAGAATAATGGTTTCGGATCTGACTATAGTGCCTCATGATAAATGGAGTATCAGATGAGTATTATTGGAGGTTCTAGGAGTATCTACAGTGTTTTCATATGTCTATGTGGACACCCAGTGTGGATTGAGAAAACAAGTCATATATAGTCAATTATAGTTTGAGATGTACTCTCTCTCTCGATTGGGTTCCCTCTGGCTATATCATTTGGAATATTTCCATATAGTTTCTAAATTCTCTTTTTGGGTTTTTGGGGAACCCACTTATTATTGTTGTACTCACCCACGCATAGGCTTTTCTGGCACATGATCATCCTTATGTAGACCACATGCCTTTTAACGGTGTCTCTAGATGACCCAATGTAGGCATATCTTAGTGAGCTAGTCTGACCAAGGTGTTTCCTCATTCTAGGATTAAGATTATTAATGTTGTATCATTTGATTTTGATCGCCTTCATCTGAGTATGATAGATGATTTTATTGTTTTTATTGGATTGTATTTTCCCATTTAAAACTTTATGTACTAAAGTTATACTATATATTGTGTCAGATGTATGCATACATTTTATTTTCTATAATTTGACATATTTTAAATGCTCAATGGATGTTTTTATGGGTGCATTCATACATGTACATTATTCAATGGACTACCATATAAGTGATATTTCTACTCGGTGCATATCACTATTCACAAGACTATTGGATGTGGTCTAGTGAAGTTTTGTCCTTGAACCATTGGGTTGTTTTATGGAATCAATTTCATTAATGATGTAATAAAGATATGTGTGATTTATGATGGAGATGGAGAAATTATACCCAGTGAGACCCCCATTGTTGTGGAACAAAATAATACATTTTACGACTCAAATTATCCCATTTGTGATAGTTAATGTTGAACGCGAAGTGTTATTTTCCAATATCAATGTCTCACTATGAGGGAGAGGGGTGATTTAGTAATATCACTTTGTTTTATGTCACTCCATATTAAAGAAACCTTCAACTTTAGTTAATGTATTTTTTCATTCCTAATATTAGAAAAATCATACATCCTAAGGGAAATAAGAATTTCCTAATTTCAGTACACAATAATAGTAGCTACATCCATGATATGGTTTGGATACAATATAATACCTCAGAATCCACTAGAAAATAAATCATTTTCTATTGATACAATGAATATGATCTTCCCTTAAAGTCATATAGAATTATAATCGATAAAATAATACATTCTCATGATAAATAAAAAATGATGTAATACAATTTTCTGTAATATGTTATGAAACATGTTACTGTTCATCCTTATCAAATTTCACAAGTAAGATCATAAAAACATTTCACCACTTTCCTACACAGAACCAGGAAAGTACTACTTATGTAATTTTTAATGAAACTTGAAAATATTTACCAGTCCAATTATCTAATCTATTTTCTCAGAAATAAAATATAATTTTATTAAAATACTAGTGAAATAATTCCAAACTTCTATTGTAAGAGTCCGAAAATCATTCTGATTTTTTTGTATGGTATAGAAACTCTATAAATGAACATTTCACTTTTTATTTCCACCGTATGTATGGAATAATTACTTAATAAATAAAGATCCGAAACAAATTCTCCATAGAACATTGAACATCCTCTCTCTTATATTCCGAATTGTATTCATGTTTGGAAACTAGAAAGTACATCCTGTATTTATAGACACCCGAAATATGGTTTTGACGGGATTCCAAAAACAATTCTCGTTCAACCAAATTTCCAGAAACATGATTTTACCCTGAATTTTGGATTTATATTTTAATTTTTCAATTCTTATTAACTCTCCTCTGATCTTATCTAATATTCTCAAAACATCATCTAGCTAGATTATTTCATTACAATTTTTTTTTGAATCTGAGTGTCATTATGGTTTTCTAATTATGCTACTCCAAACCAGTTTAAAAAATAATCCACCATTCTTATTTCATTAATATAATAATGAAAATATATTCTTCATTACATTTTACTATATAAAATGAAGCATATTTAATCCATTCCTTAATATTATTCATATTCTTTGGTTATCCCTCTTGAATTTTTTATTATCATTAAGAAATTATCCTTTTGTCCTTTCCTCAAATAATAAACAAATTTATGATGAGGTATTTTTTTTATCCTATGTCTAAATGTTTGGATCCCCTAGATACAAAAATAAATTAAATAAAATATGATCTTTCTTTTCTCTTGGCCTAAAAGAAAAAAATAACAATACATCTTGATTAAAACGGTTTGGATACATTGTTGACCAGTATTTGAATTTCATCACCAGCATTGGTCTCAACAACATCAAAATATTTATCATTTTCATTAGTCAAAAATCAAGAAATACCAATGATTCATCCAAACATATATTTGTAGTTGACCTTGTTTGAAGGATCAGTATAAGAAGATTCAACTCCAACAATATATTTTCTGATTACAATCAATAAAAAAATTATTTGATGATTTAAATCTATTATATTATTTTTTGGACTAAAACCATCATCTTCATCAGGTCAAGTACCGATCGACCATCCCATCCATCAATAAATCTTTTTTTCGTGATCTCACATAGAGTGACAAAGACCACATACATTGATATTTCATGATTTTAAGTTAAAATTTTATTTGGTTTGTATCTGTATTTCCTCATGAATTTGTAGAAATATAAGATTGAATACAACATCATATGAATTACATTGTAATTTATTGTACATTCCCATCCTAGCAAGTAACTTTTTTCTTTCTAATCTGAATGTCAATATGATTGGATATGTTTTTGCTACCACTTTCCTTTATCAACATTGTATCCCGGATTTTCAAAAAACATATGCTATTGTGAATTATAAAAATTATCATTATATTTATATCATATCTATGAAGAATATGAAGAATCTTATAATGATAATATTCCATTTATTCTGAATCTAATATGACTATAAGGACATTTTCTTCTAGAAAAATTCTTCTAAATTAGATAGAAATTCATAAGAATTTTGAGCTTGATCGTTGTATTTTGATTGTCAGCCCGATTGTATAAATTTTAAAATTGAATTAATTTATTTAGAATTGACAAAAATCATAACATACATTGAATTTTATTTCATCTTTCAAAAATCATATCCATAAAACATGGTCCCAACAATCTCCCTTTTTTTATTTTTTTCAACTCAGATTCATAAATCACTAATATTCATAACCTCATTCATTTGATTACTTGTCTACAATTATAATCCCACATGAGCTAGATCAATGTAGGGATCAATAATGATTGATAGAAATACATTGTTTTCCACAAATAGTGATTGATGAAAAATCATCAAATTTTCATCACATCATTATTCCATTATTTTAATTTCCTATAATTTTTTTTTCAAACAAACACTATAATAAATAGCTATAATAGTTCAACATCATACATAATGAGATCATCTCTTACCCACAAATCTCCCCATTTACTTTCTTCATTAATAGTTTTAGCACATTATAATGGATAAATTTAGGAAAAAATTCTCCAACATTGTTAAAACTAACCAAATAAAAGATGAGGGAGAGTAAAAACACATAAGTCATCTTTCATGAGAATGTGTTCGGACACCCATGATAAACCTCAATTTAAAAAAGATTTGTTCAATAATGTTTTTATGAAAATTTATTCATATTTTTTTTTGAATGAAAAAACACTAACCTCATTTAATTATGATCGATATGATCTTTAATGAAACTATTTTTGATATCAATTTGTTTTGGATGATAATATTGTACTAGATTACTCATAAGTTTGATTTCACATGAATTTTTAAAAAAAATAGAGAAATGATATCTATAATTAAAAAAGTAAATCATCCAACTAAGTCTTCATCCACATAATTTGGATAGTATTTTGAGTGATGAAACTTACTCAACTTTAGTTTTAATTTGAGCTAATCAATTTTTTTATGCCAAATAACAGACAATTTAATTATAAATAAAACTCCCCCCGACATGGATCTTCTATCATCAACATTCCCTGCCCAATCAGCTTTTTAGTACCCAATGAGGAAAATAATTTATAATCTATCACACATGATTCAAAAATTCATTATTCCATTCATATGACTGAGAATAATTTTTCCATCCACCTACTGTAATTCTTTTAGATACCTTTAAAAACATACACATTAGTTAACAACATAAAAAATTTCATGTTTTGAAGAAGTTGTATATAAAAATAATCTAATCATCTTCCAAAACTCCATATAGTATACTTATAAAAATTATTCATCTTTAGATAATTTTTTTCCACTAAAATCATTGTGAAAACAGGTTTTTATTTTTCTATGAATAACTTCTTATGATGTCCCATAGCATACATTTCATGATAAAGAAAATTGCATTTCTTCTTTTGTAGAACTTTTAACATAAGAATGTATTTCATTTCAATTGTACTAGATATCTAAAACAAATTTTTTAACACTCTAACTAAAAAATCACATGTTCATTCATCATTCTAGTGATGTTAATTTCATCAACATAGACAGGTTTGAAGATGTAAAACACATGAATTTCATAGATATAAATATTTATATCAACTCATTGTTTCATAAAATTCATCTTCCTTAAAGAAAACATCCAACATGAAATACCCTAACTATGGAGCTTGTTTTATATTATAAAATTATTTTTTTACCTTGACACATAAATTTGATCTTCACCAACAATGAAACTATGTTGTTTTCTAATATAAAACTCCTCATAAATAACCCAATTTATAAATACGGACTTCACATACATCTAAAATATTATGTATCTTCATTGTGTTACTATAATTAGAATGAATTTTATTGTTTAAAAAAGCGCCATCAGAGAAAAAGTTTCATCTAAGTTAGTTCCTTTTATTTGTTATTAACATTTTCACAATAATATTTATTTTGTTTTTATAAACTTGACATCTTCATTCAGATTGTTCTATAAACCACATTTTGTACGAATAAATAATTTATGTTATAGATTTTGTATGAGTTCCCATGTATCATTTTTTTTTCTAATCTGACTCTTCATTAATTTCTTGAACCTATTATAAATTTCCAAGAACATCATTGGTATATTTTAGCTCAACTATTGTAATCAAGAATGTATTTGTAACATTTTTTTAGGTTCTAATTTTTTGAAACATTTGATATTGATCACCAATAATTTTTTGACCTTCCAATGCTTCCTTAGTATTGTTAGATATTTTCATGAATCCTCCTCATATCTTGGAAGAGATGTGTCTGATTCTTCTTCCTTTGTAATATTACCATTTTCATAATCCTTATCATATGTGTTAAAAAATGTTCTTTAATCTTTTCCACCTTTAATATCATCATGAGTCTGTTTATCATCCTCATCATTTTCATTAACATTTATCAACATATTCCAACAATATTCTTAGTTATTTGTTAAAAAATATATATCATATTCCTTCTAGAAAATTGCTAAGAAAAATTACATCTTCACCTCCCTATTCAAATTTTCCACGTTATCCACGTTTAATTTATTTGATACATAGACTCCCAAATATTATTACTAGTTTCATACTCGAAGATATGAAAAAAAACATTTCATATTTTTTCAAATATGATCATGGTTTATTGAAACATCAGTTATGAATATACATAGTAGTATTCATGGCTTGCCTCTGAATTAATGAGAGTGATCATGCTCAAGTAACATATTTTTTCCCATTTCCATAACACTATTAATATTTCCTTCAGCCATACCATTTTTTTAGAGAGAGTAGGGTCTGATGAAATCATTTCAAATTCCATGACTCTCAAAAAGAATTTATAATTATTTATTTCATCACTCACCAATGTTATCACATATTGAATTCTTCAATTAATACTAACATTCATTATAATCTCTCATCATGAAAATTATAAAAAAAATCAGATCACATGAATTCTATTTCATATACATATCACAAGTAATTTTTTAATGTCTTTAATGAAATTAATGAATTAACTATATTCTATGTTTCATTTTTTATCATTGGACTATATACAATATAATGGATAAGTCCCATAGGGCATTTTGAACAAATATTATCTTTCTTATGAATACAATTTTGATGTTTTATTTTCTATGAAATAGTGTGACACTAATATATTCTTCTAGACATATGGGGAATACCACAGATATTGTCTCACATTGATAAATTTCTTATGTTTTTTTAAAACACGTTCCCCAACCATTTATTCTAAAAATGATTTTATTATACCATTACCATTTAATATGTGTTTCATATTTTCCAAATATAGAAAAAGTTTCATTTTGTGTTTTTCCTCCAAGGAAACTCTTTCAATCTTTCACTCTTTAGAAAAAATAATTTTTTCCAAAAAAAAACCATTTTCCTTCATAGGATGATTATGGAACACTTATCATTTTGTGATTCAATTCATCATTAAAGACAGAATTTTTAGATTTCAACTTTTCTTCCCCAATGATGGATGATCCAACACCATTTATTTTGAGAGATTTAGCATTTCCAATTGTCACTATTCCATCTTTAAAGTCATTAAAATTAATCAATAAATTTAAACACCATGTCATTTGATAAAAACCCTAACTATCCATGATCCTTTTTCATTAACATTTTATATAATTGAGAGTGGTTTTGACAACAAGATCATTTTATTTACCTTTATATTTCTTCACATCTATCTTCTGATAATTGTTAAGAAACATTTTTTGCTATTAAAAAACAATCCATAATTTTGTAAGGTTTCTAGGTTATTTACATCATTAAAAAATTGATTCCAGTGTTTGAAAATGATTTTCAACTATCACACCAACCTTCTTCAGTTTCAATGAAAAATAATTCTAAGATATATTATTCTGATGAGATTGAATCCCCCAAAAATTTTACTTTTATAGTTCGTGGTATATTAGTATTGTTGTGGATTAAACAATCATATATTTTTCATATTTCCTAATACACAATAATACTAGTAGTGTCCATAAAAATAATATTTTCCTCTGAAACATCAATACTGATCAAAGATGTGATATTTTTACTGAGAAACTTCTTATAATTATTATCATAACATGATTTACCTCCAACAATTAAGTTATCAACCACAATTATATTATTCAGTATGATTTTATATTCAAACATAACAGAATTTGAAGTAGAAAAATATTTTTCAGAAACATTATGTTTAAAATATTCTCACTTCTCTACTTTTTTTATCATAGAAGCATACATAAAATTATATGATTTCTTCTTCTCTGAAAAAATTTCATATTTCCATTCTTCCATTGAAGGTAACGTTTTTACTTCTATGGAATATCATTTCAAGAACTTTCAACAACATTAGAGTTATAATTATGTAATCATGAAACCCACTTCTGAACTTTGGAGAGTTTCATTGTACATGACCCATATCTTCAAAACGTTTCCATTAAATTTACTTCTCAATTGTCATTTAGATTATTTTCTTTCTCAACATATTTTCTCAATCCAAAATTTTCTTCATGAATCTTTATATTATTATCATGAAAAGGATTTCTGATTAACATTTAACCATCTTCATTTTTAAACATTATTATTTATTTCTCAAGCCACCCAATTAATCTCAAAAATGACCTCAAATATTCTTTCAAATTAAATTATAATTGAGTTTATTTTTCTTCATAACTATTTGTTATGAACATTTCATTGTTCACTATAATCATGAAAGTATTTTCACCAACCTTATCAAATTCCTTTTCAGATTCCACTTTAATATCTTATTCTTCATTATCATTAGATAATAAAATTATTCGTTCGATATTGAACAACATTTTATCTCTCCCTATGGAATAATATTTATCATAATCACCATTTTGTTTCATGATATTATCTACCTCCATCATCTACTTCGATATCTTTTTATTTATTTATTCATGTACAATTAGATTTAATGTGACCATCAGATCCACATTGAAAAAATTTCATGGGATTTTTTCATTTTCTTTCCATTACCTATTTTCACATTTTTAAAAAAATATGATGAAAATTTATCAATATTTTTAGATAAATCATTTTTTGAATCAAAATTTGCAACACATTATTCAAAGAGATAATACTTATACGTTACATTTATTGAATCTATTTCCAACACATCCACTACGGTTTGTCCACCTTGTGTGTTATCATTCACTTGCGTAACATTATTTCCCCACATTTATTCTTTTCAATAGAGGTGGGAATTCATCACTACCTTAAAGATGTCTAATACTTTATAGAAATGGGATTATGGGTTGTTGGATTCACATTCCATAAATTTCTTCATAGAAATTTTCAATTAGTTCGGGTCTCCCTCATTGATTATGTCTTTTTTTGTGAAACTAATTCCTAGTTGCATATCATTATGGAAGTCATTTATTACATTTACTAAGTATAGACATTCCAATGGGTTATAATATGCCTACAACCTTCAATGATAGGATTATTCACATTGCACATCTATGGAATATCATGATTTCGGAACAATGGAAAACATGTATTCATCATCATGAGAGGGATTTAGAATGTCACGAAACCCAAGGAATCCCACATCTATCACTCTGTATCTTATTCTATATTCACGACTTGTAGGGTTTTCCTTAGGCATCCCATGTTTAACACAAGGAAGGATGTTAGTTAAATATCTTGAAGGGATGGTTATAACATAGTCTAGTATTTGGTGATTTTCCTCAAGAACCCCTTTCTTATCTCTAGGTAAACTCTGAGATTAATATTTTGTGGAGAAGGTTATTCCATAGGAATTATTATGGTATATTTATTTAAAAATTCCATGTTTATCATAGGGAAGTCCGTGAGTCTAATGAATTTCAAGACATTGAGAGAGGAGTGTTGATTGGGACACCAGATGGATGATGATCAAATAGGTACATCACAAGGAGGGAGCACTTGTAATGTTTATCAGATGGATGTATCAAAACACCCAATGGTAATAGAGCATTGATGTTGTGTCCTATAAAGGGAAGTGTTCACACCGTGAAGGATGATCCACACACCACTAATGGTGAATTAGATAGGTGATACCCTTTTAGTTGGGAATCAAGGTTTTCCATTGGTCAGAATTTAACCTTGACGAGGTGTACAACATATATTTTTTATAAGAAATGGATCGAATCCAAATTACATCCAGAGGGAGTGGTGTAGGTCTTGTACAGTGTAAGGTACTGTTCACATGAGGGTTTATCTAGGTTGGATGATGAGAGATACAAGAATATACATGGTATACATCTAGGAATCTACTTAGATTATCGATGATGTGCTTAGGGATTTTGTATATGAATAGCCTAAATTAATGTCTCTTTTTCACCAAGATGTGGCATCTCATGTAAGAATTATGATTGAGATGGGTGAAGTGTTAAAGGAGAATTATTGAAATGGATGGAGTGTGATAGATTTTAAGATTTAACCTCAAGTAGGATACCTATATATCCACGATGGTTCTAAATCAATGTACATGTTCTTCATATTATTTGTGATAGAACATCATAAACACTTCCTACGTACCATGTTAATAAGATAAGGATCAAAACCCACGTAATTTGGAAATGAGGCACACATATATTCCTCTAACAGGGTATCCCATTACAAGATGTAAGGGTCTCACATTCCATTCAAACATTTAATCCAATGTGATTCATGATTTTTGGAAAAAAATAAGTTAGATAAATAGACCGAACCACCATGTCACAAAAGATATGACAGCAAGAGATTGTGTGTGGAATTCCCTCAAAATCAGTATGAGGATGATAAAATTATATTCAATGATTATGTCATACCATAAGACAAAGAGTTTATTATAGGTGAGTAATATCTATAGAATCTTATAAAAGGATGCATCATGGATTACATGGAAACTGCCTGAGGTGCACATGAAGACAAAACCTAGAGTGATATGGAAGGATATCTGATGACGAAGGAAGTAGTAGGCTCCCTATGACTATCCCACATTTTTTCATGCATGAGTATGTAATTCCATGTCACTTATACATGGTGACATACTTGGATTTCAACTCATGGAAATATCACTTTTTAATATCATGTGTTGAGAACATGGGTGATTAGTAGTTTAATATCCTGCAACTCATACATGAAAGACTCACTACATAGTCATTTTACATAAATACCTTGCACCCATTAACCCTTGGGGACGTTAAGAACCTTTAATAACCATGTTGTAATGATTCAAAGGAGTAGTCGATAGTCGGATCCGTGTTAGTGTACCTATACAGAATTTAAAAATCCACTAACATGCCCATATAGAAATGAAAGAGGTTGTGCATCGGTAGAATGGACATCTCACGAGGGACCATGAAATCTCTACATATATGCCTGGAGGGATTTATGGAGGAGTGACTTGTGAGGTAATTATCCTCATTGAGTATTTTTTTGAGAATATCATAGGCCTCTTAGAGTTCAAGAGCATTGTGAAGGAATGAGATTCAGGAAACACGTTGACCATACCATGGGGTAGTGTCCTTGCTTGGTGAAAGAGAGATTCATGGAGACTATATTCTCCTTGAAGAATCAAGTAACCTAATGGGTATCCATCTTCCACAAAAGGCATGTAATTTATTGAATTAATCCATACCAAAGGTTGTGGTATTTAGGAACAATGGAATGGTGGTATCACAAAGCTCCATTACAATGAGCAATTAATTTTTGGTTCATGGTTCATGGTGTTCAGGAGCTTCAAAAAATTGGAGATCAAATTTTCAATGTTCTTTGTAGTCATTCCATTGGGGAGGGGTGGTCGGGGAATTTATATTCGAATGATTTCAGGAAGCTCGGAGGTGTTCAAATATGCATGAAGGTGCTCCATGAATGGTGATGGATCCATCATTTTGGCGGAGCATCCTGTAAACTGCCTTTGTTTGGTCACAAAGGGAGTAAAACTCATGGGAGTTCCATTATTGCCTCATGATATCCTGATGGCAGGGGCTCTTTACAATGTAGATTCACGAGGTAGACCCTTTGAATGATATATAAGGCCGTTATTCTTTTATATCATCCCAAATAGTTATGCTTCTTCCCAATATTCATTCTAGCCTGAATTTCTTCACAAAAAAATCACCCCCTCTAGATGGGATATAATTAGAAAAAAGGGGTGGAATGTAAGGTATTATTTCCTAAAACATGAAAAATATATCTTTTGAAAGAAAATCTCTTTCACCGTGATGGTATTTCAATCCCATGGGTACATGACATGTTATAAATCACCACACATGTAAATAGAATTTTTGCGCCCTCATTTATACTGAAAACTCTCATAATGAATGGTTGTTTTCTTAGTTCCAGAATCTCTTTTCAACGTTTCATTCCACCACTAGCATGATCTCTACAAACATGAATCCTTTAAACTTTTCTCAGCAAAAAATAATTAGTAAACCAATTGCTGGGATGTTTTTTCCATCGTGAACAGCATAGAGTGAATGCTTTTCCGTGAGCAAGTGCTCCATGAATGATCTACATGAATTACCTAAAAGAATAGTCATAAAATTATGCATTTGTATTGAATTATATGTCCATCCATGAATCCTCTCAAGAGTTTCTTGTTGATGCTTCTCAAGGAGAATATATGATGAATAATATCATGACGGGTGAGTATATGCAGAGAAATTTTGATCATTAATCGTAGTTCGATCTACTGTCAAATGTTCAGAAATGCAATCCCCTTGAATGATATTTACATTGTATGGATTTGATCTAAGGGATGATTTTTTCATCCAAGTGGTGAGAAGGGATGAACCAACCATCTAGTTTGGGGCACACTGGGGTAGTACCAATGACATAGATCTAATGATGGTCATGTATTGTAAGACGACAAGGCTATAAATTCTGAATTCCTCAACAACCATACCAAAAACATCAATGTGACACCATTATATAGAGATACATATATGAAAAAATACAATACCAAGATCAACATGAGCATAGGAAACCTGATGAAGGGATGGATAGATAGTCGGGAACTGTGCTAGGGTGGAAACATTATAGAATATTGTGTTTGGGTCTACTGGGTGTGAGCATATTGTGTTGAGTTCAGAAAGGATATAAAGTGATTAGGAGTATTTGTAGTGGCATCGACAACCTAATTCTATGTCTACTAGCCATGTGTTATCATGTCAAAACTACTGTGTTTATAGTCATGGAGGACTAACACTTGCCACTTTTGACATGGGGAAGTCGATATTATCCTATGGGACATTCATCATCACTCCAAGATCCTGATTAGTGGAGGCATATGTGATGAGTCTCATCCAACGAAGAATGTTTGGGGGGATGAAGAAGAGATTGCATGTATTACCAAGGTGACAGTGGATCTAGTGACTAGCATAGATATTGACACACATATGATGAGGGATGTACAATTTATATAGTGGTTCAGTTACATGTTGAACATCCCAAAAAAGGTGTCTGTTGAGGGGGAATTGGTGGAAATGAAGCTACAAAAAAGGCCCCATACATGTCTAATGGAAGACTAGTGAGGTAAGGAGGAACCTTACTAAAAGATACTATGGGAAATCTAGTGGATTTTGTGGGAGTACAACATCAATCACAAGCCTCATCCAATAGTTTGGATGTACATGTTCATATCTTCACTAATATATGGGTGGATACCGCCGATAAAAAATTGTAACATGTGGTTGTGACTGAGAAAATTTAACATGGAGTAAATTCTAGTGATAGGGAAGCATTTTAACCATGGGATCCTAGTGTTGGAGTTCCTATATAAGGTTCATTAGAATAAAAGTTGGGGATAGAAACCACTACAACTTTTTAGGCTACTCCACTTCCTATATAGAATTTTGGTAGTGATCATGGGAGGATATGAATAATAAAATCCCATCTCCACTCCTGATAGGAACATCAGATGGGTCTTTCGAAACCTCTAAGGACATTTCCCATTAAATTTAGTCTTGATGAAAATGGTCCTAAATATTTGAAGGGAAGAATAGTTCCCCTTTCATCTGTTTCCTATTTTCATGGGGGTGGTCCCTCATGATGGTATGTTAACAAATGAAAATAATTCATATCTCCTAGCCTTTCGAGGTGGAGTGCTGGTGGTGTGGGGTGATTGTGAGCCCAGATGTGAACTGAAAACCCCACACTTATTTGTTAGGGAGTTCAAGTGTCTGTAGAGTATGCCACTGAAGCTATACTTGGATAATTTAATCAAGATCATCCAAGAATAAATAGTAATATATAGCTAATTTTTAGACATGAATATGTGTATATACAAAACGATCTTCCTCTGTTAATAACTACATACAGGATGTGTGAGGAATGTGTGAAGAGTTTTGAAGTTACCTACCAGGGAGAAATGCTATGGAAGAGTAATGTATGAGCCAATAAGGGAGTGGCTACTCCACCTCAAGGCCAAGGATGAATGGTGGTTAGAGAACACCATAGTGGAAGGTCTGGAGCACATCATGGTGATGGATTTAAAGTAGTAGACCTGATGATTTGGGGACCTTCAATGGCCAAAGATGAAGGAACAAGAGTAGAACCACCATCTCTAATGCTCCCAAACTAGCCGACATTGGAGGAAATGGATCAACATATGGGGTATTTTACGGTTCCTAGTCAAGCTCATGGGAAGTGATTGTGCCATTTGGACATCCAAGTGTGCACCATCTATCATGAGGCATTGGAATAATGGGATGTCAAAATGCAGTTCCATGACACTAGATGGACATTGGAGAATCTAAATAGAAACCATATAAAACTTTTTTGGATCAGCTATGCCTTGAGCAAGTTTCTTTTAGAATTGGAAAATGGGTATAAATATAGGGAGTATTTGGAGAAAATGTAGAGGACTATTCCCTAGGATCAGTGTGAGTCATAATGGAAACTATACTGTCAAGGGGTCCATTCTTAATTTAAATGAAATGGTGACATGTCATTATGTGTCGATTCATCCCACCTCGGTTGAAGAGGAATGTATTTCATATAGCTGTGACCATGGTAAGAACATACCAATACCTCTCAGGGGTAGGGGTTTATTCTATCACATGATCCTAACATGTGTAGGAGTGTGAGTTAATCTGGTGACATTTTGTATATATGGAAAGTAATCGTCCTCTCTTCTTGAAAACGACAATGTAGTGTCTGAGGTCTAAAATCATGGACACCAACCTATGAATCGGGAGGATGAAAGTGTCATCCAAGTCCTTCCATGGGTCAACCATAGTGGTAATGTGCTCATCCAAGTTGTTCTGATATTATTTTTTCTTTCTATTTTAGTATTCGACATCTTGATAGCGGGATTCTCAAGAAATAATGTGAGATGCAGCACCTTGGAGATCTCACACATTACCATTGATGTATTACTAGAGTAATTAGTGATAAAAGGAGGGAACCAATGAATGAACATGAATCAATGGTCTATCTATTAACACATTATAAGATGTATATTGTGAGAAACCCATGAATATTTTTTTCTCACTAGAAAATTGAATTTGGTCTTCATGAGGTTTTTACAAGATGGAATCTTCTTTTTCCTGTCACAACCATGTATATTTATGTTATAGTTACTCAAATATTCCTCATTCAGATAAAACATGAGGTGCATCCATTTTTGGATGAAGTTGATCTGAAATCCTATGTCAAATAGACAGCAACAAACATTAGTGCAATTTAACATTTCAGTAATGTACAATGTGTGGATATATCATTATATGAGGTATCCTTAATGTACTCCAAAGAATTTGTAAATATATTGACATTTTTCTCGCTCGACATCCTCATCATGTAAGGCCTCTACAACCACTACATATTTCTCATTCCAGAGGGGGATCCTCAAAGCCTCTATGAGGAAATATGACATATATTCTAAAATATGTATCCATAAAGAGTCAATGTCTTTTTAGGAATACTAGAGTGCTTCTACAGTAGATTATACATCTGTTCTAGGAATTTATTACTACACATATGTGGTTTCAATTTGGAAATAGGTACGAAGAATTGGTTTCATCGAAACAGAATAATTTTAATGGTGTTGGAAATGCTCTACTGCTTATCAAACAAACTGCCTGGAACTACCACTGGCTGAATGTTGGATGATTGAGACCTTCCCGTTACTATATAGGACTAATTATGACACATCCTTAGCTATTCTTCCTAGTCGAGTGGCATGATCGGCAGTGATAATTATTATATCATGGAGGGCTGAGGAGACTGTGCTAACTGAGTTCTATACTGAACCTACTACCTGGTCTTATTAGCATTCACTTATTAGGATGAAGAACTCACCTATGCATTCCATCAATTCAGATATACTTTCCTTCATTGATGATGGGGTTGGTTGTGAAAATTTATAGGTCTCAAATGATACTGTTTATCTTCTAGAACCATATAAGGTTCCACTAACTTTATTGTATTAATACATGTGTACTCATTATCATCATCTGTCAAATTTTCAAATATCAAATGGTTTTTGAGGGAAATCCCCATCTCTGGATGCATATAATTGAAGATATCTTCTTGTTGACCATGACATTGGTGGCAGATTTCTATTTCCCATGAACCATCAGTTCCTACACATTAAGAAGTTGAAGGTAGTGATGTGAACGTTGATGAAGATGTCACATCAAATGGAGGTAATGTGACTTAATGAGGCATAGACGGATACAAAAGATCATAGATTAGACTAGGGTTGTGAGTGACTACACGGTAATATAACTAGTAATCACATTTCTGAGTCCCATTGATTGAAACCTACTACAACTAACCATCTATTTTGTTGTTAGGATTTATATAAATGTATTCCCCCTACTATGGGGATGGTCCTGATTTGACTTAATTATTATCTACATGAACCTGGAGCCAATCCATGAACACATAACATCAAATGAGGTAATTCTAATGGATCTTGTGATAAGGGAATTAGTTAGGTTGATCAGGGAGATGATCCACTTAGCATTTCATAGATTCTAGAAACTTCACAATTATTTGTTCCATTGAAATTTAGAAATAATTTAGAAACATAACATCTTTTAATGTGTATGTTTTATTTCTCATCTCTTGGAAGTGTTCTTTGGGAGCCTTTCCCTAATGAGGGGATGGTTCCCGAGGAGGAGCTAGATCCCAATCCTCTAACCTAGGTGGTGGTGTTGTATTAAATGGTGGTGATTTCTGATTCTGAAATAGGCATTACTGAACCTGAGGGGAGGCCCAAGGCTATTTCCCATTGTGAGGCTTTAAATAAATTTATATTAAGAAAAAATATTATTTCATGGGGGCCTCTATATGTGAGACAATCATATTATCTAACTTGGTGTATCTTCTTATAAGAGTCAAAGAACATCTTGAATGTTCTTTCTTATCCAACATAAATGCATCCTCTAAGAGTTGGGACTTGTTAGAGAAATCTCATAATCTCCCATGGATGTTTTGATTGGTGAGGGAGGATACTATCTTATTATTGACATTCTCCACTCACATAATTAAAATATGGTCTTGTGTTAGCGGCATGTCGAGGGAATATGTGTGGCCCATCAACCTAGAGACAATGTTTGTAATGAGATCATTTGTTTGATGATTTCACATGAAGATGTCTCAAATACTAGAATATTTTTTGGTGGAGCTATAATCCTAATGAAATGGCCTATTAATATCTTCCCAACTTGATATAGACCTTATTTATGACTATTTGTTCCAATTAATATGTAGTCCATTCCCATTTCTTGAAAAAGAATCCGAGCTTAGAGGTCTCCTTATGCAATGTTGATCCCAACACAAGCTTGTATTTTGAGATTAAGGGGAATAGATGTTGTTGTGGGTCACCCATCCCATTGAAGATTATGAGGGTAGGATTACTGAAACATAGGGGTGCATTTATGTTATCCTGCCATGCAGGATATGGCATTCCATTATTCGATATTTCCTCCTACCAAATCTCTAGGGATTTGGGTGAGCAATGAGAACCACTATCAAAACGATTTGGATGGAATTCCTCTCATGGAGTGTATTCCAGATGAATTGTATGTTGACATGATCATCAACATGATAGTTGGAGGAAACTCGTCATGGAGTGCCTGGAAGATTAGCTAGTGGAGATGATGGAGGAGAATCTAAATATGGATCCCAAAGGAGGTTATCACGGTGCATAGGTGAATTCAGTGACACATACAATGCTCTCATTCCATATAATCCAGTCTCCAACCTGATGTGATTCATGTGATTATTGATATCATTTTGTGGAAACTAGTTAAGAAGGACATGTTGCTTCCCCTACTTCCACAAAGGTGGGGGCATAGTAACTAATCACGGTCCAAAATAATATAGACCATGCTCTTCAAGGTGATCAGTTAGTAACTGATCAATGAGATCCCTCTGATTTGAAATATAATAGAGCAAGGTAGGCTTGGTGATATCAACCTCTATCTCGTTCATGACATTAGATAGATCATGTTGATTTGAGGTTCTAATTTATCCATTACCCTTTTGGTGTTCTTACTGATAAGTAATTGTATATTGGGGTCCCCAAGGGCAAGCTCCTATAATTTCAGGTCATTGCGAACAGATTCATGGTCCACCTAACTCTACACTCCCCCGGTAGAGTGGATTGTCTCAGTTGTATACCAAATCATCTTCTCCATCCTTGTTTATCTAGGTAAAACCATGCTGACTATGATGATACCTAGAGTAATATCATTGAGGTCACAATGTATGTCAAGATATCAGAGGATGTGACATATGTGGAGGGAAGTATAGTGCCCCCATCCAAGGAGCTGCATAGATCTATACACCTCTTCAACATTTCTATGAACCACCCTGAGGCATGGAATGCATCATTGTTGAAGTGTTGAATAGTATATGGGTGATGCAGGGTGCTATTCTACTAGAAGTGTTTCAATGTAAACAATGTATCATTATTTTCTGATGTCTTTTAAATTTTCATGGCTCTTTGGGTAGACTAATTGATGGTTGTGGAGGAAAAATTATTCATCGAAATGGTTCATAGGAAGCACATGACCTCTTTGGGGGTTAGGGCCTATGGGACAAACTGTGATGAAATTGAACATCATGAACAACTAATTTTTATTGAGGTTGTCATGTAATTTACCCTACATATAAGTAGGACCTCACTCTTGTCTTCCACATCCATCTATTGTACTAGCTGTGAAACAAGAAATGGAATAGATAAAAACTGTAATGGGGGGATGACTGTATAGTGGGAGGACTTCTATAAATGTCAACTATCATTGTACACTGGTTTGTCTTTTTGGGGCAGTGTCTACCACATTATTAAATCCTTATAAAATGGGTTCTTGACCACTGCCTCATATCTGAGGGCGGACATAGTCATCTGTTAGTCTATAATGGTCTTATGGTCTATCATGTCCAATATATAATCTTTGTGATCTCGTGTATTTGAGGATATAAAGATGGTGATGATTGAGATGACTTTAGAATGAGTCCCAAGAAGGGAGAAAAAATCATTTTCAACACACATGTACTTGATATTGGATTCTATGATTTGGATCCCTGGACCATTCTAGTTGAAAATTTTCACCTGTGAGGCATCTACCCCAGACTCGGTTTTCAAATGACTGGGGAAAAGGCTCCATAATTGAATCACCTTGATCTTTACATTGTAATAAGTGAAAAGGAATAAAAATGACAAGGCACTTTCTTGAGTTATTCCTTCGGTAGTGATGTATCTCTTTTCTTCTCCAAGATGTCTCTTTATGGTAGGAATGTGCTTTGGCACAAGGAGGGCCTTCGTACTGGTTGATGCAGAAGCAGATAGGAACTCATCTTGAGCTGGTTTTGATAATATTATGACCTTTGTATTGGTTGTTTTCAAAGAGGATGGGGGGTTATGCTTGGATAGTTGTGAAATTTGGGAGGTCCTTCACACTTGGTGCTGAAAAGGCATGGATATCCACTGCTTAAATTATTAGGGACATGGGGATGACCTCTTTATTTTGTGTGAGTGTAGAGGACCTATAATTTGGTGAGAAGATGTTGGAAAAGAAAATGGGAATATATCAAACTGGGCATGGGGAGGGCCACCATGATTACTATTTGGAGAGTGGGGAGAAACTCAACTATAGATGGATATAGTAAGGGCAGGACCATCGTTCTACCTAGGGATGGTGTGAGGGAATTTTATTTGGTTGGAGCTTCTATTAGGAGGACATATTTTTGAGCTGGAAATAGAGCATGGGGGTCCTTCAAACAGAAGGTCCATGACACGGGGAGGGCCTCTATATCGGAAACCATAAGTATGGAGAGGGCCTCTATACTGGATGTCAATTATGTAGGGAGGACATTCATTTGGATCAATGTTGATAAAATGGATGGGGGGGCTCCATATTGTGTGAGATATTGGGGAGGACCTCAAATATATCTGTTTATGGAATATGAAGGTCCACCTTACTGGATATCATCATCAACGGTCATCCCCTGATGGTTGGTTGTGATTCCAATGATTTAAATAGACAAATAATAATTCCTATGATACAGCTGAGGTCTCGATTCAGATCTGATGCTAATACGTCCCTGCTCTACAGTAGTATGGATCTAGTGGAATGATCCAGTGGTGGTGTGTTCCACAGGGCCATGGATGATGATGTCCCCTAATAGGCATATTCTTAACCTTGGGCCCAACATTAGCATTGGGTTATCCAGACCAAGTCCAATAGAGCATGGGTTTCTACAACATGTTCTTCCACCTAGGGCATCATTCTTTGATGACACTGATGATTCCTGGTGGGAACCATCATTTCTTGATCCCATGTGGAAGTCAATTTTGAGCTGACCTAATCCCCATACCTCTGCGGAGTATATGAGTGATTCATAAGTACACACTAGGGAGAGGTTCCCAATTAGGTTGGATATTAGAATGGGTATCGGTGGCTCCTAGCGTGGCCTTTGATGGTGGTATTTTAAAATAGGCACTGAATACTTTAGGTCCTAATGGTCCATTTCCCTTGTGGGAATGACCCACTCCTACAGGTTCCAACATACAAGGGTGTCCATCACCCTCCTATTGATGATTTTATTGGGTGAGATGGTGCATGGGGGACCATTTGTCATTTTCATGCAAGAAAACATGGTCTATTGAGTGTTTTTTGGGGATAACATATTATTATATGTCCTTCCCCTACATTTCTGGTTCGGTTGGATGATTTCCTCTTTGTTGAGACATAAAAAGTAGGGAGATTCAGTGATTAGTATATATATTAAAAAATAACTCCCAATTCCCCATAATCATCCAATTTACCAGAGTTGGAGTGAGATATCCATACTTATGATGTCAGATACATGATATACCAATAATTAACACACCCAAATTATCGTGATTTCCATGCTAATACAACTATTTTGGTGATGCGACCTGGCTCTGGATTTCAGGATTAGGTGACATTCTGAACAACGTATGTCTCAAATGCTACTAATTCTCTTTATGAGGATAAGAATATTATGCCTACTTCACCATATTTTGTACACTTCCTTCAGGGTGTTTCCACCTCAAGTGTTTTCATCAATGGAATCACATTGTTTTCCTACATTCCTTCTTTCAAAAGGAGAGTGGAATTATTCACTTCAAAATTGATGTTTTCTAGATTATCCCAAATGGATTATGGGATATCAGATTTTTCTTCTATGGATGCCTCATTCTATCTTTTATCATAGTATGGTTTTACCTCATAGATTAAGAAAGGTTGGTGAACCTCATTCCTAGTTCCATACCATTATTTATGCTGGTTAATTACGCAACTTCATACTAGACATTACCCGGGGTCTTGATAGAGCTATAACCATCAGTCAGTGGAGTATTCATGTTGGGCATCACTAGCATGTCTGTACAAAAGAACATAAGATTACATGTATTCATACTCATATTAGGGATTATCAAGGGATTAAAACCTGAGGCATCCAACATCATTCATATGTTTTCTTATAATGATGGAAGGTATTTAGATATTTTCATATTCTATACAATTTTTAACACGAGGATGGATAGGTTTTTAATGTCCTATCGAGATGGTTATTCCATAGACATGTCTTCATGGGTTTTCCTTAGGCATCCCTTGTTTAATATGTGTTAAATCGCGAGTTTAACATATTTTGGAGATGGATATTATAGAGTCATGTATTCTAAGGTTTTCCTCAGGAATCCAATGTTTAACATGGGTTAGGCCATGATATTAAAATCTTGAATAGATGAATTACAGGATGAGTTGATCATAATGTACGATGGAGTTAGATGAAAGTGGTATATCCCTTGCAGGGAGAAACAGTAATATTTTACAGAAGGATAGATCCAAATGCCTAATGGGAGAAGACCAAGGATATTCTCTACCATAATGAGACGATTTTACACTGTGGAGATTGATCTGGACACCACTGAGGGTGGATCAGAGAGATGAAACCCTTGGAGGGGGCCCTAATGACAACCAATGGTCATGGAAAAACCTCAAGGAGTTGTCTAATATACTCTGTTTAGATGATATGGTTCAGAACACATGTAGTATGATAGAGTATGATGTGGGTATTACACATGGTAATCTTCTATTTTCAAAAATATTTCTCTTTGGTTTGATGTTGTCTGATTTGTGATTATGAATGGTAATCTTTCTAAATTATTCTAAGAGGAGCGATGATGTTGATGGGGCTAATATATAGAAAAATCACAAATTAATGGAATTATATCACCTAGACGTGGTATCGTAGGTAAGAATTATGATAGAGATTGGAAAACTATGGAAGGTGAAATGATAAAATTTATAGATTCTCATATATTTCAGGCATAAACCTCATAGAGGTTTCCTATGAATCATAACTAATTGTGAACAAAAGTATTCAAAGTTCGAATTTCTTATTATTGAACCTCATGAATGCATCCTACTTACCATATTTAGAAGGGAGGTATTAAACCCAAATAGATTATAAATGAAGGGAATGGGGATTACTCCTAGAGGGATTCTTATTAAAAGAGGATGTAGAAGGGTGTGAAAGTAATTACATACCTCTAATACCATTTTATTATAGCATGATGATTGAAATAAGAGGGAGAAGTAGACCATATAGTCGTTCCATGAGGGATGCATCAGGGAGATGTGTCGTGGGGCTAATGCATAGAAGCAACCTGAGGATGATGATGTTCTGTGTGATGAGGATCTCATTCCATAGGAGGAAAAAAAATTCCATGTCATTCATACACATGGAATCCTATCAAAGTGGTTTCTAGGATTATGTGTATATTTCTAGAGGGGCACAGGGAGACAAAGACAAAAGGGAGAGGGAAGACTAAAGACGTGGAAACAAGTAGGATGTTGATGACCATACAACCTATATTATGGTGTAGAGTATTTGACTATATGTTAATCATATATATTTCGACCCAATGATTTATATAGAAAGAGATATCACAGTTTAACATCATGCTTCAAGGATAATTGTGCTTGGAAGTTTAATGACATGTGGATCAGTTGTAGAGGACTCAGTCCTTACACCATAAACATATAGAACTAGACCCATATAACCTTAGGGAAGAGAAGGCCCTAGAAATCATGGTTTGTAATGGTGTGGATGAGTGGTCGATAGTGGGTTCCATGTTTGCATGTATACATTAAAAAATAAACAACATTAGAGTTTCTATGATGAAAATAAAGAGGTAGGGAATCAGAACAATCAGCACCTCATGATGGACAAAAATATCACAACATACAATCCTTGAGGGCCATATGAAGGAGTGTCTCACGTAGAATGGGGCATCACTGAGAGGTGTATCACAATGATACAATTCCCCAAAATGGTCTAGAGCTTCATGATATAAATATATTCTTGATGTAGGTTTATCCTACTTTGTCACGAAGACCATTCATTGTTGAAGAATGAATGTGATGGGTGAATGATATGCAATGCCTCAAGAACCAAAATGGAATCCTTCATGTGGTGAAGGAATGAAACTTCCCAAATTGTTTCCCTACCATTGGAAGGGGTATTTAGGAACATGCGAAAGGGGGTATCATGATTCTCCATTACATTTTCTAGTTAATTTTTGGTTTTGGTACACAGTTTTCTGTGGATTTATGAAATATGAGAACAGAAGATGAAATGTCAATATTGTTATGGATATTTGGTCAGTTCAGAGGAATTTTGAAAGGCAATTGGAATTGTTTTGATCGAAGGAACACCTAAAATACCATTGGTTCTCCACACACGGTGGAGGATCCAATGGAGTCACCTAGAATTTTGTCAACAAGAATCACATTTTCTCTGAAGGTGTTAGAATCATGAGAGTTCCATCAGTTCCACACATAATCAAGGGGGTGGGGGCCCATCGTGAGAGTACATTAGAAAGTAGAAACTTTGGATTATATTTGGAGTGGGTGGGAATGGATTGCATCCCAAATGGATGTTGTGCTTCTCCACTATTTTTATGAATGAATTACGGCACCAACAACAGGAATGACCAAAATTTTCTGATCAACCGTTTTTTTCCATGGTTCACATTATACCTTAAAATTTCATAATTAATGAGATTCCAATAAAGATAATCGAAAGATAGATTTTTAGGATCTCTATCACTTAATGTGGATACATTGTCAATGATCATTTTGAAAATAATTATTACGATCCTTTTAACAATAATAGAATCAACTAACTTTTAACCAAGACACATGATAGTACTAACAATTTCATTAACAATGTTAAAGAAGTCACACATAGATTCATACCCAACCATATTTTGATCATCATACTTCAGCCTCTAGAATTTTTTTTCATTTCCTTTTGAAGTATTTTTCCCCTTATATATGTTTTTCAATTTATCTCAAAATACATTGGTGGTTGAAACACCCTTCAATATGAAAAAATCACATCCAAAGTGTAATGATAATACAACATTATAAATCTTTTATTATAATCTATATTTTTTTATCAACATGTGTAAGAGAAACATTATCATCATTAGTAGAAAATAAATCTATTGTAGATTCATGAACATCAAAACCAATAAACATACGGCGTGTAAACAATAGATATTTATAGATATGATAGTTCTTACTATCTATAAATGGAAACCACTTACTATTCCCAAAATTCATATATTCCCTAACAAATCTTCTATCAAAAATCATCAAAGAGTATAATAAGGGTATATTTGGATCTTATACCAATTGAGATCTCCCAGTCGTGATAATTGTGTCACTAATATTGTGATTGTTTAATTAGTGATTTTTTTTGTTTCCCACTATTGAAACAACCTTCTCCTCTTATTAATTTTTTTTACCTTGCTGAAAAAATGGCAGATCTACCATATCCCAATAATATAAAAGGTGTACTACACAACCAGAGTAGCTACGTCCCTGGTATGGCTTGGGAAAAATCCAATACCACATAATCCACTATAGAACAATCATTTTTTGGATACAACAAGTAAGATATCACCCAATCATCTATAAAAATGACCATTCAAAAATTTTATAATCATCATATAGAAAAAAATGATGTGAAACAATTATATGTAACATGTTAAGACACATGTTACTATGCTAGTTTTTAAAATTTGACTAATAATATCATCAAAACAATTCATTACTTTCTCACCTAGTAGTAGGGAAACAATTATTTTGTACATCATAATGGAACTAGATCTAATTTCCCAATTCAATTAGCTTCTCCGATTTCATAATATAGAAATATTGTTCTATTAGAATACCATTGGAACAATTTTGAATTGATTCTATCAGAGTCCTAGAATATGAACCTGATTTCTTGTTATGGTATAGAATCATTGATTATGATCATGTCTCTTCTCCATTCCTTCTTCTATATAGAACACTTTCTCAAGAAGGAACAATCTAGTAACATGTTCTCCCTATAAATTTAGTACAATCTCTATTGTTTTCAAAATAGTTCGTATTTTAGGAAATTTAAAAATAATTTCACTTTTTAAAGGAAACCCAATAGAGGTTTAGGAGGGATTTTAAAAACCATTCACACTCAAAAAATTCCAATATCATTAAATTAACATGAAATTTTAATATATATGACTTATTCAATGCTTCATACCTCATCATGAACCATATTGAATATGATGAAAACATCATCTCACTTTTGAATTTCTTTAAAAATATCTTTCAAATTCCTCTAGGAATTTTCATTTTCACATTATGATGATCCAAATTAGTTGAAAGAGTAATATAATTATTTAAATTTCATCATTATATTAAAGACAATATTTTCTTTATTATGTTTCTATACACGAAATGAAAAATATGAAAACAATGCTTCAAATACCTTAAACCACATCTATGATCCCGTATTAGAACACTCTAACTAGCTTCATGAAATTATCAATTTCTTCATTTCTCAATGTGATGAACACGTGATCGTTGATGTTATCAATGTCCTCTTGTGTATGATATTATTTTACTAAAATATAGGAAAATTATTGAAAACAATTTGTAGCCTTTTTTCTCATGAGAAAAAAATAAAATTATTTATCTTTATGTAAATGGTTGTCTATATTGTAATTTATTCACTATCTTTTGTAAAAAACAATAGTCTCCAAAATATCCATATCCATTTTTTTTAACTATTCCTACCATATCACAATAACAATGATTCCTTAATCATATGGATCAGTAGAACTACACAACCGAAGGACCAGTATAAAAAGCATTAATATGAAAAACATAATTCCATATTACAATCAAGGCAATGTTATTTATCTGATGATTTAAATCCATTGTCATTTTGGACTGACTGGAAACTATCATCTTCTTCATGTCATGTTATAATAAATAGTTTGATCCATAAAACAAATATGCATCCATTGATCTCACACTGATGAATTGAGACCTGAAAACCAAGATATTACATACTTTTCTTCTTCCAAAAACATTATATTTATTTAGTATTGTTTGGTTTCAATGAATTTAATTATATTTATTTCAGTTAAAAATATAATTTCTAAATGTGGGGTTTAAAATATGTATAACATGGTTGTAAATATTTATTGATAAAACATGTTATGAAATTTTTTATTAATAAATTTTCATACACGTTGTATGCATGATTTTTAAAAACTGGTTCATAGAAATATATATTTTATACTTATGCATATTATGAAAAATAATGAAGAAGTCTGTTGGAAGTGATTACTTAATACTGATTGATAGATTTTCTGACGCAGGTTGTGTACACCACATCCCTTTTAGAGTATAAATGTTTCGATATTTTTCGTCTACATTATATATAATGTTATGTTCTTATTCTTTTTTAAATTATTCTTTTTGGTGTTTACATGAACCATAGTTGACTCTTGCTCATCCTATATGTATGGTATCGCGTGGGCTTGATCCTTGAGATAGATGGAGGACCTAACCTACCAATTCCCATGTATGCCCACTAGAAAATACGCCATCTACCACATCATTCCATTCTCTACAAGATACTCTAGGGATTTTCCACCCTTCTCTCCACTATCACATCATTTATTATCATCTTCATATACCATGTATATACTACATGCAATTAAATTCACTCCTTTTAAATATTCATATCCTTTGATATATCCCCATCATTAGTACTTATTTCCCGCCTTTTCTACATAGCCTCTATATCCAACTATCCATCTAGGATTTGATGACTATGTTCCTTTAGGTTCCACTCGAGTGCATTAGATCACCTTGATCACATATTGGGATAGAAAAATCCTTTAGATACTAATGATTTCAAACAACCCTTTGATCTAATAGATCAAATTGATAAAAATGAATATAATTTTTTATTTTTTTCTATAAAATTGTATCACATCAATTTTTCAAGTAGTACTATGTCTTAATTATTCTTCATTTTTCTTTGATCTTATTTAGGGGAACATTCTAGTTAGTGATTTGGGAAAACACATATGCATGATTCCTATAATTGCAAAAAAGAATATTGGATTATAAGGAAAATTATCAAATAATTGGTAACAATGCAATGAAATGTAAACATTTTATATGAATTTTTTCAATATACAATGATATCATTCTGATGCAACATGTCTCTTAGAATCATATCAATAATTAAAGCAAGGAGAAATGATGGATGGGTATATGGGATTCCAAATTTATTAAATTAATATTTATATTGTTATTGTATTTTTATGAGTTAACATGTTTGATGAAGAATATGTTATACGTTCCAAATGGTGAAGGTGCTATGGTTGCAAGGTTGATGAGTCATGGGGATTTCTGATGATAATATGAAATGGATTTATATGATGGTTGAAAGATTATAGGTAATTCTTATTTAAATGATGTACAAATATTCCCCAACTATCAAACACCACAATATCATGAAATGATAACATATTGGTTGTGTGATGATTTTTTATATTCATAATATTTAATGGATTGCATAAAAAATTTAATTAATATTACTTTTATGAGTATTTTGTTTTCAGGATGCGTTGGGAAAACACACAATGAATAATGAATAAATGACATTTCTTAAGACATTTGGGTATATTTTACGTACTGAGCATGTGAAGATTCTTGTCATTTATATGAATTTAAAAAATATCTCGAATTATACTGTTACATAGTTAGGATTTCATGTTGAAATTTTGGTTTAATTTTCATTAATCCCATTAATATAATTATTTAAATAAAACATTATGATAGCCTAATAAAAAATTGGACAATTGGATTAGTGTCCAAATGGCCTAATGGATTAGTTGGTGTAATGGGCATCAGGCCCACTGGCCTAATTTCCAAATGTCCTAATGGCCAATTGGCCAAATTTCGTAATTTTCTAATATCCATTTAAACTAATGAACTAATTACCAATAAAAAATAATGTCCTAATGGCATAATGGGATGTTGTCATAATGGCATAACTGTCAAATGGAATAATGTCTTAATATCCTAATGGCCTAATAGAAAATTTTCAAATTCACCTAATGGACAATTGGCTTATTCCTGTAATTATCCAATGGCCTAATGGCCTATTGATAGATGGCCTAATTGCCAAATGTCACAATGGATTATTTTCTTAATGCCCTAATGACCAATCATCCTTGTGGCCAATTGGCCAATTAGACAAATTTTATAATGGACTATTATCCGATTGACATATTTTTATAATGGCCAATTTCCAAATTTGTGTAATTCCCTAATAGAATAAATGAATTTTTTATTTGAATAATATCCTCACAACCCATATGCATAATAGTACACTGTGAAATTGACTAATTCACTAAATGTAATAATTCAATAATTATTAAATTTCATTAATGTTCTAATGGAATAATGTCCTAACATCTAATTGGACAAATTTCATAATGGAAAATTTTTAATCATACATTTAAACTAATTTACTAATGGACTATTAGCCAATTTTCCAAATTGTGTATTAGAAAATTGAACAATTATCCTAATGGCCTAACGGCCAATTGGTATAATGGCATAATAGAAAATTGTCATAATGGCCTAATAGATTAATTGTCTTATTGGCTTAATGTACTAATGGTGTCATGGCCGCATTGGATAAATTTGTTTATGCCCAATTGGCATAATGGACTAATTGTCTAATTACAAATTGTCTCAATGTCCAATTAGCCTAATTTAATAATGGATAGTTTTTGAATTACCAAATTGGCATAATTATCCTAATGGAAAATTGGCCACTTGTCCTATTGTACTACTCACCCAAATACTAATTGGAATAATAGCCAAATGTCATAATAGACAATTGTTCTAATGGAAAAACTACCAATTGACCTAATGGAATAATGGCCAGATGACCAATTAGCATAATTGGAATAATGGAAAATTGATCAGTTTCCCAATGGCCTAGTTTCCCAAATAATAATTGAACTAAGGGATTAATGGTGTAAATTCTAATTATAAAAATAGATAATTGACCTAATGGAATAATTTCCTAACGGCCAATTGGCCTAATGGGCTAATGACCAATTGGCCGAATGCCCTATCAAATAATTGACCAAATGGTTTAATGGAATAATGGACTAATGGAATATAAGAATAATGAAATAATGGCCTAATAGTCTAATGGCATAATGGCCTAATGGAATATTTGAATATTGGACTAATGGCCAATTATCCTAATGGACTAACGTCCAATTAAACTAATAACTAATGGACTGATGGACTAACTTCCTAATTGACTAATGGAATAATGGCCTAATGGTCTAATGGATTAATTGAGTAATGGATTAACAACCATTTAGAAAAATGGCCGAAATAGACAAATGAAAACATGTCCCAATATACTAATCGATCCATGGCCAATTAACCTGATGTCCTGGTGGCCAAATTTTCACATTTTCATAATGGACTTGTGGCCAAATGTCCAATTTTCATTATGACCTAATTGCTCAATTATTATAATGGCCTAATTAATTAATTTTCCAATTGTAAAAGTTGAATAATAGTCAATTGGATAATTGTATTAGTATACTAATTGGCCTATTATCATATTTACCTTATTGAATAATGGATTTTTGGTTTTTTTCCATATACCCTAGTTACCTATTGGAATATTGGTCTAATGGACTAATGTTAGAATGGAATAATGTTCAAAAGTCGTAATGTCAATATAGGCTAATGTCTTAATGGTATAAAGGAAAATTGCCCCATTGACATAATTTCCTAAGGGAAAATTGGCCTAACGGCCAAATGGCATATTGGAAAAAGGGAATCTTTTTTAATAGCCTAATGACCTGCTCGCCAATTTTCTTATTGGCCAATTGGCATAACATTCTAATGGCCAATAGACCAATTTTCCAAAATGACTATATTTCTAACTGTCAATTTGAAAAATCTAGATTATTTCCTTATTATTTGAAGCCCAATTAGAATAATGACCAAATTGGTATGTTTCCTTAAAGAATAAGGGCCTAATATACTAGTTACATAATGGCCTAGTGGTGTTGTGGCCTAATGTAAAACCAGAATAATGGCCCTGTGGATAATTTTCCTAATGTATTAATTGCCAATTCACATAATGGAATAATTTACAATTGGAGTAATAGTATAATGTAGAATTATTATAATTAACTAATAGAATAATTTTTGTAGTTTCCTAATATCAAATAATTAAAATGGACTAATGTCCAGTCACCAAATTGGCATAATGGCATAACAACCTTACAACTAACTGGACCAATTGCCACATGGCCAATTGTCCAATTATCCTAATGGCATGACAAAAATATTGTACATTTTTCACAATGTGATAATGGCCTAATTTCCAATTGACTAAACGGACTAATGGCCAATTGGGTAAATGGACTAATGTCCTGATGCCCAATTCACATAACTATCTATTTTGTAATTTCTCTAATGGTCTAATGGACTAATTTCCTAATGGAATAATGGCCTTGTTGCCTAATAGAGAATTGGAATACTATAAAATTGGCCTAATGTACTAATATCCTAATGGAATATTTATCTAATTCCTCAATGGGCAATTGGCCTAACTGACCAATTGTTCAATTGGACAATTGGGCTAATGGAAAAATTGACTAATGGCCTAATGTTGAGTTAGCTAATTTCCTATTTGACGTAATGACCATATAGACTAACGGCCAAAGGCCTAACTTTAATGAAAGTTATAAATGATATAATTGGACTAATTAACATAATTGCCCTAAATAGCCTATTTGGCCGAATTAGCCAAAATGGACGAAATGAATTAAATACCCTTATTAGCATAAATGGGAAAATTTTCCTGAGTGACCTCATTTTAGTAGATTACCTAATTGCCCTAAATGGCCTAAATTTTCTTGAATTGTTCTGAATTGGATTCAATAGGCCTATATTCTGGTAAATTGACTAATTTATATAAATTGGACAAATAAATGGAATAATTGGCCTACACTTTATGAAATAGACACTATTTACTAAATTGGCCGAAATGAAAGTATTGGACAAAATGGGCCAAATAATTGTCCTATTCGGAAAAATTGGACCAAAATGAACATACATGAATATTCTATAACATACCATGTTTAGAATGATAGTCATAATTTATTTTTTATGTTATGCCACTGGATTTATAATTCCAATTAAATATATATTTATATTCATCTTTATATTATGAATTTATACAATATCTACAATTTTAATTAATTTTAGGTTTATCAATTTATTAATAATATATAATATGGTATTAAATTAATAAATTTCATTTAATGTAAGTGGAAATGAGAGTAAAAGACTATCTTCATTGAGGAAAATTATTTTTCCTTAGTAGAAAAAGATGAAAATGTAGTAAATACAAATAAAAACATGAAAAATCTTTTACGTTTTTTACTTATATTTAATATTTTTAAACATATTATATAATTAAATTCCTTATTTAAATTTTTTCAACAGAAATCATTAGATGCCTATGAAGAGAAGTAATATTAATAAATTAGGCCAAATGATCATTTGAGTCAATTATTAGGTGAGGTTTATTGGAGGAGACATTAATATCAACCTGGGAAAAAATCATCCCCACTAGGTATTGGTCTTAATTATGCTCTTGTAAACCCTATTATACCTCCTAGATAAAAAAACACTCATAAAGAAAAAGGTGATACCAATAAATAGCCTTATAAGATTGTGAACGTAGTAAACTGATCACTAAAAACTTCTTAAAAGCAATAAAATTTATAAGATCATCAATACAATTAATGTTTTATAATTATATTTATTCATAAACGGAATTAATGATCTATTTATATAATTTCCTGATTAATACTAATTAGGGTTCAAGTGTTGGTCGAGATTACTATGGTGGAGGTGGTGATGATTATGATGATGATGATGAGGTAGCTGGTGCTCTAGATGATGTTCTTTGTGATGAGGATATTTTTGATGACGATGATGATGAAAATGTTTAAAACACCTTGAGATTTTGTGATTTTTTTCGAAATAATTTTACTTTATTGAGATTTTCAATTTCAGGAAACAATAAAGATAGATTATTTTATATTAAATCATTATGTTTCTCTTTGGTTATATGTGATACCAAGTTAATCATTCACTTTAAAAGATATAAAATTTGTCCCACTCTACATGGAACATCGAGGATAGCTTGAATTATATGAAAAATTGGATTTCCTCGATCACTTGTGTTACACATAAGTCAGAGGTTTACAAAAAAATTATATATTATTAAAATATTTTTATATAATATAACAAAAAAAATCCATGACTGTATATAAGTGGTTTTGAAAATATATTTTTTATACAGTATGATATGAATTCATAGGTTACAAATTAATTTTCAATTAATATGAAATCTGAGTGAATATATAATGACTTTTTATTAGGGTAACACAAAAATTTTACCCTATATAATTATATTTTCATATATGTTCTAAAATTAATTAAGGAATTCATTCATTTCGCATGGAAAATTGACTTGGAAAATGCGGCACTCAATACCAAGTATCTATAAAACATCAGTTTAATGTTAAAAAATTTAATCGAGTTAGTTATAAACTAGTAATTAAAACAAAGTAATATTAATAGTAAAAAATAATTCTAAAATTCTATTATAATGGTTATATATATATATATAATTAATAATAAAACATATAATTTGGAGTAAATCATTTATATGTTTCAAAATATACTATTTTCTCAAATGTACTACTTTTCATGTCCATCTAGGTAAAAAATAAAATTAATATTACAGACTTTATGAAATTGATTTGATAAAATAAAAGTCTTTTTTGAATTAAAAATGTCAGAATTATCCAAGGATAATGTTTTTTGGATTTTTCCTAAGAAACAAATATTTTTGATGAAAAGTCAAAACTACCGCGTTTTAGTTAAAACTGTCATTTTGTTTAAATAATTATTTATGATTAATTATAAATCAATTTTTTTTTGTCATAATAGATAATTTTTAAATCTATTAAATACAATTTTTTTCATTATAATAAAATTCACTATGAAATAGATTATAAAAACATCACAAACTTTTGACACATTTCCTACTTTCAAACACCGTAATTTCATCCCGTCCGTGGGATTAGAATTTATCTTGTCTTTCTATTACATCCTGGGTAAATAAAGAATAAATCATTTTCATATTTATTAATATTTACGAAATAAATATTAATTTTACTTTAAAGGGGTTTCTATGTTCGATGGCGTACCTGATACACAACAAAGAGTTTCATTGAAATCTTAATTTGCACACTGGTAATAAAATAATATTTTTTCAATTGGTAGTTAACACATAGCCATTGTGTTGGTGGGAATGTATAGAAATAACTAAAATATGATTATATATGTTTGTTAAATGTTTATACATTTATCTTATAATGGATAAAGGCTTAAAATAAGAAAAGAATTCAATTTTAGGCAAAGATACTCTAATATTCACTAAAGGTCCACTTATCACCTTTTGATGGAGAAACTTCATTAAATATAGTTTTGGTCACTCTTATACATTTTATTGGACCAAATAAAATTATTCTTTAGAATCGGGACATCAAAATTTACTTTGTGTAAATTTTCGTTATTTTTCCGATAAAGTTCATTTTTTAATGAATAGTGAAAAATGTTGTATTTTAATTCAAAATATATTTTCAATGTAATTTATTTATATGATTAGATTATCATTTGAATTTGTTTTAAAGTGAAATTAGAATATATTTTTACCATTTAATCAAATAGTGATCATTGGAATTAATTTCACTTTGAAATCGGACTTAAACTAGTGTCAATCTTTTGATACTTATTATTTCATAAAAACATGCTATTTGCTCTCACAGCGGGAATTAATTATTAAATTATTTAATGAAACTTATATTTTTTTGAATTTTTTAAAATAGACATTATTTTTTAATTGGGAATATCAAATATAGCTTTGGATGAAGTTTTGGTATTTTTCTGAAAAACTTCAATTTTTTGATGAATAGTGAAACCACTAAGTGGTACTTAAAAAAATGATTTTTCGTTTAAATGAAATTTTACCGCCTTTTTGTTTTGAATTTAAAAAATCCTACATACATGGTTGTCATTAAGAAGTAAAATGTGGTTCCAAGGGATTAAAATAATTTTTCGGTGAATAGTAACTTTTAAGTTTTTAATCGCGATTAGAGGTAATTAGTGTAGTTTAAGGTAAAAAGTACATTTTAATAATATGAAATGACCTAGAAACATGTCCTACCCTTATTGGAAGTGTCATGGCCGACCAAGAAAATACATGGGTCAACTTGGGGACCCCATAGAGCCACATTGGTAGGAAAATTACATAAATAACTTTATATTTAAAGTTAAAATTAAAAATGACACAAACATGAGTTGTTTTACTAAAACAATTGTTAAATGGGGTTATACAAGTCAGATTTTTGACTATAAATATTAATTGGAAATCTAAAAAGATTTACTACATTAGAGTATTTTTTTAATAATTTTTAGACATTAAATAAATTAAATTATTTATGACACCATGATGATGCTGCGATTACTACATTATTTAACGATTTAAATAAAATGAAAATAAAATGTAAAATATAAGACCTAGACTTGTCAAAAACCTATTTTATGGGTATATTTCGAACCCTTATCACCTTATCCTCTAAATATATAATTTTGGGACCCTATTTATCTGAAAATCATTTTATAATAAAGTAACCTTTTATAACATTCCAAGAGTGCCCCTCCTCTCCTCTTATAAAAGGCCCCCACCTATACCACCTCACCGACACTTCCAAAGCCTTTGGATAGGCCAAACCCTGCCCATTTTGTCTCTCTACATCCCTCTTTATCTCTTAGAAGCCTCACTTTGGGCAGAAGTCTTTCCAAGGAAGCCTTTGAGCTCAAATGAAAAAAGAGTAACCTGATTTAAAGGTAGTGTATTCTGTTGTGTTCTTATATTTTATTTTGCTTATCCAACCCCATAAACTCTTTTTATTCTTTTATTTTGTAACAATACCAGTATCTATAATATACTATGATTTTGGTATAAGAAGGAATCGAGGTACACTTACACACACCTACATCTAATGATTAAAGAACATAATGTTTCCGTGGATGGCGAATTTCTGCCTCACGAAACGATGATTGTTCAATATTATTTTAACACCTTCAAGGGTGGCCATTAAGATGACACTATATTTATATATGATATATAATATGTTTATGTTTTACATAAGCTTATGTATTTTTAATTTATGGCATACCTTTATGGTTTCCATTATGGGTAAACGCGATATCTTCATTTTAGGAAGTGCGGACTACCGCCCCCTCAAAGTGATTTGATTCGTTAATACCATATGTGGTACATATAAATGATAGATTTAATGATATTATATATGATACCATACTGGAATTAAAATACTATTATGTATCATTATGTTTTAATTTCATTAAATATGAAATATAAATAGAAGTAGCGTTCATGCGTACGTACGGCTTACCGTCTCTATAAACAGTGCATTCATTTCTTACCTCTAAATGTTATGTAATATTGTAAATGCATGAATTTACTGGATATATATGATATATATTATATCTAAATCATGAATATAATTTTGTATATAATCAATATCTTACCACATGAACAACTTGTAATTATAAAGAGTTTATTTTTGACTCAAGTACCAATGATCATTAAAATGACCCTTATCAACTTAAATAATAACACAGTGTTCGTGACATGGTAATAAGAGATATAAAAGGAATAATGAACATGAAAAAGGTTTTTAGCCAAGTATAAATTAACTCATGTTTATTATTCAGGAGATTAAAGAACGATCGAGTCAAGTCGGACCCGAGGTAAGGGATCCTCTTAACCCAATTTCCGTTATTTGGGTTAATCTCCTACATTCAAATTATGTCATGATATTATTATGTCCTATCTTGTATTTTTACTTTTTTTATGTGTAATTATAGTGAATACACATAATATATCTATTTAATTTAAAAAATAATCTTTGTATGTGACTTCGTCTCAATCTCCTTTAATTGAGGCATATTTTGTTTTATACACAAACTTATTTTATATGGTGTATAAACCCCTTTGAATTTTAATTTTATCCAAAATGAAATCTTTTTTATACAAAGCAATTTACTAAATGACAAAAGCGATTGTTTTTGTCGTACATATGTGGCGACAATGACTTCTCCTGCACCGTGACTACTATTTGAGTTTCGGCTTCCTCTACAAGCCATACATTTTTTTTAAAGAAAAATGAATACCATGTTTTACTTTTCTTTTATTTTGGTATTGGAAATGGTTTTCATAATGTTTTTATATCAATGTGTTGTATTGATATCTTGTGATTGAATAGTGTAAATGTTATGTTTCCTTTATTCATGTTTTATGTGGAACGATTATGTTATGGTTCTTGGGCATTATTATTAAAACGGGTTGTTTTGTGATAAACTAAGGGTAGGTGAGCCTGATATAGCTCTCCAATGCATTGGGTAATGCAAAGGGGTTAAACGTTGAGGTTTCTCCAAAGATATTTAGGGAATATACTGTGATGGGTATTCCAAATGTTACCAAGAGGGTTACTCCCTATGTAAGAATTTTATGAATGCCTCATGTTACCTTTATATCTTATGATTTCTATGATTTATTCATGATTTGATGAGGTTTGTTAAAGTGATTATGTTTTATGGGTAAAGTATGATTTCATTCTTATGTATACATGTACTCATGCTTCCTTTCCATATTTTTATATCCCTTACTGATCTTTTTATGCTCATCCCAAGTTTTTGAAATGTTTTCACAGGTCAGGGGAAGGGTATATGATATGACGATAGGGTCAAGGAAGTGTCAAGAAAGAATCCATGTTTTATTCTAAATATGTTTCTGTTGATGGGAAAATTTGAATACTATCTTTTATTGTAACCACTTTGTTTAAATACGGGATGTAATGCATGTATTATGATCTAATTCTCTAAAACTCAAAACCTGAAAAGATCCTCAATGTGAATTATTCATTTAATTCAATATTAAGTATGGTTTAAGGACGGGGCCTTATAGTTCGTATCAAAGGTCGGTTTAGACAACATTAGGAGTTAGAAAATTGTTAAATTATAAATTAATTTATGGTATGATTGAAATGATATAGCATTTAAATATTAATGTGTTTTTTTTTGCCTAAGGTATTTCTTTGTTAAGAATGGTTTTTCATAGAGGAAACAGAACAACTTTTCTGTGAAGGCATATAGAGGGAAATGACCTTTCAAATCAGTATCCTGAGATGGTAAGAATCAGAACTATACAGATTGTTGCAGTGATAGCTCAGTTGACTCAGGTGAAAAATGTTGGTTGTTTTTATTGAGGATATTTTGGTGTTTTCTAAATGTAAAGTGGAGCATGAAAGTCATTTATGGGTTATCTTGCAAACCTTAAAAAAAGAAACTATATAGAAAATTCAGGAAGTGTGATTTTTGGTTACAAAAAAATTCTTTCCTTGGTCACATTGTTTCAAAAAATGGCATAATTGTTGATCCTGCTAAAACAAAAGTTGTTGTTGAATGGCCAAGACCCACAAATGTAACCAGGATCCGTAGCTTCCTTGGTTTGGAAGGTTACTACCGAATGTTTGTTGAAATTTTTTCACGATTATCTTGTCCAATGACTAAGCTAACTCAGAAGGGTGTTAAGGTTATCTGGACAAAAGAATATGATGATTGTTTTGAAGAGTTGAAAAGAAGATTGGTGAATGCTCCAGTTTTGGAACTTCCTTCCAGGAATGGTGAGTTTGTTATCTACAATGATGCTTCATTAAAAGGCCCTGGTTGTTTCATTATGCATAATGATCAGGTAATTGCATATGCTTTATGTCAGTTGAAAACTCATCAGGTAAATTACCCTACACATGACTTGGAATTAGCTGCTGTGGTTTTTGCTCTAAAAATTTGGAGGCATCGTTTGTATGGAATAAAGTGTGAAATATATAATGATCATAAAAGTTTACAAGTACATATTCACTTAGAAATAATTGATCATGAGACAGAGGAGATGGCTGGAATTAATCAAGGATTATGATTGTACATTTCATTACCATCCGGGAAAAGCAAATAAAGTGGATGATGCTTTGAGTCGAAAAATTAATGCTTCATTAACCATGCTACGTTTGGAACGAGATACTTTGGTTTTTGATTTGATGAACTTTATCATAGAAGTTTTTGGTGTAGGAAGTTCTTCTGTTTTGTTTCAGGTATCAGCGAGATCATCCCTATCAGACAGAATTAAGCAACCACATAGGGAAGATAGTGAGTTGCAGAAAAAGGTAGAGCTAGTTCTGAAGGGTAAGTTTCATGAATTCAATATTGATAATAATTTTGTTTTGAGATTGTGGAAGAGATTGTGTGTGCCTTGCGATTCAAAGTTGAAGAGAGAGTTGTTATGTGAGGCTCATAGTTCCTTGTCTTCAATTCCTCCTGGTAGTACTAAGATGTACTGAGATCTGTGGGAGTATTACTAGTGGGATGGAATGAAAAGAGATATTTCTGATTTTACTATGAAGTTTTTGACTTGTTAGGAGGTTAATGTAGAGTTGCAGTTACCAAAAGAGATGCTTCAGCCATTACCAGTGCCAGAGTGGAAATGGGAAAATATATCCATGGACTTTGTTGTGGGATTACCGAAGACATCTAGAGGTAATAATGTAATCTGGGTTATTGTTGATCGATTGACTAAATATGCTCATTTCCTTCCTATTTGAGATACTTTGTCTCTAGATCAACTTGCTTGGTTGAATCTTAATGAGATAGTCAGGTTGCATGGAGTTCCCCTATCCATTGTATCTAATCGTGATCCCGGGTTTACTTCTAACTTTTGGAAAGGCCTTCAGAAGTCATTGGGTACTGAATTAAATTTTATTATAGATTTTCATCCACAATCAGATGGGCTGTCAGAACGAACAATTCAGACATTTGGGGATATGCTACCAGCATGCTCTACAGATTATCATGGAAGTTGGGACCAACATCTTTCTTTGGTTGAGTTTTCATATAATAACAGTTTTCATTCTAGTATACAGATGACACCTTTTGAGGCATTATATGGGTAGCGGTGTCGAACTCCAGCTTTTTGGGTTGATGTAGGTGAAAGGAAGCTGATAGGACCAGAATTGGTAGAAGAGATGGTAGAAAAAGTTCAGTTGATTCCGAAACGCATGTGAATAGCTCAGAGCAGACAGAAATGTTATGCTGATAACCGGAGGAAGGATCTATCTTTCGAGGTAGTTGATCATGTTTTTCTCAAGGTTTCTCCATGGAAAAGTGTGATGTGATATGGTAAGAAAGGAAAGATGAGTCCAAGGTTCCTTGGACCATATGAAATTCTGGAGAGAGTTGGATCAGTTGCATACAGAGTGGCATTACCTCCGAGTTTATCTTAGGTACACAATGATTTTCATGTTTCGATGTTGAGAATGTAAATGCCAGATCCATCTCATGTTTTGAGCCCGGAGGTAGATTAGCTGGAAGAGAACCTATCTTATGAGGAACAACCATTCCAGATTTTTAACCGAAGAGAGCAGGTGTGGCGAAATAATGTAATTCAATAGGTAAAGGTTTTGTGGAAAAACAATATGGTTGAAGAGGCAACGTGGGAATCTGAAAATGCTATGTGGGATAAATACCCCCACTTATTTTGATAAGTGAATAAAATTGTGAGGACGCAATTCCCAAAAGGAGGGAAGGATGTAACATCCAAGGTAAATAAAGAATAAAGAATTTTCCTATTCATTAATATTTACTAATTAAATATTAATTTTACTTTAAAGGGGTTTCTATGTTCGATATCGTACCCGATACACAACAATGGGTTTCATTGAAATCTTACGTTGCACACTCGTAATAAAATAATATAATTTTAAATGGTAGTTAACACATAGCCATTGTATTGGCATGAATGAATATAAATAAATAAAATATTATTATATATGTTTATTAAATGTTTTTATATTTATCCAATAATGGATAAAGGCTTAAAATAAGAAAAGAATTCAATTTTAGGCATAGATACTCTAATATTCACTAAAGGTCCACTTATCACCTTTTGATGGAGAACCTTCATTAAATATAGTTTTGGTCACTCTTATACATTATATTGGACCAAATAAAATTCTTCTTTAGAATCGGGACATCAAAATTTACTTTGTGTAAATTTTTGGTATTTCTCCGATAATGTTCATTTTTTAATGAATAGTGAAAAATGTTGTATTTTAATTCAAAACCTTTGTTTAATCTAATTTATTTATATTATTATATTATCGTTTGAATTGGTTTTAAAGTGAAATTAGAATATATTTTTACCATTTAATGAAATAGTGGTCATTGGAATTAATTTCACTATGAAATTTGTCTTAAACTAGTGTCAATCTTTTGATACTTATTGTTTCATAAAAACACGATATTGGCTCTGACAACAGGAATTAATTATTAAATTAATTAATCCAAATTATATTTTTTGAATTTTGTAAAATAGACTTCATTTTTTAATTAGGAATATCAAATAACGCTTAGGATGAAGTTTTGGTATTTTTCTGAAAAACATCAATTTTTGATGAATAGAGAAACTACTAAGAGGTACTTAAAAAAACTGATTTTTTGTTTAAATGAAATTTTACCACCTCTGTGTTTTGAATTTCAAAAATACTACATACATGGTTGTCATTAAGAAGTAAAATGTAGTTCAATGGGATTAAAGTAATTTTTTGTTGAATAGTAACTTTTATGTTTGTAATCGCGATTAGAGGTAATTAGTGTAGTTTAAGGTAAAAATAATGCTTTAATATTATGAAATGATATAGAAACTAGTCCTACCCTTCTTTGATGTGTCATGGCCGACCAATAAAATCCATGGGTCAACTTGGTGATCCCATGGAGGCACTTTGGTAGGAAAATTACATAAATAACTTTATATTTAAAGTTAAAAGTAAAAATGACACAAACATGAGTTGTTTTACTAATACAATTTTTAAATGGGGTTATAAAATTTATATTTTTTACTATAAATATTCATTGGAATGATAAAAAGTTTTACTACATCAGATTATTTTTATATAATTTTTAGACATTAAATAAATTAAATTATTTATGACACAATGATGATGCAGCGATTACCACATTATTTAACGATTTAAATAAAATGAAAATATAATGTAAATTATAAGTCCTAAATTTGTCAACAACCTATTATATGGGCATATTTATAACCCTTATCACCTTATACTCTAAATCTATAATTTTGGGACCCTTTTTATTCGAAAATAATTTTACAATAAAGTAACCTTTTATAACTTTCCAAGAGTGCCCCTCCTCTCCTCTTATAAAAGGCCCCCACCTCTACCAGCTTACCCACACTTCCAAAGCCTTTGGCTCGGCCAAACCCTGCCCATTGTGTCTCTCCACATCCCTGTCTAACTCTTAGAATCCTCACTTTGGGAAGAAGTCTTCCCAAGGAAGCCTTTGAGCTGAAATCAAAAAGAGTTTCCCGATTTAATGGTAGTGTCTTCTCTTGTGTTCTTGTGTTTTATTTTGCTTCTCCAACCACCTAAACTATTTTTATTCTTTTCTTTCGTATCAACACCAGTATCATTAATATATTAGGATGTTGTTATAATAAGGATTCGAGCTACACTTACACACACCTACATCTAATGGTTATAGAACATACTGTTTCCATGGATGGTGAATTTCTGCCTCACGAAACGATGATTGTTCAATATTATTTTAACACCTTCAAGGGTGGACATTAATATGACAGTATATTTATATATGATATATAATATGTTTATGTTTTACTTAAGCTTCTGTATTTTTCATTTATGGCGTACGTTTATGGTTATCATTATGGGTAAACACGATATCTTCATTTTAGGAAGTGCAGACTACCTCCCCCTCAAAGTGACTTGATTCGTTAATATCATATGTGGTACGTATAAAGAATAGATCTAATGATATTATATATGATACCATACTGGATTTAAAATACTATTATGTATCATTATGTTTTAATTCCATTAAATATTAAATAGAAATGGAAGTAGCATTCATGCGTACGTATGACTTACTGTCTCCATGAACGGTGCATTTCATTTCTTACCTCTAAATGTTATGTAATATAGTAAATGCATGCATATAATGGATATATGTGATATATATGATATCTACATCATGAATATAATTCTGTATATAATGTATATCTTACCACATGAACAAATAGTAATGATAATGAGTTTATTTTTGACTCAAGTACCAATGATCGTTAAAACGACCATTAGTAACTTAAATTATAACACAGTGTTCATGACATGGTAATAAGTGATATAAAAGGAATAATGAACATGAAAAAGGTTCTTAACCACGTATAAATTTACTCAAGTTTATTATTCAGGATATTAAATAACGATCGAGTCAAGTCGGACTCTAGGTAAGGGATCTTCTTAACCCAATTTCTGTTCTTTGGGTTAATCTCCTACTTTCAAATTATGTCATGATATTATTATGTACTATCTTGTATTTGTACATTATTTATGTGTAATTATAGTGAATACACATAATAGATCTATTGAATTTAAAAAAATTATCTTTTTATGGGACTTCATCTCAATCTCCTTTCATTGAGGCATATTTTGTTTTATACACAACCTTCTTGTATATGGTGTATAAACCCCTTTGACTTTTACATTTTTCCAAAAGGAATATTTTTTATACGAAGCGTTTTACTAAATCAAAAAAGGGGTTGTTTTTTTCGTACGTATGCAGCAACAATGACTTCTCCGCCGCCGTGACTTTTATTTGAGTTTCGGCTTCCTCTACAAGCCATACGTTTTTTTAAAGAAAAATAAACACAATGTTTTACTTTTCTTTTATTTTGGTGTTGGGAATGGTTTTCATAATGTTTTTATATCAATGTGTTGTATTGATATATTGTTATTGAAAAGTGGAAATGTTATGTTCCCTTTATTCATGTTTTATGTGATATGATTATGTTATGGTTCTTGGGCATTATTATGAAGATGGATGGTTCCGTGATAAACTAAGGGCGGGTGAGCATGATATAGCTCCCCACTGCATTGGGTAACGCGAAGGGGTTAAACGTTGAGTTTTCTTCGAAGAGATTTAGGGAATATACTGTGATGGGTATTCCAAATTAAACCAAGAGGGTCACTCCCTACGTAAGAATGTTATGAATGTCTCATGTTACCTTTATGTCTAATTATTTCTATGATTTATTCATGATTTGAGGAGGTATGTTAAAGTGCTTATGTTTTATGGGTAAAGTATGGTTTCATTATTATGTATACATGTACTCATGTTTCCTTTCCATATTTTTATATCCCTTACTGAGATTTTTATGCTCATCGCAAGTTTTTGAAATGATTTCACAGTTCAAGGGAAGGGTACATGATATGACGTTAGGGTCAAGGATGTGTCAAGAAATAATCCATGTTTTATTTTAAATATGTTTCCATTGATGTGAAATAATGAATACTATCTTTTATTGTAACCACTTTGTTTAAATGTGGGATGTAATGCATGTTTTATGATCTAATTCTCTAAAACTCTAAACCTGAAAAGATCCTCAACGTGTATTCTTGAAGTAACTCAAGAATAGGTAATTTTTAAGGCTGGGGCCTTATATATTCAATATTCTAGGACTTTTTTTTAGAAAATAAATTATATAAAATTTTAATTGGTATAATATTTATAGTCCAATATGGAAGAATTTATTTTGTATCATAAAATATTAGTTAGAGTGATTATAATTAATCATTGTGATTAAAATTAATTGCATTGATTAATGTTAAATTAATCTTATTTAGATACAAAATAATACAATTAAGGGCACAAATTACCAAGAAATGTGTAAAAAACCCATTGTTTGAAAATAATTCTTCTACATACCATTCCTTTTTATGAACCTTCATTCACAGGGTTTACATTTCAAAAGTTAGAAATACAGAAAAAAAGTTTCGTCTCAATTTTCTTTCATAAAGACTCATGTTTTATTATCAAACTAAACTCATTCGAGTTGTATATACATTAATTTTACATGTTATATCATGAATATACTTATTTTCGTTAAATTTTTTCTTTGTTTAATTTCTTTTTCTTTCATGGATTGTATGATACTAAGTGACAAAATTATAAGGCTTTTTTTGAGATAATCTCTTCAATTTATGAGATTGTTTACATTTATGATCCCTTTAATGAATTCCAACGTTCCTTCTAAAAATACAATATTGAATATTTTTATCCTATGGTTATTCATGATATATTAATGTAGTGGTGCTATTTTCTAGTATTTTTGTACATAAAATAGTTATAAAAGTGTTATTTAGGAATGGCCAAGGTTACCATCTCTTGGGTTGAAAATCTATGTTACTTCAATACCATGTTTTTAAAAAAAGTCTACCATAAATATTATACTTATTACATATGATCAATAAAATATAGTTTTAAAATTTATTTCTTTTACAATTTTTTTCAATGAAATATCCATGTCACCATCAAAATGTGTAAATTTTTTATCCTTTTTACCATGCCAAATGAATGTTAATTTTTACCTCGCCTGACATGTTCTGATTTTTCCGTATTGATTACTTTGAGGCTTTATTTTAATGTATAATGTTTATTTTATTAAATAATGTTCTTAAAATATATTTTCAAGAAATCATTTTTTCAAAATCTTTTCAAACATCATTTATTTGTTTTAATGAAAATTGATTTAAAAAAGTTTTCTTTATTCATTAATATGTGTTCAAGGAAAATTGATTTGTAAAAAATTTCAGTATTTATTTATAAATTTAACATTATTATCAAGGATATGGTTTTGAAAACATTTTCAAGATCCATTTATATTTTTTCAATGTATTATCAATGTAAATATTTTTCAAAATGTTTTCATTCCTTATTTATAAGTAATCATAGTATTTTCAAAGAAATTATTTTCAAAATGTTTTAAAGATTTATTTTTATTTTTTCAATGTTTTTTAAAAGAAAATATTATTTAAAAATATTTTTATGTTTATTTTATATGTTTTCAATGAATTAGGATTTAAAATGGTTTCATCTATACTTTATATTATTTAAATGTATTTTTTATGAAAATAATTTTCAATTGGTTTTTAAAAAACCATTTCCAATAATGAAAGGATATTTTCCTCCGGAAATGTATTTCAAACATATTTCAAATTTATTTTCCATATAATATGACACACATTGATGATAATCATTACCTTATATGGAATGATCATAATGTTATATTCATATCCTTTCTACGAATGGATCATTCTTATTGTCATGGTCTTTATAAACCCTAATTATATTTCATGTGTTTGATGATTATTATATTAGTTTCTATTTCATATGTTATATGTTTTTGAAATCCATCCCTCTTTAATGTGATATTATTTTGATGAAATGATTATTTTCCTATATATTTTCCACAGGTTATGTTATATTTTCATGTTTATGATACCCATTCAAATTCATGGATTAAGATATAATTTATTGTGAATTTTTGGAACAAGTAAGTATCATTTCACTATTAGAAGGGTGGGACCAATATCTCCCTCCAATGCATCGGGTAAATATTTATATCTCATGATATAGACTAAGATGGGCTTGGGAGTAATAATTGACTACATAGATGGACTTGGGAGTGAACCATACCTACATTGACGGTCAGACAAGTAAACTCAGGGTACTAATATAGAAATGGGAGAATTCCATGAAATCCAAGATGGTCTAAGAAGTGAAATCATGCATCTATGATGGCCATGGAAGTGAACCATGACTTACAAGATTGTATGATGAGTGGGATCATGCTACTAAGATGGAAATTGGAGTGAACCATGGAAACCAGGTTGATACGATGAGTAAACCCGTACGACCATGATGGTCGTGGACACAATGCCTTGATTACTATGGAAATCGTATTATATGCTTATGTGTCTTCCACAATCCCATGTTATATTCCCATGTTATGCTTTAATGGGTTATGTTCTTTAATTCCATATGATTTATGTCTTTTGAACAACCATTATTTATGCCAATATTCATTTATATGATGTTTGATCTGTACGGTATGATCTTATTTTTTAATGGTCATGTACTTATACCCTTATACTCATAATTTTTTTAAATATCTTAATTATATGCCCTTATTGAGAATTTTATCTCTACTTTTTCTATGTTCCCAATCCCCCAGATATGAATAATTATTTTATGTTAGAGAACTAATAGTGGTGATCTTTATGGTAGATTTTGAAGATTATTCACCAAGATAAAAGATTTTTTTTCTAAGTTTCCAAAGGAACTAAACTATTATTTTCCACAGGAATGTATTTTTGATATGTATAGAATAGTCATAAAAGATGATGCAATATAATTTCAGATAAGCCTGGGTCACAATAGTTGGAATTAAATTAAAGGTTCAGTTAATCATTGGAAACATGGATGGGAATAATTTAGTGATATCCCTATGTATATTTCATAGGATGTGTGTTGGGATGTATCTAAGGATAAGTATAAGGGTGAGTCAATATTTAGAGAAATATTATGTAATTTTGGTAAAGGATAGAGTGAGTGGTTTCTTAGAAATGCATCCCTTTATGGACAATACAAGTGGTTGTGGCCCTTTAATAAATATAAATTGGGTAATATATTAGAAAAGATGTTCTAGACATGACTTGGTGTAATATGGTACACGATAATGGGACTTGCTTCACCCCTAGTCTGACATTCCTTGGGGATACATTTTAGAAATTCACAAACTCTTCGTGAACCCTCATGAAGGATTTAAATATATGTTATCTATGAAAAAACCAATGATGAACCTAGAGTGTCATATATTAGTGATGGTGTCCAGATTTTTAAATGACTTATGTAAATATTTTTTGACTATGTGGTTTTCAACTACGATATTAATTCTCACACAATGCATAAAGCATTAGTCAATGGAAAGAACTGAAAAGAATTGGATTAATGTTGAATGTGATGGTTTATTTTCTAATGATCAGTCAAGTGTGATGATCACTAGAGTGAATGATGTTGTGATCATGTTAATCGGTTTTAAAGGAACATGATTGAAAATGTGTACCATAACCAACTCACAGACTCACCATTGAAGATAAAGAAGGTGTTTTATGAGAGTTTGGGTAATGGAGACCCTAGAAAAAGTAATAATTAGTTTTTATTGAATTTGGAGTGTGGAACAACTCACATAAATGAATGTGTTATAGGAAAAAAGTATTTTTGTACTATAAAAAATTAGAACAAAATTCAAGTTAATTCAATAGAAAAATAAAGACTTTGGTAAATCGAATTGATGAGAATTTTTGAATCCCTATGAAATAGTTAATGGTTTTTTTAATGTGGAATAAATCATCATTAAGGAACTCAATTTCCCAATATGAAATATTCAGAAGATGATCATTAACATGGTGTGAGTAATGTTTACATTGTTCATGATGATAGGACAATAGAATTAATTTTAATGGGAAGAGGAATTCTAAAATAGGATAAGGTTTCTATTTTAATGGAGTAGGGATGATGTGGAATAGTTAATTTACATATGAATTTGGATTAGTAAATTATATAATATGAATGATGAAATATACTAGGTTTGTTCAGCTTATGTTTTTCACTCAATATTTACATGTTTAAAGTGAATGTTCCTAATGTATTTGATGATTGATTTAAAAAAAGATGATATTTTGACTATAGGAAGGTAACCCTTGATATATTCGTTATATTATGATAATTCTACTATTAATAAGTAAATAGGACTATACTGATTTACAATAAACTATGTAAGGAGTTTATAATAGGTGTGTTATTCTATCATTGATGATGTTTAGAGTATTTTTTTATTTAACTAATATATCAATGAAAATTTTTAATAAGGAACAATGGAATTTTTTCAAAAAGGATTCATGTTTAATATGGTTTTTACCATGATTCAAAGGAATATATGATAAGGTTAACCAGGTGTTTGGATTGTAAACAAAAGTTGTGTGTTGTGATATATTTGGGAACCATAATAATTTGATTTTATGACTTTCATTCTAAAGCTTTGGATTTACACCATTTGGAAGGTCTAAAAGGATTACCATTCATGAAACTTTTTTCTTAAACATGAGAGGAGGTATTTATGTTTTTGAGTTTGTATTGAAAACCATCGATAAAAGGTTATTTTTTGATTAACCATATGCCATGGATTTCATTCATATATATCATTGAAATTATATTAGTGTGGTTTTAGAAGAGGACATAATGTATGTCAGGTTACATCCAGTCATGTCTGGCTAGGTCATGATTCATCAACCAAAGACCGAAGGATGATAAGGTCTTAACAGCAACAACTCACCTACAAAATGTCTGGGATTAGGTATAATTATTTTTTATGAATAATTATTTATTATGAAATGGTTTTTCTATTTCTAATGTTTAGAGATTAATGTACAAACTGTATTATTTATGAATAATATTTATGGATAAATTGTTGTACTTTTTATTCTTTTATGGGCCTCAATATATTTTAAACTTGTATTTTAGTGCTTCATGATTTAATAATAGTTTCCATACATCCATATAATGATGTAATTGATGAATTTTAAATATAAAAAAGTACAAATTATGTTAAAAAAATATAACATATATTAAATTTTATTAGTTCATAACAACAAATAAGTATCAATAGAATGTAAATTGTGATGAAATCCCTTAAATTGGGTTAAACTCATAACGAGTGTCTTTATATTTAATAATAAAAATATTATTTTATTTATTTAATTTCATATGACCATTTTGATGGTTTATATTTAATTATATTTCCCATATTCTAATTTTGTTTCATTAAATACACATAATGTTATGTTTACAACAGGTGTTTTGACCATATGTAGTTTCTCTGTGAAAAATTACATTGGTTGGAAAACTATTTTCAATGGGTTAATTTTATAAAAATATATAGAATAATAATATCAAAATAATTATAATAATTATACATAAATTATAATTATAAAACTGGTAATTAATTAATTTTATTTAAAATGAACAAACGTTACGATCATAGAGACAGTTAGTCGTATGTACCAATGGGTTACGATCTGATTTTGCTGTTATCATTATTGAATGATGGTTTGTATTATTATATCATTACATAATAATAGTTATATTATAAATTCTAGGATATTTAATCATATATAATTATATATATAATTCTATTTATTTAATAGGAATCACATGGTGTTGGGGAGGTGGTAGTCCACACGTCCACAACCTATGTTATCCCGTTTTTATGTGCAAAAGGGGTAATAAATAAAATGATATATTATGCTTCCAAAACGTTAATTATAAAATTAATATCACATATAATTCAATTATGTTTCATATTTTGAATTAAATCCATCATTTATGTTTTCCATGTACTGTGTGAATGAATAACATTTGTTTTGAGGTGGTGACAGTCCATACCTCCACAAACAATGTTATTGTATTCCCGCAAAATGGAGTGCTTAAAGTTATAGTATCATAAATAATTATAGTATAATAAAAAAATTATAATTAAAAATATATATTATATATTTATTTTTTGAATTATAATTCCCACCATGAGGGGTGGTAATGGAAAAAATGTACAATTATCATTTCGTGAGGTAGAAGTTCGTCGTACAAAAAAAACGATGTGTTCATTACCAGTTAAATAGTTGTGTGTGTAAGTGAATGTGTAAAACTGGAAATAAAAACTTAATGTTATATTTAGAATAATTATTTTATTATATAATCATGTAATAATAATATTTTATTTGGTGGATTATTTAAATAAAACAAAATAGATTGATGAATGTTGTTATCTATTTTTTTTCAACCACTTTTTGTTTCCACCAAAGGGATTCCTTGGATGTATTAATTACCAAAGAGAGGATTATAGGATAATGTGATGGATTTAGGGAGATTATTTAATAAGATTTTGTTCATGAAAATTGGATTGAGATGTGTTAGTAAGTTAGAGGGTTGAGTTATTTTTTATAGCGGAGTTGGAGGGGATTCCCCTAAACATTTAAATAGGGAATTCCACCAAACGTTTTTGTATAACAGGTGGTTGTGATAATGGAATAACATCTATAAAAGGTAGTATAGTGTAGATATATGGTCATACAATTTATTTTGGTAAACATTATAGGATATTTGGGGCCTTAGGATTATGGTTTAGTCCATTATTAAGATAATTTTTTTCCTAATAGTAGTAATTAATTTTAATTTTATTCACTAATATCTGTTGAGAAAATATTAACTTTCCATAATATTAAGGATAAATTTTTCTTATTCAAAATAATTAATCTATTTTTTCAAATTTAAATCATATAAATCAAAAAAATTAATTTAAACTTAATCCCACATATGTGACATTAACATCAGTTTTTAAAGTTTCAATATTTCAATGATTGCTATGTATTTAGTTCTAATTTCAATGTAAAAATGATTTAAATGAACCAAATTGTATTATACTATGTAAATATATTCTAATTAACTTTAAACCCAATAAAATATAAAATTTAACTATAAAAATAATTTTCTGTAAAGGGATGTTTTGAATTAAAAGTAACTATTTTTCATTATTCATCAAAAAATTAATCTTCACAAAAAAATTAAAAAATTCAAACTATGCTAATTTTTATTTTCTTATTTCAAATATTAAGTTCCTTTATACATATAAATTCATTAAAATTACCAAAAATTTGACTTGAAATAGGTTTTCAATTAAAATGGGAAAACTACCTTTATAAAAATATAGGATTTTATGTATAAAATAGAATATATTTTTATTTTATTCAAACAAAATCCATTGAATGAATATCAAAAATATTTTATTGAATTTATAATATATATAAATATTATATTAATATCATTCACTAGTAGTAGTTAATTTAATATATAAGAATGAAAAACTATAGTAATTATAAAAATAGTTATTATGAAAAATTTCTATTATATTCAATTGGTACTTATATACATTCAAAATTTATTTATAACAATGAATTAAAGTATATATTTTTAGAAGTTAATTAATACTATTTATGAACATAATTTAGTGGGTATGAGATAACATTTATTTTAATTTCGGATATTAATAGTATTTTATAAGATTTTATCTTGTGTGTAACACCTGCATCAATTAAAATCTTTTCATGTAATGAAAGCTAAAATCAATGTTGGATTCACTGAAATATATATATATATATATATATATATATATATATTACATTTTATCTATTTATTGTAAAAAATATTTTATAATACTTCAAAATATTATTTTTCCATACACGCAAGTAATTTTGTTTCAAACACTCTATTAAATACACTTCTCTTAATTTAGATTTTTGGGGTGTTACATTCTCCCCACATTGATTAAATTGTGTCCTAGAAATTTAAACATCATCTCTAAAATAAAGTGCTTTTTATTTAAAAATAATATTGTTTTAAAAAAATCAAACATCAAATTGGTTTTATAACATTTTCTTAATAGGAGGGCAAATAATTTTTAAGGCCACCAAAAAACCATTCTATTAAATAAGAGTACATTACTGAAAACATCAATATGGATGTGAAATGAAATAACCTTGTTCTGAGAGAGAGTGGTCAAGAACATGTTCAGATAAAAGATGACGACCACGAATCCTTGAAACACATTGATGATAAATTTTCATTGATATCATCTAAAATGATAGTAGTAGGACCATATATTTTTTTCAAGACCAATTTTACTATAGTTGAGCAGTATATCACTCTCTTAGATTATTATTAAATATGTGCTTCTATTTAAAAAAAATAACCATTTCCATTGGATATTCCATGATATAGTTCTACTTCATTTCTTAAAAAATGTTTCATAAAATAGTTACATAATACACAATCCTTTAAAATCTCATGCATATATCATCTTAAACAATTTCATAAATGGGAAACTTTTTCAAAATTTTATGGTCTGTCACATTATAAAGAAGACGATCGAATTTAGAAAATAAACCAATCAAATAACATGAAGTGGAATTTAATTTTTACATACAAAACATGTGAATATGGGTTTAACATGAATTTCCATAAATACTTATTCGTAGCATGAATTAAAATTATTCATTAAATAGAATATAGTTTTATGTATATATTCCTTAAATCTAAAAAATTATGTAAACCCCATCAATTATTTCACTACACAAGTTGAAAATAAATCATCTCACAGTTACTAGGTAATCATCTCTTATTTTATTTTCATTTTATAAACTAATCATTTATTTATCCGAAAAACATTATCTTAATATTATGAAGATATTAAGGGTTAACTTTCCCTCAACCATGATTTTTCTAAAAAAATTATTATCAACTTAATAAATTTTATTCGCACCATTGAACATATGATCTCAAATACGTAACATTAATGTTCTTCATTATAATCCTAATATATTTTCTAAATCATATGATGAGAAAATCATAAATAAGATACATTTAAAATAAATTATTACATCCAAATACATAATTACTTTAATAATTAAACTTCATCTGTTTCAATAATTCTTTCTTTTTCATAACCCATTAGCATTTTCTGATGATTATTATATTGGCCCTTTGGATATTCTTTTTTATAGTTCCCCATCTTCTTGTTATTGTGACATTGAATACCTTCATTTTCCTTCTTTATCTATCATTATATTTCTAAGTTACCCTTTTCCACACACTTAACAAGCTCTCATTAATTTCAATCTTTTATAATCATGATTCATTCGAAAATTTTCAAATTTGGGAAAATCCTTGTATCTCGTTTTCCCCTTTATATATTATTATTTCTTCCATTACCTTCTTCTCTTACTTCCCACTTATGTCATAGGAATCTGAGAATTATTTCATGGTCTTGATAACACATAGAACTCTTTCATCATTTTAATAAAATGTTACAGACACCAGTTTCCTTTGAATAATAGGATTAAGCCCTTTAAGGATGTAACCCATCATGAACTATGTTTTTCATAGGAAATTTGTAGAATACGTTTATATACTTATAGAGGTAGCTTCATACTCTAAAATTATTTCATCATCCTTTTTCATTAAATTAATGAACATTATCGGCATATTATTTTTTTGATTATGTGGGAAGTATTTATTGTTGAACATATCCTTTTATTTCCTTTATTCTATGAGTAATATATCATCATTCTCCTTAGTATTCTATAACAACGAAAACCATTGATCAGCATCACCATTGATAAATTACACCACTATTTTAACTGTTTCATTTTGAACACATCCCAATTAAATAAATATCTTCTCACAATACATAATCCTTTTCTCATATGGTATTGGATTATTAGTCCTACTATATTATGGTGTCCTCTTTCACATTAACTAATCCAACATATGACATCTTCAATGTTAAATAGGTTTCTCTATTTGGGAATGGTTATATGTCATAACATGATTAATATACCATAATATAGCCACAAATTTCATTGTCCGAATACCATATGTATTGGTTTCCTCATATATGTTGTCTTTACATCTTCTACATTTAGTGATAACATTATTCTTATTAGACACCAATTCTAGAAAATGGCACATACCATATTAGTTCATAAAATTAGGAGCTCTGTATATTTCGAAATATGGAATGACAATTGAAAAATATGATATTTTTATGTGTATGTATTCTAAAAAACATAAGAATAATATCTTTGGGAGAAGTTATTCTTTTAAATCATTCATACTGGTTTTCATATAAAATGCTAATTATTTTAATCATATGCCTTAGGAGTGTCAGACCGGGTGTGCAGTAAGGCTTGTTGTCATGTACCAGGTTACATTGAGTCTAGCCCAACATACAATTCTGGAGTTATTACACTTAGGTACATTTCTGATAGAAAAAAATAAATTGGTAGAATCATGTTAGGGATGTATTTCATAAACTACCATCATAATATCTACCTCACTAAAATTCATGTTTTTTGTTCTATACATATCATCAAAATTCTATCTTAGAATTATTATTTGTAATATATGTTTTCAAAATATAATTTCTATGGTTGGTTCAAGACCTCCGTTGATCCCATCTGTATTTCACTAAACCAAAAAACCAGGAGTTGGTGTAATATATTATTACATTGGCAAGATTACATGGAATCATCTCCCAAATGACCGAATAGATTACCAGTATTATAATACTATATTTCATAAGTAATACAAATAATACAATTGGATACAAAATAAATCTAGTCAGAAGTAAATACTCAGCATCATTGAAACACATTTAATGGATTACTTTTCATATCCTAGGGTAAGGAAACATTATAATGTTGATCTCAAATGAAATGTTGTGGGTAAGTAAAGAGGATGAAAATATGAATTGACAAGAATAATCAATATGGAAATGTAAATAACAAATAACACATTCCATTAAAATAACTAGATTCGTCCTAATAAATAAATAATGAAAAATGACTAAAAGAAATTCCATTTAATAACAAACCAATAATATAATGAATCCTTAGATTTATCAATGACACAATTACATAGATAAGTAAAAAATGATTCTACATGGGGAAATTTCTAATTATTGGACATCATGTTTCTTATGTACATCATTATATTAACGTTAATACCATTCAACATATGTTTTTTCATATTAGGTAAAAGTATATATAATGTGGCCAATTGATTTGTCTCATGGGACTGATGATGCATCAAGAGTCTATCAATAACAATGTCCCACCAATGTTGTACCCATATGAAGCATTTCTCGTATATAGAGAAATAGATATAATTCATAAAAAATATGACATATAAAATGTCTCTATTGATTATAAGATACATATTTATCAATACTTACAAAGTGGAGTATAATTAAAAATAAGTGCTGCTGATAATTATGAATGAAATTACCATTTAAGGTCCCTGAGAAACATTCATGAGGAAAATAATCTTTTAACATTCCATAGTGTACCATAACACATTAAAACATTTGAATTATAATACTAATGAAGGGATAATAATAAATGAATTGTATAATATAATGAGAATAAATTTTTTCATGATATAACATGTTAAATAGAAGTATATAAACTATATAGAAAAGGGAATTGGTGTATAATAGTAAATAAGACTCAATGGAATTTAAATTAAGACGAAATCCCACACCATGAGTTTGACATGTCACTTGAGTCTCTATTTTACTAAATAACAAAATTATGTTAATTAGATACATGATTCAAAAAAATTTCCATGTCTATCATTAATTTATTTTACCTATTATAATTTTTTAAATAACTAGATAATAAATTACTTTTATATCATGTGTATTGAGCATATTCAATTTATGTGTCAAAAATGAAATTTCTTTGTCAAATATAGGCAAAGGGTAAATTAAATAAACATATATTGAATAATAGTAATGAAATAATTATCATGTTAATATCTAAATTGTATATTTAAACCCGCAAATGAAACATTAATATGAAAAATGAATCAATGTTATAATAATGGAGATGGTAAGCCACATATACACATGAGTAACATTCCCATTTTTAAATGATCATTATCGAAAGAAGTTAGGTACCCTTATAGAATTCCATAATTTTCATTACATCATAAATAGAAAGTTATTTAATTATATATTTTTTTATATATAATTCTTTTGACATTAAAGTAATCACATCGTGTTGGGGAGGTGGTAGTCCACATATCAATAACTGACATTATCACTTTTTTATGGGTGAAAAGTTAATAATCTAAATGATATATTAGGATTAAATAAACATAATTATCATATAAATATCAAATATATTTTAGTTATGTTAAAATAATTTCATTAAAACCATCATTTATATGTTACATGCATAGTGTCAATGAATCACATCACTTTGAGGAGGCAGTTGTCCACACTTCCACAAGAGATGTTATCGAATTCCAAAAAAAAATACTATACATAAAGTTATGCGTTAAAAAATAATAAATAAATAATAAATATAATATATATATAAATATAAAATATATAAATATACATTCCATAATAATTATCAACAAGAGATGATGTATTGGAATAAATGAATAATTATTGTTTCATGAGGTCGTAGTTTATCGTACACATAAATAGTAGGTTCAATAACCATTAGATGGATGTGAGTGAAAGTGAATGTAATATAATTAGAATTAAAAGATATCATCATATTTAGGATACTAATTTTATAATATAATACTGTAATAAAAATACTATAGGTGAGGATAATTTAAATAATACAAAAGATCTCAAGGGAGGATGATACCTCTTCTATTGGTGACTCCATTAGGTTGTCACCAAAGTGATTTCATGAATTGATTTATTCATAAATGTGGGATTTTAGAAGGAGGTTATTTATTTATGGAGAGTATTTGAGATGATTTTTCTATATCCAATAGAATTTATCAGGGTGAGTAAGTGAGCGAGGCGAGTTCTTTTTTAAAGTGCAGGAGTGGAATTCTTGTAACTTTTTGAAAAGGGAATTCCACCATGATTTCTATAATGATAATAGGATCCAATAAGGGGAGAAATTATATAAAAGGAATAACAAGATCTATATATTTTCATAAAATGGATCTGGGAGCATTTTCATGGTTATTTGGTGATTTATGTTTAAGAATTTATCCTTTGTTAATCTAATTTTTCTTTTTTTCATTGTAATTAATTTTAATAAAATTCACTAATATTTTTTAAATATACTAATTATTAATTTATATATATTAATAATTAATATTATTAAAAATATGTAATAAATTTTTCTATATTAAAATCACATAATTGGTAGAAATTAATTTAAATTTAATCACATATATGGGACGCCAATTTATGTTTCTAAAGTAAAAAATACACAAATTTCTACTGTGTTTTTATATCCAATTTCAAATTGAAATTGATTAAAATTTACTAAATTTAAATTAACGTTCTTATATTTAGTTAATTATACAATAAAACCTATTTAAATTATAATTTAACAAAAAAAATTAAATAAAAAAAAAAAAATTTTGAACTAAAATTCATAAATTTCCATTATTCATCAAAAAATTAAATTTATTAAAAAATACCAGAAAATAACCCTTATTTAATTTTTACAATCTTATTTATAATATGAATTTATTTTTTTCAAAAAAAAATCTATAAAATTTCCAAAAATTAGTTTTAAATTGGGTTTTCATTAAAAGGCGATAAAAATACATTTAAAAAATATATGTTTGATGCCTAAATTTTATATTGTTCTAATATTATTACCATAAAATCTATCATATGAGTATCAAAAGTATTTTATTTAATAAATAAATTATATATATAATTAATTAATTAATATAATTCACTAATAACAGTTATTTTAATATTTTTGGATGAAAATATTTTAGGATTATAAAAAATGTTTTTTAAACATTCTCTTTTTATTCAATTGATGATTATATTAATTTAAAATTAATTTTTAACCAATGAATTGTAAAATATATATTCATTAGTTATTTAATACTATTCATAACAATAAATTTAATATGTAGTAGATGGTTTTTATTTTAAGAAATAATATTAAGAGTATTCATGAACATTCAAAAGTACATGTAACAAAACCCATAGATAAAACTCATTATGTGAATTGGAAGATAAAATCAATTTTATGTGCGTTGAAATATAGAGAATATATTGAATTTATTTATATTATAAAATTTGATATAATGTTTTTTGATATTATATTCCCTTATTCTCTTTATGTTCATGTCATACACATTATTAAATACAATGTTCTTACTTTTGATTTTTTGTGTGTTACACATAATTAATGAAGTAATAAATTATGTCAATATAAAATATGTTTCTCTAAAAAAATTATTTTATAATAGACATTTACATATATGTAAAATAACTCAAACATTGGTGTTATGAGTTCATCACCCATTACAATATCAATGATGATGTTTTAAGATATATTTAATATATAACCTTTTATAGATATATCAAAATTCAATTAAAATGTATATTAACATTATTATATATTAAATTCATGCGATAAATGTTTTTTTCCTATCAAAATATAGAGTATCAGAAGGTGTAGGATCATAAAATATTCATTTCCTTAATAATTATTCTATTACATTCAAATACATCTATATACTGTATATGTAATAAAAAATAATAAGTGTTTTCACTATAAAAATAATTAAATAATGAAAAACAATTTATACATTTTGTGTCACCTAATGATAAAGAGTATATATGTAAATTTAAAAATTATCCACACTCTATTCAACTATTTCCACCACATTAGCGATTAGAGACATTGTTGAAGTAGGATCAATTATATCATTTATGTATACTCTTTTTCTATCCTAAATTATAATATATTAATGTACATAATCCCCATGATTATGTTAAATTATTATTTCTAAAATATTTATCTAGTGATCCTCATCATGCATGTTATTGTACATGTTGTTCTTTAAATATTAAGGTGGTTGATCTAGGTAATGAGGCTATGTAGGCAACATATGCCTCATCAATTCTTCCACTATTGTTGATACACTTGATTTATTTATACAATCGACCCACAAATTAAAAATTCATTTATTATCTTTCATAGAATCTATTTCTCCCTTCTATTCAACCCATAGTGATTCCATTATAGATTTGTGGCCAAGTACATTTTTAAAACCGAAAAACTTCTTATACCCTATAATGTGCCCAATGTGTTCTAACATTTACTAATATAGCTATAAAAATATTCCTACCTCCCTATATCATAAAGGTCCCCTCAACCATTTACTCATGAAGGCAATCCTAGATTAAAATTTATTAAATATAAATTACTGAAAATAATTTAATAATAGAAATATTGGATAATGATAATAATTAATTACTTAAATTCATATCAATCAGTTATTTTTCGAATCAATAAATTACATCACATTTTTTTATCTTCTCCCTTTTCATTTTTTTTCAATATATGGGAATTATATAGATGTCCTCATCGAAGAACTTTGGAACTGCTACCTAATTTTGATTTTAATTCATTATATTCTATGAAAATAATTTTCATTACTAATAAAATATACCCTATAGATAAATATGTATGAGTGTATAAATTCTTAAAATAATATATATTTGTGAGATTTCCCAGAGTCTATGTAACACTGAAATATTTCATAGTACGTTATCTTTTCAAAGTAATTCAATAACTTCTGCAACACGCAACACCGAGTTTGAGCGCGCCACAACATACCAAACAAGCTGTTCAAAAAGCGGATATGAATATTTTAAACTGAATTTTAAATTTTATATACTCTATTAAATTTTAGATTCCATATTATGTTTTTTATATACATAATATAAGAAGAAATTAATTTTTTCCAGATAAAAAAAGTATTTTTAAAAAAATGTAATTTTACAACCTTTTAATGGCGAACCCTCTTTAAATCCAATATTTGACACTTTTATATATTCAATTTGACATAATTTAATTTTTTTAGAATCGGGACATAAAAATTTATTTTTGAAAATTTCTTGGTGTTTTTCTGATAACATTCATATTTGGGTGAATAATTAAAAATAGAAAAATTTAAGTGAAAACTACCTTTTTAATCAAAAAAAATTAGTAGTGTTTAGTTATTCATTTGAATGGTTTGGAAGTATAATTAGATTATAGTTTTTCATTTAATAAAATTTTGTTCATTATATGTAATTTCACAATTAAATTTGACATAAACACAAGTCAATCTTTTGATAGTTTTCACTTTTTAAATTAAACCCCGGTTTTTAGTTTTGACGACGGGAATTGGTTTTAAATTAATAAATGAAAATTCTATGATTTGAATTTGGTAAGACAGTCTTTCTTTTTTATTTCTAAATATCAAAATTATCTTATGGTGAATTTTTGGAAATTTTCTGATAACTTTCATATTTTTGATGAATAGTGAAAAATACTAAATTTTAATTAAAAACTACTTTTTTAATCAAAATAATTTATAGTGTTAAATTATAATTTTCAGTTGTTTTAAAGTATAAATATATTATATTTTTACCATATAATATAATTTTGGTCATTGTATGTAATTTCATATTTAAACAGTACATAAACAAGAGTCAATATTTTGATAGTTATTATTTCTCAAAAACACAATTATTGTTTTGATAGCGGGAATGATTTTTAAATTAATTTCTGCCACTTCTGGGTTTTGAATTTGAAAAAACGGATTCCATATTTGGAATTATTAGGTCCAAATTGTGTAAATATGTAACTATTACTTTTAGACATTATGAATAATTATTTCGGTAAATATTTTCTTTACCATGGTTAAATGGTAAATCCAGTATATAAAGGCAAACAAATAATATTATTATAACACTAAATTACATTAACATGTGTCCTATTCCAATTGGTTGATACAAATCTGACCCTGGTCATCATTGGGTTGACATTGGAACCCCATGGAGCCCCATGGGTGTGATAATGACATTTTATATTAAATAATCCAAAGTGATGACAAAAATAACAAAAGAAAATATATTTTAGTAAAAAACATTTTATATGAGGTTATATAATTGATCAATTCGAATATAAATAGTAATTAGAAATCAATTCAGATTTCTTAAATCATAATATTTTATTTATTATTTTTATACATAAAATAAATATATTTATATATGACACAATAATGATGTAGTATTTTCCATATTAATTAAAGAATCAAATAAATGACATTAAAAATATTAAAATAAATATACATTGAACGTTTTTATTCCAAAATATAAAATTAAACGTTAATATGAAATGTTATGTTTTAATCAATTAATTTTTTGGAAGTAATAATGTGTTTATGACTTTCAAAAGAATTATTAAATATTGTCAAGACTGACATAATTGAGTTTTTAAAACAAATACTATATTATTGGTTGATATAATATTTCTAAAAGTTTAAGGATCATCAAAAGCGCCTAAATAATATTATATGTGTCATTAATTATCCTATTGAGGTTCTCTTGGTAGTTTATAGTATGTTTATTAACTATATAATATAACAATACAAAGAGACTTGGTAAAAGTCAAACTATTTAAATAATAGTTAAATCTAAATGTTAATGTTAATATAGTGACATAAAATATCTAAAACCTATTGTTTGAGAAGATTTAGACCCCTCCCAACCCTATAATAGAGATAAATATATTTGGAACCATTTGAAACTGAAAATTATTTTATTATAAAATAATATTTCAAGCTTTTTCTAAAGTGGCCATCACCTCTCTTACAAAAAGTCACTTCCCCTTATTTTATTTTCACACCACCAAATCCTTTTGGATCGTCGAACCCCTAAAACAATATTCCCTCAAGATTCCCCCCTTCATCCCGAAGGCCTTCCATTAGTCAGAAATCCAACCTACGAAGCCCTTTTGATCAAATAAAAAATGATGAACCCAACGAAGAGAAAAATATCTTATCACCACTTTCATGTTCTTTTCTTCATACACTTACACTTTCTATGTTGTTTCCATTCTAAAATAAAAAATCCAGTATCTTCTATATACTATGATTTTATTATAAAAATGGTTCAACCATATTCATTATTCTATCCATCATATAAATGAAAAAGTCACCATATGTGCGTACGTATGACTTACTGTCTCCACGGCGTGGTGATGTTTGTTATACAAACACATAATCATTTGTATCGGTATAATAATGAGTATAAATGATGTAAATAATAAATATAACAAGATAATGATTATTTATATATGATATAACATCCAATTATATACAATTTTAATATCAAAAGAATGATATTGTCACTCGTGCGTACGTATAGATTACCATAACCACGAACATGATAAGATTCATTCCCCATCGTAACCATTCAAGAATAATTTTCATTTGGTTATTAAAAATAATGATTAAGAAAATAATATAATTCTAAATATGAGTCAAATACATCCTGTCCATAACAAACACAACTTACATATCAAAACATATAATGTAAAACAAATCTGTTAACACCAGTTACGGCGATACTACAGAATTATCATTATCAAAGCAATATTAGAAGAACATATATGATATAAAATTAATGTATATGATTATATAATAATTTTGTAACAATGATTTCACCATTATATAGGAGGTTAACCTACCCTAAACCAAGGAAAAGAATAAGGTAAGGGTTAATGTCACAATCTCGTTATTATCCGAGGTGGTTTTTACGTATGTTGAAGGTTCTGGGCGCAGCAGAAGCGCGTTGGTGGGTTTTCCAAACTTAATTTTTCGTTAAACAATGTTCAATCCAAGATCCGTCATGATATAAAACGCCGAATCTTCGGAATAGAACAAAGAACGAAAAGAAAATAAGAGTCCCGGAACCCTTGAGGAGGATCATCATATGTTGGTTATAATTAATTTAGTTTTAATGCATAAGAATTACCTCGTTGAAATTCTTTCTTTGTTTATGTGTCCGGTCACGATTTGGTGATCCGTTGTTGCGTCGTAGAATCCAATTGTAGGATTCCTCTAGCGGTGATCCAAACATGTGTCACGTATCTCCGGACATCGCCGAAGAGATCTCCGGGTGCTAGTGCGGAAGAACCTTCGCTTGCGATGTCCGCCATCGAGCGCCTTGATCCGGTGCAGGATATTTCTCTCGTAACATGAGGGCGTTCTTGGTGGAAAGTGAATTCTCTCTTGGCTTGAGAATATTTCCAAATCCGTTGTGCACAACAATGGCTCTTTTTAAAATGTTGGGGTTGTGAGGATATTTATAATCATGTTTGAGGTTAATAGAGTTATGACAATAAATAAACGCGTTACTCATTTTATTTATTTCATTAACTCTAATTGAACCACCCCCCCATGTCGAATTATTAATTCCTTAACATTCGCCCACGCTGATTATAATAAATATCATTTAATAAAATAATATTAAATCCTCAAAATCCCAACTGAAAAAGTACACGGCGTGTAATAATTAATACACGGAGTGTACTTGTATTCCATAAACTACACGACGTGTATATTTAATATACACGGAGTGTACTTTTATTTTCCATTTTTTCTCCACCACATTTATTAGTCCTTGAGTAATGACTATTTATTTCTTAAATAAATTTAACTGCATTACTCGCTAATAAATATATTATTTCGTCCACAATATATTCTCTCGAATAACTAGTGTCAAAATAAATGCGATCAGACATCCATAAATAATTATTAAACCACAGTCGGGAATAATATTTATTTAACTTTTTAAATTAATATTTAACTGAGATATATGGACACACTTAGTGTGTGACCCTCTAGGCCTCTTTCTCAGTGGCATTAGGCTGAGCCTACCTAATGTCCAAGGTTAGCGTCTAGCAACACGACAAGGCACCCATAGAGAAAGAAGTTAATGCCGCAATGACGTGTTACCTCCTAAGAATTCTTATCGTGTAATATAATCCCTTGGAATCGATATCTCCAATCATGCGGGATGCATGCTAGTGCCATCAACCCATGTGCTTCATTATTCTTTCTTTGACTTCCCGGAATTGAACTTTCCCATACCTTACCATGGCCATGGATTTATTTAGGCTATATCAATTCCATCAAAGGGCCTGAGATATTTACTTCCGTTATGGAACGGAAGGGACAAATCCTTTCTCACATTTTCTATTAATGCGGTATTACTCGTGACGCACCCAACGTATCCTACCTCGCTGCGAACATTGTTTCGTCACAGTTTTCGTCAATACATCTAAGTGTTCGAGTTGTAATACCCATTAATAATAATCTTAAAGTCTAAGGATCAATACACACGTCCGTAGATAGGAACATCCAATGACACTATGAAATTTGGATTTCCTACTGGCGGGTCTCGTTCTCATAATATCCTCCTCGATATTACCAAGGGCGCACACCATGAGAAGGTGCCTCAAAGTTTTATGAGTCCTCACCCCTAATGACCTGTATTATTTGTGACCCTCAAATAATATCATCCGGCCATAGAACATACATTCAAGAACAGTGTTATGGCACTTCCGGGTTCTCATCATAGTAGGGATCCACTACGACCCTTTAATGCAACAGCTGTCCCTAGGACATTATCACATGACATGTCATGCAGAAGAACAATCAAGATGTGATAAGTCTTTTATTTAATGAATAAAGTACAAAGTAGTTGGTTCTAGACCACCAACTCCAACAGACTCCCACTTGGACTAGAACCAACTGCTAACAACCTTTAACCCGCTAGCTCTCACATGATATTCATGCTTATGCTGAGATAGGCCTTTAGTCATGGGGTCCGCCCCGTTCTCTTCCGTGGACACTCAGCTCACTGCAACTTCACCCCTTTGATAGAAATCCCTCAAGAGGTGATACTCCGGAGTATGTTCTTTGTCCTTTAATGTGACCTTGGTTCTTTTTCAAGAGCCACCGCTGCAGTATTATCACAATACAATGTAATGGGAACTTTACTTATAGGCACCACATCAAGATCTTGGACAATGTTCTGAATCCAAACGGCTTCTTTGGCTGCATCAGAAGCCGCTATATACTCGGACTCCGCTGTAGAATCAGCGACAACTGGCTGCTTTGAACTCTTCCAGCTCAAAGCTCCTCCATTGAGACAGAAAACATATCCAGATTACGAGTTCAGATCATTCTGATCTGTTTGAAAACTAGCATCAGCATACCCTCTGATGACAAGATCCTCGTCTCCTCCATACACCAGGAACATATCCTTATTTATTCTCAGATACTTAAGGATAGTCTTAACAGCAGTCCAATGATGTACTCCTGGATCTGCTTGATATCTTCCTACCATGCTCAGTGCATAGGAAACATCAAGCCTGGTACATAACATGGCATACATGATGGATCCTATAGCCGAAGCGTATGGGATCTTTCTCATCCTATCATTCTCCTATTGTCTCTGGGGACACATTTTCTTAGAAAGATGTAAGCCAAGTGACACTAGAACCAATCCCCTCTTGGATTTTCCCATAATTAATCTCTTTAGAATCTGGTCAATGTATGTACCCTGACTTAGTCTAAGCATCCGCTTGGATCTATCACGAATGATCTTGATCCCTAGAATGTAGGCTGCTTCTCCTAAGTCCTTCATGGAGAAACACTTGGTCAACCAGTCCTTAACTGAATGTAAGGCCGGTACGTCGTTTCCAATAAGCAATATGTCATTAACATATACCACTAGAATGACGACCACATTCCCATTAAACCACTTATAAACACATGGCTCACATTTGTTCTTAATGAAACCAAATTCTTTTATGGCTTCATCAAATCGAATGTTTCATGACCTGGATGCTTGCTTCAATCCATAAATGGATTTCTGCAACTTGCAAACCCGTTTGGCTTCACATGGTGTCACAAACCCTTCTGGTTGTGTCATATAGACATCTTCCTCAAAGTTCCCATTAAGGAATTCTGTTTTGACATCCATTTGCCGAATCTCGTTGTCATGGTAAGCTGCTATGGCAAGTATGATTCTTATGGATTTAAACATGGCAACTGGCGAGAAGGTTTCATCATAGTCAATTCCTTGATGTTGTCTGAATCCTTTAGCCACTAGCCTTTTTTTATAGGTGCTAACTTGACCTTCCATGTCTAGCTTTCTTTTGAATACCCATTTGCATCCAATAGGCTTTACATCAACTGGTTCATCGACCAGAACCCAAACTTGGTTCTGATACATGAAATCCATCTCAGAATTCATAGATTCTTGCCATCTTGCAGCTTCTGAGCTTTCTACTGCTTCCATGTAGGAGAGAGGTTCATCATTGTCCAACAATAATGATTCTCCATCCTTGGTGACTAGGAAACCAAATCTCTATGGTTCCCTTACCTCTCTTGAGCTCCTACGCAGTACTTGTGTTTCTAGAACCTCTTCCATGGGGACCTGTGGAACTTGTTCATGTACCAACTCCTTTGTATCTTGAGCATCAACTTTGTCGAAGTCAATCTTGCTCCCACTATCCTTCTTGAGGATGTGCTCCCTCTCAAGAAATATGGCTTGTCTGGCGACAGTCACTTTCTTGTCTTGGGGGTTATATAGGTAATATCCTTTCGTTTCCTTGGGATATCCTATAAAGATACACTTCGTGCCCCGGGGTGCTAGTTTGTCGCCTGAGAAGGCCTTAACAAACGCCTCGCATCCCCATACACGTGTGTGCGACAAAGTGGGTTTCCTTCCATTCCATAACTCGGATGGAATTCTGTTTTCCACCTTAGTTGGTACTCGGTTTAATGTGTATGCTGCAGTTTGTAATGCATATCCCCAAAAGGATAATGGAAGATCCTCATGACTCATCATCGACCTCACCATGTCCAACAAGGTGCAGTTCCTCCTTTCACTAACACCATTCCACTGTGGTGTATATGGAGGAGTGAGCTGAGATAGAATCCCAGACTCCCGTAGAAGATCGATGAACTCTTGGTTCAGATATTCTCCACCTCGATCCGATCGAAGCTTCTTTATCTTATTACCAAGTTGATTCTATACTTTATTCTTGAATTCCTTAAATTTCTCTAAGGACTCTGACTTATACCTCATTAAGTAGACATAGCCATATCTACTCAAGTCAACAGTAAAAGTAATAATGTAAGAATATCCACCTCTATCTTCTACTGAAAATGTCCACATACATCTATGTGTACCAATCCTAAAAGCTCTGTGGCCCTTTCACCTTGTCCACCAAAAGGAGGCTTGGTCATTTTTCCTTGTAAACAAGCGTGACATCTATCAAGTGGTTTTAGCTCAGTAGAGTCTAAATAGCCATCTTGGCAGAGTTTTTCCAAGCGCTTCTCGTTCACATGACCAAGGCGGTTATGCCATAACTGGGTGATGTATGAGTCATGTGAGTTTGTTTCGTTATCTATTTCCAAAACTTGGTTTTCATAATTTAATACAAACAAACCATTATTCAAATGTGCCATACCATAACATACGTTGTTCTTATAAAAGAGACAACCCTTATTTCCAAACAAGAAAATAAATCCATCCATATCCAAACAAGATACAGAAATTGTGTACTTGGTAACACTAGGCACAAAATAACAGTTTTGTAAAACCAAAATCATGCCAGTTGGCAATGACAGGTGATAGTCACCAATAGCCAACCCAGCCAGCCTTGCACCATTGGAAGCTCGAAGATCCACCTCTCCTCTGGTGATCTTTCTAAATATACTTGGTTCCAGCATTTCAATACATATGTGAGCCCCACAAGCTGTATCTAATACCCAATGTGTAGAAATAGAAAGATTGCACTCGATAACGAATGCACCTTTAGCGTCCCCACGCTTCTAGGTGCAGTTCCTCTTCCAGTGGCCCTACTTGCCACATGAAAAACACACTGCTTCCCATTCCTTTCCCTGCCTCTGGATCTTCCCCTTCTTGGAGGGACGGTGCTTGGGGGATTCAGACTGTTTATAAATCTTTGGCCCCTTTTCCATGTACTTCCTTTTCTTGTTCACCATAAGGACTACGGCTTTGTCACGCCCCATGTCCTTATCTACCTTGCGAATCGAGGTCAGAAGCTCCGATAGACTCTTCTCATTGCTGATCATGTTATAGTTGACAATGAAGCTATAGAAGGTCTTGGGAAATGATGATATGATGAGATCTGTACGCAACTCATTTGGGAATTTAATCCCTAAGATGTCCAAGCGTTCAATGTAGCCAATAAGCTTGACCACATGAGGCCCAGCTGGCGCAGACTCTCCAAGCTTCGTGGTAAACAAAGCATTGGAGATCTCATACCTCTCCTATCTCGCCTTCTCTTGGTAGAGATCTTTAAGGTGAGACATCATGCTATACGTATCCATGTTTTCATGTTGCTTCAAGAGCTCATTAGACATGGCCGATAGCATGAAACACTGGACATCTGTGGCATCATCCATGTGTTTCATGTGGAGAGATAATTCCTCATCACAAGCCTCTTTCCCAGGCGCAACTGGAATATGCTCTTCCAGCACATATAATTTCCTTTCGTGGCGAAGGACGACGCGTAAACGCCTCTGCCACTCTTGGAAATTGGTGCCGGTGATAAGGTTTTCTTTTTCTAGTATGGTGCGCAATGATATGTTTGAAGTCATTTTCTTTCCGTTTCTACAATTTAAGATGAGCAAAGGTTTGGTACTTTATTATAAAAATTGATACAAATAAATAAATTAATACTTATTAGTCTCCCACTGTTTTATCAAAATCCAATAGCCATCACCATTGACTTCGGAATATTCTATTGCGTGAATATTATAGTGGAAAGGATCTATATAACCCTTCGCATTACCCCAATTAGGGTTGGTCAAGCAACTTGGAGGGTTATAGGTAGGCAATCCAAATGCCAACTGCATTAACTCGCAGTTCCTTGATCCGCTGAGTGGACTCCCCAATCTTGAAATCCTTTTTGTATTTCCTCAACCTTTGCCTCTTGGTCACACCAAGTCCTACTGTGGCAGTCAACCCTTGATGCGAACCAAGTCAAGTCAACCCAAAACCTTGAATTAGAATTCCCCGATAATTGAAAGCACCCCAACTAGGGTTGGTCAAGAACTTTGAACTATGGTTCGATTCTAACCAAGATTATGGAAGGCTATGTCGACATAATATTAATTTTGAGGGATTTTATCCTTATACGTAAATTTCCATTTTATTATCCTTGATTACATGCTTGTTAATATTAAGTGGGATATACTTAAGTGATTAACCATGTCTAAGATAATATTTACATATAATCCATTTTTATTTTAGTTCCATCTTGCATGCTCGTTTAATTCATTAATTGTGTAATCGTGACAACACACCCACAATAAATAGACCATGCAACTGACAGAAATAAAATAAATGGTATGATCATGAGCTTTTCTATTGGTTAGTTTATCTAGCGGTTGATAAACAAACCCAAGACCTAGGGGATAAAGACCATGAACCTTTCAGGTTCGTGTTTACAACTTTCCACCTGTCCTCCTTTGTATCTCCTTGGATTGGTTTCACCTTGACTCCTGACTTGAGCCGCCTCCACTAGCTTGGGAGCTCCATCAATTACATATGCATTTATCTCACACGCAGGTGAGGGGAAAAAAGGGGGTTTTATATAAAAGAATCCTTGGGCGCGCATGCCCTATATATTAATGAGGAGATGGATTGTAGGCCAAAAAATTTAATTTAAATAAATAAATTAAAAGAAACCATTCACATACAAATGTCTTGGTCTAGCTCATGATCATCCATACATGCAACGATATTTACGCATAAATAAAACTAGCATTCAATTCTTTAATCGTTCCTGTTTAAGATAAATCATGCTCGAATCAATTAATTATATTTAATTAATCAATCCTTTTATCTTAAATCCATTTTCTTGATATTCTCATCCATCATAATTTTAAACAAATAAATTCATTTAAAATTATCCTTGTACGTAACTTGTACCTTGGAGGAAACCCGGTGAATTCCCATTTATTACGCAGATGTTAAATTAATCATATATATATAAAACACCTATCACGTGTTGTGCCTTTACTTTACGCCTACACCATGGTACACGTCTCAAGGGTTTGTATAATATAACAATAAATTTTAATAAATCTGCGTAGTTTGGGTGAGTACACGGCGTGTAGTTCCAACTACACGGCGTGTAATTTTTCTTCACCGTCTATCCGAAGTACACGCCCGGGGATAAGGCGTGTTAATGTACTTCGGAAATTTTTGGAGTACACTGCGTGTACAGTGGGACACACACCGTGTAGTTTCCGCGTTACACGGTTTCCATCTGGGCAGGCCGTGTACGGAGTACACGACCCACCCCTAACCCGAAGGGACTACACGCCGTGTTCATTGGACCACACGGCGTGTATTCCGGAAACCATGTGCCACCTATTTCTGGTCAACACACAGTGTCTTAAATTCATAGAAAGAATCCAATACACGACCTGATTTGGAGGATCAGTCAATGCATTGAACCTACACTACATGGCGTGTACTTCCGAATACACGCCGTGTATTCAGGTGTTATATGGCCAGAAACGTTTGGCTCCTCCGGATGAGTTCCTCTATTTTATTTTAATCAAAATTAAAAAAAAAAACTGTTTCTGTGAGGTGAACGAGAAACGGGGGAGGAGGAACAGATCTCGAGATTCAGATTTCCAGAACGATTAAACATGAATTGAAATAACTAAATTATTAAATGCGTAAATCACCAATGAAAAACTAAATATTTATAACCAACGATATAACCTGGCTGTGATACCACTTGAAGGTTCTGGGCACAGCGGAAGCGCGTTGGTGGGTTTGCCCAACTTAATTTTTTCGTTAAACAATGTTCAATCCGAGATCCGTCAGGATATAAAACGGCGAATCTTTGGAATAGAACAAAGAACGAAAAGAAAAGATGAGTCCTGGAACCCTTGATGAGGATCATCATATGTTTGTTATAATTAATTAAGTTTTAATGCATAAGAATTACCTCGTTGGAATTCTTTCTTCGATGATGTTTCCGGTCACGATTCGGTGATCCGTCATTGCGTCGTAGAATCCAAGTGTAGGATTCCTCTAGTGGTGATCCACACGTGTGTCACGTATCTCTGGATTTCGCCGAAGAGATCTCCGGGTGCTAGCGCGGAAGAACCTTCTCTTTCGATGTCTGCCTTCGACCGCCTTGATCCGGTGGAGGATCTTTCTCTCGTAACTTGAGGGAGTTCTTGGTGGAAAGGGAATTCTCTCTTGGTTTGAGAGTATTTACAAAACCGTTGTGCACAACAATGGCTCTTTTTAAATTGTTGGGGTTGTGAGGATATTTATAATCATTTTTGAGGTTAATAGAGTTATGACAATAAATAAACGCGTTACGCGTTTTATTTATTTCATTAACTCTTATTGAAACCCCCCCATGTCGAATTATTATTTCCTTGACATGCGCCCACGCTGATTATAATAAATATCATTTAATAAAATAATATTAAATCCTCAAAATCCCAATTGAAAAACTACACGGCGTGTAATAATTAATACACGGAGTGTACTTGTTTTCCATATAACTACATGGCATGTATATTTAATATACACGGCCTGTACTTTTATTTTCCATTTTTTTTCTCCACCACATTTATTAGACCTTGAGTAATTACTATTTATTTCTTAAATAAATTTAACTGCATTACTCGCGAATAAATATATTATTTTGTCCACAATATATTCTCTCGAATAACTAGTGTCAAAATAAATGTGATCAGACATCCTTAAATAATTATTAAACCACATTCGGGAATAATATTTATTTAACTTGTTAAATTAATATTTAACTGAGATACATGGACACACTTAGTGTGTGACCCTCTAGGCCTCTTTCTCAGTGGCATTAGGCTGAGCCTCCCTAAAGTCTAAGGTTAGCGTCTAGCAACACGCCAAGGCACCCATAGAGAAATAAGTTAATGTCGCAATGACGTGTTACCTCCGACGAACGTTTATCATGTAATATAATCCCTTTGTATCGATATCTTCAATCAAGCAGGTTGCATGCTCGTGCCATCAACCCATGTGCTTGATTATTCTTTCTTTGACTTCCCGGAATTGAATTTTCCCATACCTTACCCTGGACATGGATTTATTTAGGCTATATCAATTCCATCAAAGGGCCTGAGATATCTACTTCCATTATGGAACGAAAGGGACAAATTCTTTCTCTCATTATCTATTAATGTGGTATTACTCGTGATGCACCCAACGTATCCTACCTCACTGTGAACACTGTGTCGTCACAGTTTTCTTCAATACATATAAGTGAGAAAGTTTTAATACCCATTAATAATAATCTTAAAGTCTAAGGATCAATACACACATCCGTAGATAGGAACATCCAATGACACTATGAAATGTGGATTTCCTACTGGCGGGTCTCGTTCTCATAATATCCTCCGGGATATTACCAAGGGCGCACACCATGAGAAGGTGCCTCAAAGTTTTATGAGTCCTCACCCCTAATGACCTGTATTATTTGTGTCCCTCAAATAATATCATCTGACCATAGAACATTCATTCAAGAACAGTGTTATGGCACTTCTGGGTTCTCATCATAGTAGGGATCTGCTACGACCCTTTAATGCAGCAGCTTTCCTTAGGACATTATCACATGACATGTCACGCAGAAGAACAATCAAGATGTGATAAGGCTTTTATTTAATGAATAAAGTACAAAGTAGTTTGTTCCAGACCACCAACTCCAACATATGTATCTTCTGGGACCTCTTTATCTTCCACATCCACGTTCTCTTTAAAAAGTACATCAAAACAATTTTACTATTTACTATAATATTGGTTAAAGTCATTTATACCTTTATTTAACCATATATGTTTTGAAAGGAATCATTCTTTTGTTTTCCAAACAAGATACTTTATGATATTTTCGACAAAATTAAGGTAAGTGTGTTTTTTATCTTACACGACGGGTACAGTTATTCTCTGCCATTATAACATTGTCGAAGCATCCCTTACAAGCTTATAAGAATATTTTCAAAATAAATTATTTCCTTTAAAATAACATGACTTTAAATGATTTAAAAAAAGAAAGAGATATTTCTATCAAATAGGTTTTATATCTTATATGTCAACATACATTGATGGTTTTTATACTTGTTTGAAGTTGATTCATTATGATACAAATATCACATATTTTATTGAAGTTTTTGTGACATATTTTACTATCGATGTTTTATTTTTATACCATTCATGTTTTATGGTTAATGTATTATCATTTCCTATGCTAGTTTTAATACAATTAGTTGCATTATTGGTTCAACCTTTTCCTATAAGGAATTTATTGGACTTAGTATGTGACAAGTGAATCCCTCTATATCTCCTCAGTGCATCGGTAGGTCTCATGATACAATTAGACATGGAATTCACTGAGGCCTTTCCCAATTTTGATATATGGTTTTGGCTGAGGCCTTAATAATTTGTAAATGTCTTGGTCGAGGCCTTGAAAAGTTGTTTCAGAATTTCTGACATTATACATTCCCTCATTATGAAAATAATATTGATGGTTCATGTGGTTATTTGACTATTAGAATACCCATGACTATGTTTTATTATGAAATTATTTACTCAAAATTTTCTTGCAATAAAAGTGTTCATGTTTATTATTTGTAAAGGCCTGGGTTTTCAATTATTCACCATGACTAATATTTATGTTATCTTCAGCTATATTGCTTACCCTTACTGAGAGTTTGAGCTCACCCCTTTATTATGATTTATTTTCCCAGGATATGAATAATTTAGTTATGAGTGACTTGCATGCATAATGTAGGAGGCTTTGATGTTTCTAATGAAATATATTAGTGTTTTATTTTTTCACGTTGTAATGTTGAACTTATATATGAATCGTTTTTCCAATAATAATAAACAGATCGGTATTTTAGGACATTATTTCCTTGTGATCATGCCAATGTAATGTAATAATTCACTGACTCTAGGTAACTGGGGCTGCGGCGTTTCAGTTGTAATAAGATAAAGATTAGTTAAATCCTTGGAAACTGAATTTAGATAAACTTTGATTAGAGCACATTACCCTTTGATAGATGTTGAGGATTAGTATAGAAGAACTTCCAAGAGTTATTGTAATATAGAGATTTTTTTATTTTTCCAAGAAATGCATCCATGTCTGGATAAGAGCAGGTAGAGGCGGCTCTGGCATAGAGGTGCCTAGGGGTAAAACCTGAAAACACATCTTTGAACTAGACTTGAATGGAAACTGGTGCACGACAGTGGTCCTTGATTCATTCTTGGTTACGACACTCCTAGGGGATATGCTTTAGATAATTATCATTTTCATTACTAACCATTATGAAGGGTTTATAAGTATATACTTCCTCAAAGAAACTTTTTTTATGATTATGGATTATATCAATAAACGGTTCAATTTATGTTATGTATTTTACAAGTTTTGAATTATGCATTTCTATTCATAAACTGACATAGTGTATGCCATCGTTTATAAATGACCCTTAGTTGAAGGATTGAGAACTCTAGCAATATATATGATCCAATGAGTAAGAATGATCATATATTTCAGGGAATTAAGAAAACATTTATAAGGGAAATAGTCTCCCACAAATTCTCAACATATGGAGAAGTAATATCATGTGTTAATAAGATAAGTAAAGAATTCTCTGAGTCTGATGGCTTTGAAGGGAAGCAAGAGAAGAAAAAGATGGTAATGAGAAAAATGGATAAAGGGAAGATGGGAAAGAAGGATTTCCCCATATGTGATAAATGTGGAAAGAATCGCCTTTGTAAATTCATGAAGGTAATTTGATTTTGTTATAAGGGTGGAGAAAAAGGACACCATTTACGTGATAGAAAGGGTAAGAAAAAGGTCTCAAATGTAAAATGCTTCATATGCAATGAGTTGGGAAACTACACAAATCAATTTCCTAGTCATAACAGTATACCACAAATTATTCTATTGGATAATAATCAAGTAATGATACTATAATAGATGAAGTGGAATGACTAGTGTTATTATGTTGTATCTAAAGAATTATGTCATTTCAATGTTGTATCGATGATATACCAGTCATATGAATTATTGAAATAAATAAGGATTGTACTGCAGTACTATTTCATTGAGAATTTTAGATTATATGGTTCTATGAAAAGTGTCTCAAAAACAAGTTAATTTCTTTGAAAAATACATGGTTTGAGTAAATTTAATACATAATATGGTCTTGATACTAATGTAGTGATTTTGGAATAATATATGGAGGATTTGGATAAATGATATTGGATATTCTTGACTTCCTTTGAACTGATTAACGATTTGTTTATTCAATCACTGCGGGAGTATTCAAAATTTTTTCCTATAAATAATATATCTAGTATTCTATAAGGAATAAGGGAGCATGAATGTCATAAATAAGGTTGTTACCATGTTTTGAAATAATACATGATGATAGTATAAACATGTTATTATGTGGTAAAACGGATCTTCATTGTGTTTACCTTCCTTATAAATTTTGGAGTGTGAGTTTAGAATGAAGTATTTTGGAAAAGTATAATGGTTGTAATGGTTTAAGTTTGACATTGTATACTATTCTTAAGGATAAATAATTTTTTTACGATTATTTTTGGATTGTTGTAAAAAGGAAGACCTGGTGGTCGGGCGACAACTCGTCGCGTCTGGCAAGGCCACGAGACATGAACCCGTAACCAAAGGGCGACAGGGGTGCATCACCTACCAGTGGAATACGTGATGTCCTTCTTTTTATAAAGCCGTTTTTAAGTAATCACACGTATGTATTATAAATTCATTTTTTTTGAACCCTATACTATTAGGATAAATAGATTACTTTTATGTTCTAATATCTTTTAGTGTGAAAGATTAGTTTGTGGTAGAAATTAGTTAAAGGATAGAACATTACTTATGAAGTAAAAAAATTCTCTTATTCTATGAGGAAATTAATTCTACAACTTTACTTAACTGATCTTAAAACAAATAATGTAATATCCTGATACCCTATGATCTGCTGAACTGATGATATATTAAATCATCATAGATTGATGGCCTTGAGGCCCTCAATTTTACACTTTTTTGGGATTGATGACCTCAATCACTCCCTATAAATATTTAAATTTCTTGATCTAATTATGTGACTCTAATTTCGACCAATGATCTCCTAATAGAGATCATAATTTGGGTGTGACTTTTCATTTCCCTTTCCCTCTTATTAAGACTAAATTTTATTAACCCAATTTCCGATGTGGGTCTTCCACAAAGATATTTTTTTAACCGAATAAAAATTTCAAATTGTGAGGATGCAATTTATTGAATGAGGGGATAACGCAACACCCTAGGATATCATAATATGTTATCTTTTCTATTTAATTCAATAACTTGCGCAACACGTAACACCGAGTTTGAGCGCACCACAACTTACCAAACTAGCTGTTCAAAAATCATTTATGAATAGTGTAAAATGAATTTTGGATTTTATATACTCTATAAAATTTTATAATCCATATTATGTGTTTCTTAGAGATAATATAAGAACAAATTCATTTTTTCTAGATAAATGAAATATTTTTTAAAAAAATGCAATTTTACGGCCTTTTAATGGAGAACCCTTTTTAAATAAAAAATTTGACACATTTATATAATAAATTTGTCAAAATATACTATTTTTTTAGGATTAGGACATAACAATTAAGTTTGGAATAATTCTTTTTGTTTTTCTGATAACTTTCATATTTGGTTGAATATTGAAAAATACCATATTTTAACTGAAAACTACTTTTTTAATAAAAATAATTTATAATATTTAGTTATACATATGGATGGTTTGGAAGTATAATTTGATTATATTTTTTCCCATTTAATATAATTTTGGTCATTATAAGTAATTTTACAATTAAATTTCACAGAAACACATGTCAATCTTTTGATAGTTTTTACTTTTTTTAAAAACCCGTCTTTTTAGTTTTAACAACGGGAATTAATTTTAAATTAATAAATGAAAGTTCTATTATTTTAATTTGGTAATATATAATTCCTTTTATAATTTGTAATATCAATATTATCTTAGTGTGAATTTTTGGCACGTTGATGATAACTTTCATATTTTTGATGAATAGTGAATAATACTAAATCTTAATTTAAAATAACTTTTATAATCAAAATAATTTATAGTGTTAAATAATAATTTTGAGTTATTTTTAAAGTATAATTAGATTATATTTTTACTAAATAATCTAATATTGGTCATTGGATGTAATTTCACATTTAAACTGTACATAAACAAGTGTCAATCTTTTGATAGTTATTATTTCTTAAAAACACGTTTTTTGTTTTGACAGTGGGAATTAATTTTAAATTTATTTCTCCCACTTATGTGTTATGAATTTGGAAAAATGGATTCCATATTTGAAATCATAAGGTACAAAATGGATAAATAGGTATATTTTATTTTTAAACATTATGAATAATTACTTCGGTAAATATTTTATTTAACATTCTTAAAGGTCAAATCCTGTAAATAAAGGTAAAAAAATAATATTATAATAATACAAATTACACTTAAATTTATCTGATTTCTATTTTATGATTAATCTCCGACCATGGGCATCATTGGGTTTACTTTGGGACCCCATGGAGCTACATGGTTGTGATAATGACATTTTATATTAAATAATATAATGTAATGACAAAAATAAAAAAAATTAAATATCTTTTCGTAAAACAATTTTTATATGATGTTCTATAATTGATCTATTCAACTATAAATATTCATTAGAAATAAAAAAAATATTTCGTGCATCATGATATTTTATTTATAATTTTTAGACATAAAATAAATATATTTATATATGACTCAATAATGATGCATTATTTTACTTATTGATGAATGAGTCTAATAAATTATATTATAAATATTTAAATAAATATAATTTGAACTTTTTGATTCCATAAATAAAATTATATGTTAGAATGACATTTTAAGGTTTATTAAATGATTTTTTTCGATCTAATATTAATATTTTGACTTAATCAAAAATAAATTATTAAATAATGTCAAAATTCACATAATTGAATTTTTTAAACAAATAATATTTTCATGGTTGATATAATATTTATAAAAGACTAAGGTTAGGCCAAATGGCCTAAATAATATTATATGTGTCATTAATGAACCTATTTTGATTCTCTTGGTAGTTTATAGTATGTTTATTAACCATATAATATAAAATATAAAGAGACATGGTAAAAGTCAAACTATTTAACTAAGACTTAAATCTAAATGAAAATGTTAAAATGGTAACCTAGACCTATCTAAAACCTATTGATTGAAATGATTTCGACCCGTCCTTACCCTATCCTAGAAATAAATAATTTTGGGGACATTATAAACTGAAAATTAATTTAAAATAATATAATATTTCATGATTTTCTTAAAGCGACCTTCAGCTCTGTTATAAAAAGGTACTTCCCCTTCTCTTAATTTCACACCTCTAAAGCCTTTTTTCAGCCAAAACCTACCCAAATAACCCCTCAACTGTACACAATTCATCATAGAGGCTCTCCTTTGGTTATAAATTCATCATAAGGAGCCCATTTGATCAAATCAAAAGGGAGAACACAAAGAAGATGTAAATATTTCATCACCTCTTTCAAGATATTTATTTCTTCTACTTCCTCTTTATTTGTTGTTTCCCTTATAAAATAATAACTGTAGTCTCTTATATATACTTTGATATTATTATAAAAATGGTACAACCATATTCGTTATTCTATCCATCCTATAAATGACAATGTCACCATACATGTGTACGTACGGTTTACCATCTCCACATCGTGGTAATGTTTGTTATTCAAACACTTCATCATTTGGATGGGTATAATAATGAGTATAACTGATGTTAATAATAAAAATTAAATGATATTTATTCTATATATATGATATAACTTCCAATTATATACTATTTAAATATCAAAAGATTGATATTGTCGCTCTTGCGTAGGTACAGATTACCGTCTCCACGAACACGATAAGATTCATTTTCCATCATAACTATTCAAGAATAATTTTAATTTATTTATTAAAAATAAATATTGATAACATAATATCATTCTGAATATTAATCAAATACATCATATCCATATCAACCCCGACTTCTGTATAAAAACATATAAAAGAAAACGAATCAATTAACACCTGAAACGATGATACTACTGAAATATCATTATGAAAGAAATATTAGAAGATAAAATATGATATCATATTAATGTATGTAGTTATTTTATAATTTAATAAAAATTATTTCAACTTTATATAAGAGTTTAACCTACACACGACCAAAGAAAAGAACATGTTAATTGTTAATGTCACAATCTCTTTATTATCGATGCTATTTTTACGTGAGTATCTAATGAGTCCTTTTTATCATCCACATCCATGTTTTCGTAAAAATGTATTTCAAAACATTTTTACTATTTACAAGACTATAGTTTAAAGACATTTATACACTTATTTTACCTTGTATGTTTTGAAAGGAATCTTTCTATCGTTTACCAAACAATGTACTTTACGACCTATTAGACAAAATTACGGTAAGAATGTTATTTTAACTTATACATCAAGTATAGTTATTCTCTGCCGCTATAACATAGTCAAATATTACCTTAAAATATTGTATTAATATCTTCAAAATAAATGTTTTCTTTTATAATTATGTGACTTTAAATGATTTAAAAAAAAGAGATATTTCTGTCAAATAGTTTTGATTTCATCTATGACAACATCCTTTGATGGATTTTATAATTGTTTGATGTCGATTCATTATAATACAAATCATCGATATTTTATTGATGTTTTTTTGATATGTTAGACTATAGATGTGTTATTTTTATACCAATCATTTTTTATGGTTAAAGTATTGAAATTTCGTATGCTAGTTTTAAAACGAATGTTTGCATTATGTTTCAAACATTTTGTATGAGGAATGTATTGGACAATGTAGGTGATGGGTGGAGCCCACTGTAGCTCCTCGGTGCATTGGTAGGTCTCATGAGACAATTAGAAGTATAATTGGCCAAGGCCTTTCCCATTTTTGATATATGGTTTTGGCCGAGGCATTAATCATTTTTAGATGTCAGGGCCGAGGCCTTAATCGTTTTTAGACATCATGTTCGCAGCCTTGACTAGATGTTTCATAATGTTCGGCACCATATATTCCCTCATTATAAAAATAATTTTTATGGTTCTTGGGGTTATTTGACTTGTATAATACGCATTACTATGCTCTATTATCTCATTATTTACTCCGCTCATATTCCTTCCCTTAAAGTGTTCATGTTTATTATTTGTAAAGGAATGTGTATTTAATTATTCACCATGAATAATATTTATGTTATCATCCATTGTATTGCATACCCTTACTGAGTGTTTCAGCACACCCCTTTCTTATGTTTCATTTTCCCAGGATATGAATAAGTCAGTTATGAGTGACTTGTAGGCATAATCTAGGAGGCTTGGATGATTCTAATGGATTAAATTAGTGTTTTTTTTCAAGTTGTAAAGTAGAATTTTTGTATGAATTGTGTTTCCAATAATCCTAAATTTATCAATCTTTCGGGACATGATTTTCATGTGATCATGCCAATTTTATTTAATAATGCAATGACTCTGGGTAACTAGGATCGAGGCATTACAATATGGTTCAATAAGAAAAAATTCATAAGTTATCATACTATTAAAATTAATTTTACAAATAAATGTTACAGACAATAATTACACACCATAATTGATTCCTTCCAGCTACGACAAACATCCTTCCTCCAAATTTCTATATCAAAAGAACTATACTTATGGATTAGATATTAATTCCATATAATTCCTAAAATTTAATATGAATTCATATTTTTCCTCAAATTTATTTTTCTTTTTTTGAATGGTATAGAACCCTTTTATTAATATTTTTAGTCTCTAAAAAGATCAATATAATTTTTAATTAAATAAAATAAATTTTAATTATATACCATTTCATATATTTAATATATTTATTTAAGATAAATATATATTTAATTTGAATCATTACCAGAAGATAGATATTACATCTCATAATTAGAAAAAAACCCATGAATGAACATATTTTTGTCTTTGAGAATCATATACTTTATATTTATCATTGAAATTTATTTTCTCCCCTCTATTATTATTTTCAATTTGTTTATTTAATATATAGAATAAAAAATATCTAAATAAAAACTCTTTTTGAATATTGTCATTTAGAATTTTTTCTACATAATAGAATGAGAAAAATTTTTGAGCTTCAATGCACTATAAGAGAATAACTCATCAATATGTCATCAAGTTTTAGATCAACTTTATTTCAGAAAACATGGGTGGTATAGAAAATTATTATTAAAATAACATTGACTAATAATTGTTCTCTATAATTCATTATATAAATTTATTTAATCCAAAATTACAAACATGTACAAAAGAATAAGTTTGTGAGATTATAATAATAAACCATATGAAATATTCATTGGTATATTACATTAATATTTGACATAACTATATGTTATAAAAATATTATAAACAATTAATAATGTGATCATGTCAATGAAGAATCTATAAAAAACAATTTTTGATCATTTACAAGAACAATTACGAGAATAATTCCATGTGTTTTATTTCCCATAGATAAAATCACATCAAGAAAATAAATATATAATCATGTACATATACATGAATATGAATAAAGCTCTAGATGATCTTGTTTATATATAACATTATTTACTCAAGAGATAGAATAATATAACATATGTATTGAAGGAAGATAATTAAGTCCACCCAAAAATTATCAATGCATATGCCTGCCACATAAAAAATCATTAAAAACATCAAAAATAATTTATGGAATGAAATATTTGTTTCATCACATTATCATATGGTATCTCTTAAATTATCCTTCTGAATATAACTGGTGGATACCAAAAATTAAATCACCTTAAATAATATGTTATAAATAATTAAAAATAATATTAATTAAATATAAAATATATTAAAAAATGTACTCTAGGTATAAAATGAAAAATTGTTGAAATATCATAAATAGGTTTTATAGAACACCCATTTATCATTGGAATTCAGAATGATGTTATGAGTCTAGTTTAAAATTAATTTTGGTAGTGGTATATTTTGTGAAATTAAAATGAATAAATTTTAAATGTTAATATTTGTAAATTAAACCTTGGATAAGAAATATAAGTTTTTAAATGGTGAAGAAATAACATTTTTAAAAAATTTACTTATTAAAATACACTTCAATAATGACGCCATAAAAAATATTCATTTCAAAAAGGTAAATTCAATTTTTTTGAAATAAAATGTTTTTTTAAAAATAAACATAAATAATATCTATCCTTGTAAATACATAATGCTTAAAAAATTAAATTTTCAAAGGTTGTCGAAATATTTAATTTCGAACGGATTGAAATGTTTTTTTTATTTTGAAATACCATTTTTATAACCCATGCCTTAAACAAAGTAAAAAACATCTTCTCTAAAATTTGAGATGGTAAACATGATCCTAACACAATATAAAACATAATTGGTTCCCAAATATATAATAGAATATTAACTTGAAATGGAAATATGAACAAGGATGGGAACCCATCGTTATGTTTCAAAAAAATTACTCTTAATAATAATAACACATTTTAAAGAAGAAATGAATCAATATAAAATATTATAAATATAAAATAATTGTACACATTAATTAATATAAATTACATTGAAACAAAATATTGGTAGGATTAAATCATTCCTGGATTAATTTTGTTTAATATGAGGTATTATAACTCAATGAAATTTGTGGAGATAACTAAAACGTTTATATCATTGGTATCATTCAGTTCAAAATAAATTTAAAGAAATGACATATTATGGGTCATAAAACCCCATGAGTTATAATAATACATAAAATATTCTCCATTTTTAATTCATAAAACCAACTTAAATATATCATGGTTCACAATATGAAATATGTCATAAGAAATTAAATGAAATATAATTGACTCCCACCTTAATTCTAGAACTCATCTAAATATATTTAATCATTTGTAACTATAAATAAAAAAATTAATAACATGATTCATTAAATAATTCAAATATATAACCATTTATAAATATCATTTATAATTATTCATTACATTTTTATTGGGTATTTATTCTATATTTTCAATATCAGGTGTGAGTTATTTTGATCTTTTTGAATAAGTTTCATTATAAATATTTAATTTATGGTTAATATTCAAAATTTAGCATCATATAGATCCTAAAAGATACAATAATTTCTCTTTTGTGATATATTATAATGTTAGTCTTATATCATATTAAAATATTAGTTATAAATATAATAGAAAAAATTAGTGACAAACATGTTTCTTTTATTTTTAACAAACTAATAGTGGTATTTAAATTAACGAGTTTAATATTAATGTTTCAACTAATAAACAAGAAATAAAATCCTTATTTACTTATTTAAGTAATATATATTCATTAATTATATTCATATGGTTATCCATGAAATTACATTTTTTCATTATAATGTATGTTGTTAGAATGAATCAAACACGAATATACCACAATGAATTGATGATTACGACTATTAAAGTTGTTTTTTGGAAATATATAATTACTAAGAAAATAATTTAATTATATATAAATTTATAAATTTTTAATCCTGATCTATGATATTTTATTAAATAATAAACCATACAGATAAATAATGAGATATTTTATTAATGGAAGTGATGATTTTCCAAAAAATCACCATCTATGATCTTTTCATGTAAGGGGGTCGAATGAATTAAGTAATGTTTGTTGCCATTATATAATTAAAATTTAGTATAATAGTAACACTGAATCAATTATATTAATATTTTTAGGATATGTTTGTATGTGAATAACTACAAAAAAAAAGTTTTGTATTAAGTAGTACTAATGTTGTGACCCTAAACATTCAATTTAATAATTCCTTGGAAATTATTGGATTAGTCAAAATAATTGATACAAAAGTAATACGAAAATGAGATTTGTTACAAGGTGTTGAAAAATTTTATTGTTTTAGGATTAAATTTGATGTTATAATGGATTCATGAAGGGTTTTATGTGCTCCACTAAAAAGTATAATTTTTTATCATAGTTATCAATTCATGGAATCCATTCATATTACATAATTATTGAATTAGTGAAATTATATTTAAAATTAGTTTTGAAAATTATATAAAATTCAATTATATGTTATTAACTTATTTTTATTTTATGAGATAAAAATTAAATAATATTAATAAAATAACCCTTCAAAAATAACTTTTTACCATTACTATGGTCATTAACATTTATATTACAAATTACAAATTTATAAGGAAAAATAAATTTGAAATTACATCATAAAATCCAAATGTTCATATATAAGAGGAAATATAATATTTTTTTTAATGTCTAAATGTTCTGAATACAAATATTTAAATTAAGTGAATAAAAACTATTTTTAGTGTCAAATATTACTTCATATTCAAAAACATTAAACTTAGGTTTTATAAATTTGACATAGTATTTTTAAATGATTTATTTTACTCTTATAATATATATTTTAAATATTAAATTTATCAATATTTTTTTAGTACGAAAATGTCTTAAAAGAAATAATATTAGAAAAATCAATATTTTCTCACTATTAAATTAAATATAAATTATTATAGAAAAATATTACAAGTTATTTATACGTGAATTTTTACATATGGAATTATAAATAGAATTTAAATCTATAAGAATTGAAATTCAAAAATTATAAATCTATCTTTTAAATTAAATAACAATATTAATATATATATTTATATATAATGAAAAACAATTTTATTGAATACTCATTTTGAAAATATTAAGGGTTCTTAATTATATTTTGTAAAAATTTTTAAATTTATTATAATATATATTATATACTAGTTGGTATATTGTTATTATATTTCCATTATAATAAGTATATTTTCGCTAATTTTAGTTTGATGTTCCATATAGAGCAACATATCAGCTAATTTATTATATATATATATATATATATATGTATCAAAATGAGAGGGAATTACATTCTCCCACCCCCTAAATAAATTGAATCTATTCAATTTTATTTATGACATTCTAATAACAATATATAAGGGAATATAATGATAATCATGATTCCAGATATATCTTTTGAGAGATGAAAAAATTATATTTGTGATGATTGGGTAAATATATTGTTTCCCCCATTATAGTTACATATTAATATTATACATCATTTATTACAATTGTGTATCTATAGCTATTTATTAGGAGTTTCTAGAGACATCTGATCAACAAATCATTTCTATGACCTTGTGCCCTGTAAAAGAGAAAAGAAAAAACTAAATGAAAATGTCCAATCAAAAGAAGTTAAATAATTATTTGAATATTAAAACTAAATCCAAATATGACTTCTCCACTGAAAAATTAATTTCAATATATGATAATTTTTGTTGAGCTATAATAGAGTTTGACAAACTAACCACTCCTTCTATTTAACATTGGTAATCAATAGTCATTTAACTATTTGGTTTTCTTACCTAACTTTTATTTTATGTAAAATATATATATATTGACCTAATCAGTTAAATAATTATTGTGATTATCCCAAGAATATCCCCATGGAGTGTCTATATATGTGTTTTATCACAGGCTAACCTATCATATACAAGAATGAATATTGGGATGATACTCCACTATACTTCATTTGTGTTGATTAAACCATTCCACATTTGTCCCACCAAAAAATACACAATACATTAAAGAGACAATGAAGAAATTTTCTGGAAAACAACACTATATCTACATTAGAAAAATATTTGGTTGTTTTACTATACTTATAATTACACAATATAAGAAAACATATGGTTTTTAATAAATTTATATCATTATAATTATAGATACCCTTATAATTGATATAAAAATATTACATCTTATTATATTAATATTCCTTACATAACCTAATAAATCCACTCTATAATTGTGTTGGCCTAGTGAATTTCAAAACATGGATGTCTAAAAAACATATTCATAAGAGGTCTATATAATATGATGATATTTTATTCATAACTATCACCACTCATAGTCAAATCATATTAAATAAATTTACTAATTACTTAGGAGATGGAAAAATAAGGATGGGTGTGATCTTATTCCTAGTAAAGGAAAACAAGGGATATATCAAGGATTACATAAGAATAACATGATCATAAGGGTTTTACAACATGGGAATAACATTTTGAAACCATAAATTTTATATAATAAATCATAATAATGAATCGGTTATTAAATTTTTTTAGTTTATAATATAATAAACATAATGGAATCGAATTAGATGATTCATGAGGTCATAAACCTGGCATAAGATATGTGTTTGTGCCATAAACATCGAAATAGAAAAATATATTCCTAATATTAAAGGCTAAATAAAAAGAACCTCATTGTTTATTTGGTTTTAAACCTATTAAATTATAGTATTCAATGTTAACTCCCATGATTGTCATAGAGTTCAATGTCCCTTATTAATGTTCATTCACTACCCAGACTAGTCTAGTTTATTTTGTGAGATATCTAGTTTTAACCAAAGAATTATAGCGGTATATAATTATTGGAAAACATTATAAATAATTAAAATAACACATTTCTATTCCATTATGTCATAAAACATTAATAATTTTATAAACCATTAAAATTAAATTGGATTCATAATCATTTGATAATAACATAACATGAGGAAAACAAATAGGTATCCTAAACATTTTCTTATTTCAACATAGCCTGTCATATTAAAAAGATATTGAATTCAAATAAATCATGAAATCATAAAAATAAATCATCCAAACAAGAAATAACAATTTTATTGTTGTATTATATCATTATTTATTAATAACTAACTACAAATAATTCCATCTTTAATGAAAAAACCTTAAAAATAGTTATTGAGTAAAATACATTTTTAACATTGAATTAAATTATTTAAAATATAATATTTTCCAAAATATCATGGAAAATATATTTTAATAAATAACTTAATAAATTTTACATGACGAATAAAATCAACGAGAATTTGAGATGGAAGAAAATTATGTTTATCTCATGTCTATTAAAACAAAAATTTCTTTTTTATTTTTAGTATTAAGAAAAAATCACCTCCTTCAAAAAGAAAACAAAAACACTAACTTCAAATAAATCCTTAAAAATTAAATCAGTTGGAAAAGTGTTTTAAGAAAAACATAGTGAATAAATTCATGAATATTTCGTTGAAAAAAAATAAAATCGAAGAAAAATAATATTTGATTGGAGAGAGAAATAATGACAGGATTCTATTTCAAAATCATATATATTGGCTACATAAAGTGATTAAAATGAAATATATATATATATATATATTACATAATAAACAATATTGAACAAAATTCATTATTTTCTTGAGATTTAGATCATAATTTTCTTTCATCAACGAAAAAATCATAAACAATCTCGATAAACAATGAAATAATAGTAAAAAATCTTCACCACTATAGTAACATTGGAATCATAAGCCAACTGAATGAAAAAAAATTTATATATATTTATACAACATAATTTTCATTAGAATAATATGAAAATACATGCAATGGATGTATAAAAAATATATCAAACATATAAGGGGTGAATATGGAATTTGTAACATGGAAGTATAAGTGATCTGAAAATTAATTTCCTTAAGTATTTTCATTCATTATAATAATAAGAAACTCAAATATAATGAATATTTATTGTTAATAAATCTATTAAAAACCGTTATCATATATATAATTCCATTATTTATTTAATTATGACATATTATCACACGTGTTTTAATAAACTATTATTAAAATAACTTATCACGGTGACAGCTGTGTTGTTTTATCATGCATGTTTTAGTATAGAAGTCTTAGTACATGTATATTTATCAATGTTCCCTAATTCCTAAAATATTAATTATGATTTAAATAAAACATATTTTCATTATGTTAATATATATTCTTATTTATAATTATATTTATATATATTTTTATCAAAATAATGTTGAGAGAAAAAAATGAATTACAACATTCATGAAGATGGTTGGCCATATGTATGCAATAATGTTATTTTCACATTTTATGGATGTAGGGATATATTGGAAAATTGTATTTAAAATATGAATAAAATTAATTAAATAGTATATATATCATATATATTCATAAAATCCATACTCATTACCATCTATGTAAATAAAAAATGAAAAACAACTAACATTGTTTTTGGAGGTTGTAGTTCACACGTACACACGGGCGACATTATCATTTTCCAATAGATTGTAATGTAAGATGGAAGATAAGATATCATAATTATATAAGAAGTATTATTTCATAACTCTAAAATATAAAAACGAAAACAATCAATAAACCCTTCAATAGAATATTTTGATGAAAAATGAGTTGTATCACTATGTCAAGATGGCAAGTCATATATATGAACTAGAGATACTTCCACTCCCCATTTATTGTCAATGTGGGTATAAAATGATTGATTCATAATAATTTTAAAAAATATTTTTATTTAGGTTAATAATATTAGGATTTTATGAAAAATTCCAAATATTTATTGGAGGTAAAATAATAATTAAAAATAATTTGAATAGTAAAGGTGTTTAAAATTTATTTGAATAAAATCCTTTATATATCATTTTAAGGATCTCTCATGTGGATTTTTCTAAATACCAGTACATATATAATGGTTCTAGGGATACCATGATATTAATATTTCCTGGTTTTTGTGCTGAAATAATAAATTTCATGTAAATAAGATAAAGGAGGGGTCACATTAGTAATAGGGGGAGGGGAACTCTTAAATTTTATAAAATATTAAATTATAAAAAAGTCCATAAATATAAAAATGATTCCAAATGATGGATATTAATATATAAGAGTGATTTTGTTTAAAAATATCATAAATTTAAATATTTATAGGTTCATGTTTTTTTTCAACACTTATCATTTGTGTTTTCCTTTTAATGAATCTATTTTTACCATAACTGCATTAACATTTTATTCCTGATTAAATTGTAGTAATTTTACATATAAGTTTATAATTGTCACATAAATGGATAATAAATGGTATTTTAGGTAATAGATTATTATCCTTGTCCATATTCATTATTTTTATAGTTTTAAATAATTTAATTAAATAATAATTTTCATATTACATCATTAATATTATTTTTAAAATTATTTAGTTAATTTGATACTACATCCACTATGTGAAATATGGAATTGAAATATAAACATTCAATAAAAGTAATATTTTATATTAATATATAAACTTCATGTAACAGAATAAATAACACCAATTAAAGTATATTATATATAATTATAATAATTTATTATATTTTCCTATTAATTGATGAAATAATTCATCGGCGTTTCATAAACAATAATGGTAATTATATTTTAAAAAATATATAAATTTATTACCATCCTGAAAATAATTTAATTATTCTTTAAATAACCAACAGTATTCATTTATATAATTATTTTACACCATTGTGATGACATAAGAGATATTTAAATGGAAGAGACTAATATTTTTTATTTTCATTGATTTAAAAATTCTAAAGGAAATTATCATAAAAATATTACCCATAACCAATCAAATTTCATAAATAAATAGATAAGGCTTGATTTACATTTATCCAATAATATGTAAGATGAATAATAGTGATCATTATATTTAGTTTTAACATAGGTTAACCAGACTTTCCCTTTAATGAGGTGAAAATTTTTACCCCCATTACTATTAATAATGCCCAAAAATAATAGGGACATGTTTACTAAATTTATAGCATAGAATTCAAAATATATAATCCATTTTTCATGTTATATTCAATAATTCGTTGAAATTAATTTTAACATTAGTGCATAAAAGAAGAGAATAACATTTATATAAATAAATTTCTAAGAATAATACTGCATATTTGTTATCTCATACCATAATAAAATATATGAATGTTAACAAAATTGATATAATAAATAACATATGAATTTATTTAAAATCAATGACCAATAGTGATTGATTTAATTTTTTATGATTAAAATATATTTCTATCATTTTTTTAGAAAAACATATCCTTTATTTTCAAATGAATTTAAATTTCATTTCTAATTAATTATTATCCAATGAATTAATATTATAAATTCGAAATCAATATATTTATAATAATTTTTTTAGTTAAATTCAAACGCACCTCATTAATGGGTTGATGAAATTTTTCTCAATATGTATGATTATTTTGGTAGTATATTATGGTTCGTTTAAACTCCATGTTGTATGTATTACAAAATAAAAAATAAATAAAATTTATTTAAAGATTAATATAATCTAAAATCATGGGTTGATATGTTGTACCCCCTTAAAATAAATTTCCCTATAAAACTTTCATCATTGAAGTACAAAAAATTGATAATATCTCTCTTTTATTACATCCTTGGGTACCAATGTCGCTTATTAAAATTTAAAATTACGGGGAAATTTAACATGGTGAGTAGCGATATTCCATATAACATTGTATATATAATCCATGATTTTTACTCTTTTCCCTTCATTAGAAAGATATATCTCTTGGGGTGTGACCTCTATGTTCAGTTCACTTGAACGATTAGGTATGAACGTCCTCAAGAGTAACACATGGAACTCATCTTGTACTTGGGAGATGTTTGACGGAAGATCCAAGAGATATGATACCACCTCTACATGATTAATAATATATGTGGGTCTAATATACCTAGATCTCAATAATCCATTCCTTTTGAAATATCATGACCCTATTAGAAAGATAAAATAAAAAAAATACTTTTTCACCAATGTAGAATTCTATATATCTGCAATGATTTTCCGAAAACATTTTTACGTACACAATGTATCCATAATGTGATGATGAATAACAATAATTATATCATACATTATATCATCTAATATATGTCCTAATAATATTATTCCTCCAACTGAATCCTGTAACATTTATGTTCTACAATTCATTCCATAGAGGGATTTAAAGGGAACCATATGGATACTCGAGTGAATGCAATTGAACAATGAAAAGTTTACTCCAATATCATGTTGATCCCAATCCACATTGAAATACATTGATGTATATAACAATATATCCTATATCATTTAATAGATCCTTTAAAATGACCACATTTGTTAGGAATATTAGCTGTATTGGAACTCCACTCGGTATCCATATCATTTTTAATACAACAACAGGACATCGAGGTAAACCAAGGATCTTTATCGAATATCATATAATATTATACACCCTGAAATCTTAGAAATTTTTAATGTTTACATTGGGAAATTGAACAAGAGTTAATCATTATCTAATATCAATTGAGTGTGATGACATCCCATGTAAATCATATAAAACCCATATATTATTATGAATATTATATATTTTGGTTAGTCTGATAACAAAATACAAGGTTGTTTCCCCATTTTAATTGTGGTATGGGTAATGGTCAAAAAATCACAAAAGAAATTGACCTCACAATCTTAATTTTTTAATATACCAACCACATAGATACATACTCTACAATGACCCTATTAATGTTCCGAAATTATAAATACTCTTTTAGATATCTACATATATTATAAAAACCAACATAAATGGAAAATTATAATCTATCTGCCTTATCCAACATCTCCATCGTCTAGGGTGGTATTGATGGGATACATATAAATTTCTCAAACTATATCATTCCACAACAATCATGGTTTAACTAAGTAATATTTTTTACATTATTATCTACTTCCACCACCTCATTATATGCCTCGTTAATCCTAATATGGATTCATGGTTTAACACTCATTTGAGAATGTAATATTTATTCTTATCCTGCTAGTTTTCAAAATACATCATTTATATATACAGATATATTGGATATATTTTTATTCTTACTATGAATAGTCTATAATTGTCTTTTTAACTTATAGCATCATTCACCCTATTCAATTTCCCAAGGTTGTAATGGGTTGTTTAGTATTAATATTTAGAAAAATACATCAACTATATCAAGCTAAAATTTATGTACTTTTTAATGCCTAAATGGTTTCTATTTTTTTCTTAGAATTTATATCATATATTTCTCAATAAATATAACACCTTTATATATATAGTGAAAAAATTTCTATGGTTGCCTGAAAATCAGGAGTTTTGTACTTTTTAAATTAACCATAAAATTTTACAAGGAATAATCTATAGCCTTGTCATTTTACACTAGAACACATCATACTACCTTATTTGATGCATCACAAAATATTACAATACCTTCTCTAGTATAGGCTATGACATGAATTTTTTTTCTTACTATCATTCCCATTTGGTCCATGAATTTTCATCTGCATTCATCTATCTATTGTAACATGGTTCCCTTCTATGTTAACATGGTGTGTGGATTCTATATTTATGATAAATTCTCAATAATGATTAAAAAATTACCTATAAAATAAATAAAACTATATACCTCATTCAGAATAAATAATTTTTCTAATTTTTAATAACATACATTTTTGATTCATCCACTGATATACACTCACAAGAGCTTATATGAACCAAAAAAGACTCTTTTTAAACTAAAATTCCAACATTTTAAGTTCTTTACACATATTATCCTTCGAGAGGGTCCTTTGTAAAATCCAAAAGTGATATAGTTTATCCTACATAATCATTGAATATATATAATTATTTTATTTTTAGACTATGAAAATAATGTCAAGGTAATATCTAATGAATCTATACATAAAATTCCTAATGATATGAAGCGAATCCGTTCGGACAAATGGAATCACATTATATTTATAGTTTCTATACATTTTATAGAATTATGTATTCTCAATATCTTCCATTTTGAACGTTAATTCAGGATATCTATAATGATGATCACTCATGAAAAAGTGTTAATATTAATATAGTTGATCAAATAATTCATTAATATGATGCTAATGATACTCATTACTTATTTTGATCATGTAATGCTTTTTATAATAAATTCAGGTCATTGTTGATCTGTTATTCTTGTTAATAAAAAGAATAGGTGAACTCCCTGGTGAAATAATTTTAAAAACAAATCCTTTGTCCAAATTATCCAAGAGTATCTTCTTTCATCTGGAAATAAAAATCATTTCCATTCTATAAAGAGTATTTGAAATAGATATAACACCATTTATGAGATTTATTAGGAACTAAAAATTTGTGCTTAGTGGAATAAAATACATCAACAATTCATGCACAATGGGAATATCATGGATTTTTAGTTTCTCTTCAACCATCTGAGATAAAGACTCATTTTGATTATGAATCAAGACCTATATAATGGATTAAATTTCTAATTGATTTTAAAATTTATCATCACACCAATAAATGATCACATGTTAGTTTGGAATAAAAAAATGTGACTTACCTTCACTGGAAATTGATGTGTTCTTTATTTAAATAAATAGAGTACAAGCCAAATATAAAATCGAATTCAGCTTCAAGGAGAATAACATTATTTGTAGGAAGTGTATTCCCACAGTCATCAATTAGATAAGATGAATATAATTTTAATGAAATACATTTATAATTATGAGGTTTTCAAAATAATCATATAATCACTGAGGAGGAATTGTGACAAAATTATGTAATTCTTAAGATATACAGGATTGGGTACATTTAGAATCATATATAATAATTTCAGTTCAATATTGTATGGTAATTGTCAATTATACCACATATTTATCCACATCAGTAAAAGTGTTCATAAGGGATTTCCCTGTATATCCAGGATTAATAGGTTTCTATTATTGATCATCAATACTAACCTTTTTATTTTATCATTGGTTATCATAATTCCCATACTCTAACATTTGAAATACTTTAGTGTGTTTGGTTTATTATTTAGGGATTTTACTCCATCCTTAGAAAAATAATTCCCAAAATTATAAAAATTGGCTTAATTATTAACATAATTTATAAATGTAAAAAATTTACTTGTATAATTAACACAAATTAATCCATTTTTATGTTCACTCTTCGATCATTAGGAAAAGATCATGTCATTATCTCATTGATAGTTTCATTATCCTTTTATTTGATTATTTATTTTATTATCAAAACTATTATATGTATAGTTTACTCCATTATACATTTCCATCATGATAGAAAATAAATTGAATTCATTAATTATATAGAATTATTTTACGGGGAATTACCTTTAGAGACATGATTTTATGAAACTAAAAAATTGATCGACCTTACTTTCATGTTGCATGATTATACCTAAAACACACCTTGCATGACCAGGAAACATTTCCATATATACACTAATGGATTCATCGTCCTTCTTACATAGATCAAGACATTATTTCACCATTATCATATAATAAATATGAGGAATGATCATATTAAAAAAATAATCCAGTAAACTCATCTGAATACATGGATGAAAATTAATTTTAGTGCCTCATGTTCCTAATAAAATTCCACCACTGATTTTCAACACCTTCCAAACAGTAAAAATCTAAAATTTAATTTCCATGATATGAAAATTGGAAATTGGAAAATATATTTTTAGTTGTACTGATTCATTTATTATAATCTTGTTGATCAAAATTCACTCAATAATAAATTAGGTGTTTCTTTATGAAGCACTCAACATAACATTGTTTAATCCATTACATTCATAATTAACTTTATTTCATCAGGTTCCAACCATAGAAAAAATTCAAAAATCATATGTTACAACATGTATTTTCCATGTACTATATTTAGATATTATATAAATTTATTTCAAAACCAGTCATAGAGATAGTGTGTGATTTTGTGTTATGACCCATCCCCCATGGCTGGTGTCATTACCACCCAAATCCCTCCATCCATAGGACAGGGGCTCGTGACTAGTACTCCAATGTTTGTGTGGTGACCGATGTATCCAATCACTAGGAATCTCGTTACTATCTTTTTTACTTTGTTCATGAAAATGCTCCATTTAACGAAAAAATTGTACATGCATCATATAAGAATGGTTTTTTCTAGGTACTTCTTGAGTAATAATTCTATATATACATAATTAATCATGGTAACTCTTTTTTATATCATGATGTCTCCATGTAGGCTGTCAGCTAGGATTCCACCATGGGATTGTGAGGATGATCTGATGGGTAATGGGGAATCGATACATTTTTTTGTGCCAAATATAGAACCTAAAAGTGGTGTTCCAGCCATACCACCAACAATAGTGGATCGCATGGTACCCCTAGTACCAGTGGATGATGTGAACATGATGAGCTCTCTTTATGAGTTTTGGCCTTAGAGACCCATCAGGTTCTGTGGTAAGCCTAACTCACAGGCGGCTGAGGACTGGCTTAAGGTGGGGACTAGAGTTTTCTATCTAGTCAGGACACCGGTATATCAGATTTCTAACCTAGTCGCATAACTGGTACATGTTTCAGTAGGGTGAAGGTGGTGTTTGGAAATTTGATCATACAATGAGATGACTCTTCCATGCACAATGTTTGATAACCATTTCAAATAGGAGTTCACACATAGTATGCATAGGAATATGTATATCCAGTATATTATACAACTCTGTAAGAATAAAATTTCAGTATCTATGTATTCATTGATGAATTACAACATCTCTAGGTATGTTATTGATATGTCACATGATTATTATATTCAGTCTTAGACCATCAATTGGGGTATGAGTAAGAAAATCCAATCCTCTGTTATCATTATGATTATTGCTACATATCCAGAGGTTCTTGAGCAAGATTTTGTGCATGAATGTTTTATGGATATCCAGATACAACCATGTATTTTAAGTATTAGTAATGCAGATGTAGAGACATCAACAATAGGGAGATGAAGTCAGTCTCAGGGACTTGGGGATTTGAAAAATTTCAAGAGGAGGTTTTAAGATAGAGGATTTTTAGTTTAGGGATCACCGGATTGGTCCAGTTAGACTAGATAGAGGTGTGTCATGTTATGTAATGACATGGGAAATCACCCATGATATTTTACAACCCATGTTACTACTAATAGGGATACTGTAGATGGACAACTAAGGTAGACATAGCGACGGGTATAGATAGATCAGTATAGCGAGAGATGTGGTTGAGGTTCTAGAAGAGCATAATTACGTGGTCTATATTTCTACATGTTACCACCATTACCACCAGGAGGTCCATAATAGGCTCAGTGAGAATGAATAAATTGCATGGGAAACTCTCATATGGTTGGGTAATTTGACCAAGTGTCTCTAGGAATGATTCAGGGTTCGATTTGGGTCTTTTATACTCTAGCAACTGTTTCTGATAGACATAGATGCTAGTCATTATTTTCAATCCATGAATCTTGTTGGAGACTCGAATATTTCATTTGAACGATTGACCCAAACCAAATATGTGGAGGCTTCTACTATAGGAGTCCTAATGATCGCACACTAGTGCTGATAGTGTGATGTGACTCTAGGTGTTGAGAGTTTCATTTGGGATATCTGCATAGAGGTGTTGAGACCTTGTGAAGTAATTCATAGTATGGACTGGTTTTCCACAGTCCATTCTAAGATTTACTATTTTTGTGGAAGATTTTGGTTTTCCCACATTGGTGGAAAATGGATTTCCTTGTTGGTGAAAAGGAATCCCAAGAAGAACATATTGTACTCACACATAGGAGGGTGAATCCAATTACTCATTAATTTGATTGCACAAACCTTTATGTTGTGGATGTTATGAGTCCCCAATTTCCTATAGAGGTGATAGATTTGCATTTAATCTTATGATGGTTGAGATGGAGGGATTGGATAGTGTTCCTCCACGACTATGGCTTTGAGATTTTCTAAACTCTTGGGAATGGGAATGTGGTGACAGATTCTCTCAACATGAGATATTGTTTGTAGTTTTTGAATGAGGATTTAGAGTAGAAACATTCATTGTAGTTATCCATTGTGGATGGATATAGAACATCATATCTCCATTTGATAGTTGTCACCCCACCACTCTTACTACATGTCTGGAAGGCACATTTTCGAGATGTTGAGTGTGAAACCCTACATTCTCTGATACCCATTGGACACACCCCTAATAGATATTCAAAATATGGGGATCAATTCAATATTTTCAAATGAAACACAATAGTTCTAGTGCCATTGTAGGTGATGGTTTTGAGGGTGTATCATCTATCCCATTAGGCAGTACATACTGGGATGGAGAATATCTAATAGGACGTCTGACATATGTTTTGGTGTCCATGAATGATGAATGTAGTTTTAGAGTTTGTCTCTCGATGCCTTAGTTTTCAGCGAGTGAAGGTTGGGAACCAGTTTCAATTGGGATTATCACAACCCCTTGGGGTGCTAGAATGGTGGTGGAATGGGATATTGATGGAATTTTAGATGGACTTACCATGTACATCTAGGGAACACAATTTTATCTGGATGATAGTTTACCAACATACCAATTTACCCCAAATCCATGCTATCATTGAGATACATCAAACCATTCCACATTATACATGAAGATGGTGAGGTGGAATACCACATGGATCTACCACCATCGCTAGAATGGGTATATCACATCTTCAATGTGTCACAGCTGATTAGATACATGCATGACTCATGGCACATCATCAACTGGGGTGAGCTGGACATAGAGGATGGTGAGACTTTATCTGAGTACCCAATTGAGATCAAGGATCACTATGATAGGATCATTCGAGGGTGATTTATTTCTTTTCTGTGTGTACTGTGGTAGTAAATGAATCTCCAAGAGGGGACATATTAGTAGTAGGATTAGATTTGTGCTTAGTACCCTTATATGTTGAGTATCCCTTGTTTTGGCAATCAAAGACGTAATAAAACATGATGGCCGATAATTTAAAATCTTAGATTTTCCATGTACTATTTTTAGATATTATATGGATTGATTTCATGAAGAGGTCCTACATCAATGTGTGATTTTGAGGCCCAGTGTTCCTAGAATAATTTTTCCGAAAATATTTTATCATTTAATGAAACATAGAAATGGTTTTTTTGAGAAATGTGGAATAACTCTTAAATGGATTCCTAGTTCATAAATCCAAAGGTGTTATGGATGTTAGGATGAAGGGTTTACCATAGGCATTTCCAACAATATATTAGTGTGGGCCATCTATAGAATAATTCACTAAGGACATAACTGTAAATAATATTATTAAATTATTTTATTTTATTTTTTAGTCATAATTAATCATGAATTGTGACTTGAATTGAAAATCAAATACAGCTATATTATTCATAATGTGATGTTTTTACATGGAGTGAATTTAATTTCGTTTTTATAGGTCATATGTGAAAAATATATTGCATAACGTAATAGGAATAAAGTATTTTAATAATTTTATTAATGCAGTAACACATCAACTTGTTTCTTTAAAAAAACTCCTGAGGTAAAAGTTAGAGGATTATCATCATAACCCTAGACTCTTTATTGAATCATTGAGTGAAACATAGATAATTTGTTTGAATAAATGAAAATGATGTTTTGGATCATGGATTGATCAATCAGTGCAGCCTCAAATTTGACAGATCTTGCCTACGAAGACGACACAATGATCATTCATCAACTACGATTTATTTGAATAGTTGTAGGGATATTATTTTTTGTTGTTTAACTATTATTGATTACAATGAAAAATGTGGGTCAACCCACTAAAATCTTGCTCTGTGGTTCTATCATTATTGGATGGATTATAACTACAGGGATTATGTTAGGGTTTTTTTGATTTTATTCTTCATTCTTCCTTCTCATGATAATGAATAGAGGCTAACACGGTAAAAGGCCTAGATTTTTTCCATGGGGTGTTATTTGTTCTTTTATACCCCATTAATTATGTTCATATCTATTGGATCACAGTGATAATAGATTGATATTTTTTGGGTGGCATAAAATGGGATCATACCCCTAGGTTGGAAGGAAATTGACATTAGATGTCAGATCTTAATAGATCATGACCCCCTCATTTTGGATTGACGATCATATGAATTTTTAGCCATTATATGAGGAATAATGGTCTATGAAATGTACCACTTTAATTGAAACAATTAACTGTGGGGGTGTCACGAGGTGGCAGAGCCCTGGGCTCTGGTGTAGCGACCGACAGTGGCAATGAGGACACAGAGGTGGTGGGTCAGGTGGATGCAGTCAGCGTGTGGTCTAGGAAAAGATTAATGTTAATAGGCAGATAATGTTAGGGAAACTATAGTAGGTCATGATGGAAGAGAGGGATGGACTATTCCAAGTGGGATAGGTTGAACTAGGTGGACTCGGGGTTACCAGGCTGGAGCCAGGCTATGGTCAACCATGGCAGTTGACTATGTGTTGTAGTAGAACCATCCACCATGCGGAAGAAATATCCAAGGGGTAGTTGATCACGTATATCAAGAATGGACACCACATTGTGTCTAGTTAGGGTGATCTACTGGGCAGTCAACCACCATTATTGGTGGATCAACCATGATGTCGGTCAATAGGCCCAATAACCCCCATAAAAACATCAAGCTGTCTAAAATTTCAAATGACACATCAATTTGAAATGCTATAAAATACGTTGAGACACAGATTAAGAGAATTTCCTTTGTAGTTAATATAATGATGCTTTGGATTTGACCATTATATATTGTTATAATTCCATTTTACCATTCCTCGAGTGTTCAATATGGAATTACATGAAAATTACTATATTGTAGTCCCATTTAGAGGTCAAGAACAAGATAGAGTATGGTACCCCTTAGTGGAACTAGATAGTAGATCCTCTATCACCATTAGTTTAGTTTTGTGGAATCAATGTAACCACCAATATTAGGGCATTGGTCCTCCTTCTATAAGGCCACATCATTAGGGTTAGTGTTATTCACCATTGTGTCTAGCCAAGATTCTCTATGTTAGAAATTGATTATTATAGGGTCAGTGGTATTCCCTAGGGTTCCTGTCCAGGATCCCAAATCTATGTATCATCATATTCCATGTCCAATACACTCTCTTTAGGTGGGGTCATTATGATCTATACCCTTCTTTTACAATCTCTAATGATATCATGGCTTGAGGAGTGAGTTCGTCTAGAACGAGCTTGCTTCATGATGAATAATGTAGTAGGTGATTTTTTGTGGCTTACCTATAGATAAAGTGTCTGGGATTGATTATATCTTAATATTATTTTTAAATGTGCTCCATCCATATGCCTATTTAAAGGTGACATTATATATCCATGTGAAAATCCTCAGTTGCATTCCTATGTGGTAATCCTTTATGGAAATCCATTATGGTATTCGAGTGTGATATACCTATGTTTTATTATTGAGTGTTTTTTTGATGTGGTAATACGTTGTGTTAATAATTTGTGGTATTCATGTGTGGTAATCCTATGTGTTATACTTGTGTGTTATTCTAGTTTTTTAGTCCTTTTTGGTAATATTGTGCGGTATTCCTATTTTTTAATCCTGTGTGGTCCCCATATGTTTTATTCTTGTGTGGTAATTATGTGTAGTATTACAATGGGGAATTCCATTGTGTTAATCTAATGTGGTATTTCTATTTGGTAATAATTTTTGGTATTCTTATGTGGTATTACTATGTAGTAATCATGTTTGGATTTCTTGTGTGGTAATCCTTTGTGGTACTAATGTGTGGTATTCATTTTTAGTATTTCATTGTGGTATTCCTTTTTTAGTATTCCTATGTTGTTTGGTGGTTAAGGGGTGTACTACTTATTATTGGTATACTCACCCCAAACAAGATTTTATCACTTCTGTCATGTATTCAATATATGATCATCAATTTGATGATGTCCTTGGAAGACCCTGACCAGGAGATGCTTTGTGAGACAATATAGACCGAGGAGTGTTCATGCTACTTTTTAAAAAGCAGTCCTAGTACCTTTACTTCCAGGTTGGACTCGTGTTACAATATTTTTTGGTTTTCTTCTATTTTGGAAATGTTTAATTTAATCTAATTTCACCTTTTCTACTATGTTTTTGGGATATAGTAGCCTTATTTCATTTTTTACTTAGTATTTTTTTACATTTTTTCATTTCTGGCTTGGAGATGTGTGCGTGCATGCATGTACATTCTACTAATTTTTCCCATTTGTTGGATATACCTACTTGGTTCGAGTCACTAGCCCTTGGTCTATTGGAGTCGAGATTGGGGTATTCATGCCATGGGATCCTCTGGGTTGGGTCATGACCTCATAGTTTGTAAATGATAATATTTATCGGAAACCAAATAATCAAGAAAAATCATTCAATGGATTTCTAAATCAATACATCATATTTTCTATCTACGAAATCATAGTTTTAACATATGTAATAAATTATCAATAAAAAATAAATAAGATGTTATCCTATCCAATAATCACCTATAGGTTTATGAAAGAATGTATTCACATCCTAGTTTGTAGTGGTGGATGAATATGTCTCTAATACAATCTACAATAACCCATATTTTCATAAATAATTAATACATATCTATATATGTGTATTCATTTAATATCATATGGATCCACTCTATAATTTTATTGGTTATTTTTCTTTTTAAACATAAATACATAACCAACATGTGGATATAAGGTCTATATAATCTACCACTATACTCCTCATAACTTTCACCATTTCTATATGTATAATACATTAAAAATTATTTATTGTGCCCTAGGGAAACGAAGAAAAAGAAAGAATGAAATCAGATGCCCAGTATGGGTAAACTGAGAGATATCAATGATCAATAATTCTCCACATGATAATAAGGGTTTGAAAATATAATCACAGAATTTTAAAAAAATAATGTTTATTTAAGTTGTCATAAAATTTAGTTATGTAATAAAGATTGAAAGTTCATACGTTATGAATCACACTTGAATAAAAGAACATGAATCATGAGAGAATAACATTATTATGTGTTATTTGTTTTTTTCATAAACATAATAATAGAAAAATAATTTTTAGAGTAGTCACAGAAGAGTCCCAAAATGTCAATGTGGAATGGTTTAACTGCCTACTCAATCATAGTTGTCAAGGTTCTCTCCCAAGAATACCATAATTTATAGAGTACATTATACAACTGGGTCCACTCCCCATTATTGTATTTTGTATCTCATGAGATATCATCATTACCGAATTCATTATTGGAATAAATAAACGTTTTCTCATCCATCACATTATGAAAATAAAAAATATGTCAGTGATATGTTTATAAATAAATCGTCATATCAAAACCCATGAAAAAAGAAATGGGGTTCATAAACACTGCATTATAGTTTATCTCATGGAATTAAAACATGTTTCATAGTAATATTATAAAAATTATCATAAACCGTCTATAGAAAGAATAAAGCAGGTATCATTTGTTTACATACATTATAAATCATAAATCACATCAATGTATGTCATTTTTGGTGGAATATAATTTAAAATATTTCATGACTAAAATATTAATTTATCATCATTAAATCGGTAATTTAAAATATAAAAATTTAAAAAATATTAAAAAAATTACTCTGAAATAAAACATGTAATCCTTTCATGCAATAAGAAATATAGTGAGTAGTCATAGTGATGATAAATTGTATTCATGTATTTAATGTTAAAACCAATGGTGAATTCATATTTTTGTTTAAAAATAAAAATATCATATTTCAGAAAAAAAATGATTCCTTCTAGAAATTTTTATACAGTGAAAGTGAAGGATAAATTTTTTTGAAACCATCATAGGAATCCATTGATGAGTTTTTAAAATGATAACAAGTAAGGAACAATATTCCTGACCAAAGAGAGAAATAATGACTTTTTTCTTTAAAATATCAACAATTTTATTTTTAACATAAATAATAGAAATGATTGAAATAATAGTTTTGAAACCAAAAAACTAGAGTATAATAAAACAAATGGGATTCTTGAGAGGAATGAAATTTAACATCATCGTCAGGAACATAATCATAAACATTCTCGGTGAACAATGAGACTATAATATAAAGTCCATTCCTATTTTTGTACCTTTTTAAATCCTAAAAGAAAAAATAACATATAAATATGTATATCGAATATATATCTTGATAATAACCATATAAGATATCCATAAGAAGTAAATAAAATATAAAAAAGGTACATGTGTAGAATATGACATGTAACTCATAGAAATAAATGCTTGATAACCATATCATTCCTCAAGTATCTTCTTTCTTAATTCACATAAGAACCTCAAAAATGATAATTATACAATAATTTTATATTTATTACATTATTATACTAATAAATATAATAATATTTATGATTTATGATTAAATATTATATCCCATTTATTTACAATTTTTTATTAGAATCACTATTCTAGATGATAACATCTTCAATTTTCAATAATGTTTTGATTTGGATGTTCAGGTCCTAGTTCATCATTAACAGTTTTCTCATCTCGAAAACATAAATTATTATTGAATAAATAAATAATATATATATCAATAAAATTTATATATAGAAAATTCAATTTCATCATTCATATAGATAGTAGGACATTCATTCACATAAATGATGTTTTCATATCTCGAAGGATAAAAAAATAAAAGAAAATAAAAGATCACCATTAAAGAATCAATATTATATTAAAAAATTCTTTTATATTCCTAAAATTAATCCTTTTTCTCATCATTGTAAATAAAAAATAAAAATATAACCACATCTGTTCATAGAGGTGGTATTCTATACATATATAAAGGAAAAGTTATTGTTTTCCAATATATTATTTGGTATATAGATAGACAATATATTTTTAATTATTGAATTATAATTTTTTAATTAATATAGTATATTAATATTTATACCATAAAAATATTGATCCATATAATATGGTGATGACAATGAATTGTATCATTATATGCAGACGGTATGTCGGTAATATCCATGAGCGATACATTCACAAACCATTTGATAGAAAGAATTTGAAATAATTATATTTTATAAATCATAATAAATTTTTTATATTTATGATACAAATTTAATCACTTATTCTTAATGATATTATTTTTAGAGATCATAATCATGTAACCTAAAACAAGTTGATTGGTTACCACTTCCTTGAATGAACCCCTTTAGATATCCACTTAAGGATCCTTGTATTGGTAATTTTGTAATTATTAAACCGCTTGAATATGAACAATAATGTTTTGGAGGTATTTTTTTGATTTTCAATCATATATAAGGTTCAATGTGGTGTAAATAATAAAAATGAGGGGTTCCCTTTTTTATGTTTGGGAGGGGAAGTCATGGAATTTTATGAAATATTAAAATATAAAAAATCCATTATCATCCCCAATACATAAAAATTGGAATATATTTGAAGAAAAGATTTAATTTTGTTAAAATATCATAATAAATATCCTATTATTGGAACAAATTTCATTGAAAAATATTACACTAACAATTTATATTATTTATAATAATTTAAATATAATTTATTTTATTATTCTCTTAATTTAAAAAATATATTGAGGAAATTATGAAAGAATTTAAAGAAACTATATAATTAATTAACATTATAAATAAATTTTTATCATGAAAATAATTTCAATATTCTCAAAATTTCAATTATTATTCATGTATAACATTATTTTGTCCACATATAATCATATATGAGATTTTTAAAGTATAAACGATACATTATGAATCTTCTATTACATAAAAAATTATATATTCCATTTTGAATGAAAATTCTCCCTTAAAAATATAAATTTAGAGTGTAAGGTGGAAAGGGAATTTTTAAATTCATAAAATTATAATTTAGATTAATAATACATAATACCTTTTTTTTATTTTTATAATAGTTTAAACTGACATGCACAATGTCGTTGTTATAATTTTTAACACAATCACTATTTATCATGTCTAAAAATTAAAGTGGGATATTGGAAAATTTTATAACTCTTGATTATAAATGTAGAATCCATTTTTCATGATTTTTTTTATAAATGGCCGTAATTATTTTTTAAATAGGTATGAAAAATAAGAAAAATACTATTTTAAATAAATACCATACGAGAATGAAATTAAATTTAAACCCATCCCAGTATTAAAAAACATTAAAATAATGGTATTGAATTGGAATAAATATATAATATATAGATTGCATTAAAAAATTCAAAAATAGTAATTAATTTTACTAATTAAGATATTAACATATTGTTCACATTAAAAGAGATTTTTTTAACCCAATCCTTAAATTTCAAATGATTTGAGCTTTCAATTAAAATTAATTTATATCTATTTAATTATTTTAATATATATTTAAACCCTATTTTTAATAATTAATTATTCATCTTAATACTCTCAAATCCAATGGAGTTTTGTTAAATTTCACATTATATAAAGAAAATTAGTAGTATATTTTGATTTATTTAAACATGAGGTCACATGTAATGCTAGATAACAATGTAGTGAATTTTATATAAGTAGATATATTTTCTAAAATCATGGAGAGTTATACGAATCTGCACAAATAACATAAATAAATCTAAACAATAAATAAACCCTACTCCAATACCAAATATAGTATCCCAATATACATATTTATATATATATATATACTACAACATAGCCATAAGATAATCATTGAATATCATTGTAATCGCACAATTAGAGGAATTGATGGTTCGCGGTTTAATGGATACACTCCTCTGACTTTCTTATAAAAAATGATGTTTCTTACACTATACTATCATTTTATTTTTATACCTTAAATTCCCCCATAAAAATAATCTCAATATAGAACACCCTTCTAAATATAGTCTTGTAAATTGATTTATTTGGAAATAGAAATTGATGAATGTAATGATCCTATATGTTCCTTAAGGAGAAACTCAAGAACATTTCATCAAGGGTTAGATCATAAGAATATGAAAAAACTTCACCATTATATAAATATATTATTACTAGATCATGGAAAATATATTTCTATATATGTTATGAAAAAAGGACTTCTAATCTCAAATGATAAAACATATACCAAATAATGAGAGTGTGAGAAAATAATAATGAGTAATATAGCATATTCATTTGAAATTGACATTGAAAAGTTTCATATGTATGGTAAATAATGAAATTTTTTACAAATTAAAATAATATAGTGACCACAACATAACCTTTTGAGTAATGTTATATGTTCTAAACAACATCATGTGAACATATCGTCTGACGATTTCTTCCATAAACCATCACATGAACATTTATAAATATTCTCATGTCAATTAACAATATTGTGAGCAATGAAACATGTTATCATATTAAGGCATAAAATTCTAATATCATTATACATAAAAACATAACCAATGTATAATATGAATCTATAGGATCCCACCCATAAATCATATATACCTACGTGTTCCACAAGAAAAAAATCATTATGGTCTGCATACATAACCCATTGGATTTAACTATTAGTTTCACAACATATAATGATTGTATCACCAAAACATTATTGAATTACTTAAATAGATGACAAAAAAAATTCAACCACACTAAAAAGAATATTTCATAATGCAATTAATAGTTTTCATCATGGACAATATCATCCAAAAAAATAATCAATTTAGATATGTAGAGGAACATGTTATAGAAATTGTAATATAGTTTGAAATAAAATGATTTTAATATTGGAATATGTGAGAACTTTATGTTTCACCTAGAATATATAATTTTATAAATGAAAATTTATATAAATTTAAATGAATTCAATTTATTTTCTATTAAGTCTACATTTATAGGCCTTTAAAAAGATAAAAATGTTTCATAAACGTGGTTTGAATTTTCTTATAAACATTTATTTTTATAATTTATTCACTAATAACGGAACCCCGAAAAATATATACATTTTTCAAAAATGTGAATTTAATGATACAAAAAACCAATACTCTTAGAAAAATACATTCTAATAAACAATATTTATAATGAAGAAATTTTTTCAAAATAAATGTTAAGTGTAAGTAAAATTTTTTTAATGCATAGAAAACCATTCTAATAGTTTGAAAAAAATTTATTGTGAATAAAAAATTTTAAAATAGAAACAAATATTCATTTTTAAAATATGATAAAGGAAATATAAATTTAAATAGCGACAAAGGAAAATTTTTTTATCAAATATAAAGGAGAATATTTGTAGGAAATGGAAATTTGGAGAATGAAGATGATTTGTAGTTAAGGTCGGTAAAACTTATTCTATAAAATATAACAATTTATTATGGATGATTTTTATAAAGGAATTTTGTTGAATAAAAATTGTATTATCCCTACATAAGAAGGAAATTTACAATGAAGTAAAATCTAATACAGGATAAAACCAGTGTTATAACAAATATGTTCACAAAGAATCATTAAATTATCGACATCTTCAGAATTGAAGGACCTTTAGAGAAATAACCCAATATAAATCCCCATTAATTATATTCATTATTGTAAATTAAATTCATTATGTAATATCAAACCATCTCAAAAATATCATGGGGAACTATTGGAATTATTGACCAGGATATTAAATTTGACACCAAGAACCTCTAAATTTATTTTATAACTTCCTCTAAAGAACATGAATCTGTTATGTAAAAATAATAACTATTATAGTCAATTATATAATAAAATTATTAATACATATAAAATTTTATCAAAATCATTAAAAATATTTCTCAACATTTAAATTTGATAGTTATTATACATTTTAAATATTTGGGGTTGGTTGTCTTGATCAATTTGAAAAACTTACGTAGTAGTGCTGCGATTATTCATTACTCTCCCAAATATCGTCATTCTTAGATCAGAAAATGTAGTGGAATTGTGTTTTTATAACATTATATAATGTATTAATTTCATTATATTATTTTTATTTTTTTCATATTGATAAAAGCGGTGACAAGAAAGTTTTTTTATTAATAATATGTGTATAATGGTTTATAAATAAATGCGATTAATATTAAATTTTCCAATATTGAATAAAATAAAATAATAATTTATATAATTATATATTAAAATATTAGTTATTATTTTCTCATATTCAACCACAATATTATTTTAATCATTTAACATGTATGAGGTTTGACTGTCCCAAACATTAGTGTACCATAATTAGTGATTTAGTATTGTTAATTGTTTTTGGAATAATATCATTATCACAAAAGATTAATGATATTATTTATATTTTTTAATGTTGGGGGATTATTTTTTAGAATGGAATAATAAATAAAAATGAAACTTGATGAAAAGTTTTATAGGATACTTCTTTGACATTGTTTCTTGCACTAACCCTTGATCGATTTTCGTGTGTTTTTATTAGGGGATATGAATTAAAAAATAATTGATATGAAATTAATATAATAAAATATCAACATAATAATGATTCATAGGTCATTTTATTACAATGTTTTGGATTGAATTTATTTATAAAATTTTAAAAAATAATATTAACTATTAACTAAAACTCACATTAGACCATGGACATTCTCTTGAATCTCACCTTAGAGGGGATGATCAAAGGATAGAAAATTGAGACTACAGGTTTGTGAATATGATATTTGAATAATGGCTTTAAAAATGAGATATTTTAATGATAATATTATATAGAATATATGTTTCTTAAATATGTGGATGTCTTCCCCTTTGATAACAAATTAAAGGGCTCTTTTTTGAATAACGATTATTTTTCAGTAATAGAATGGAATAATTAAAGGAAAAATTGATCCAATTTCTTTTAATGGAGTTTTGTGGGAGATAAGTTCTATAATGACACCACAACTAGTTTCAAAATGGTTTAATGAATCTATTTCCATTTAATACTTGTTTTTATATTTTACCATTTTGCGGTTTACCTAGGTTACTTGTCTTTACCCTAATATTCTGTATTTCATTAAAAATACTACGTAACCCATAAAAATATGTTTTTTCTAAATAAAAATTTATAATTTATATATTCTAATTATAAATATAAATAATAGAAAATTTATTTTAATTTAAAAAACATAATATTTTGAAACATTATTTGATATGAACAAATTTTATTTAACAATTAAGTGTTATAAATATTAATTTGAAATGATTAAAAATATAATGAGTTGTAATATTTTTTAAAAATAGTTACGAATTATAATACAAAAATAAGATTGTAATTTATTTTATTAAATAAAATTACATAATATTATAAAAAACACCATTTATAATAATAGTTCTACCATTATCCTGGTTACAAACATTAATTTTACTAATATTGTTTTACCTCAACATGAAATTGACATGATTAAAAATTATAAACATATTTATTTAATATATTAAAAAAAATTAAGTTTAGTATTTTCAAATTATTTAATATAATTTTTATATATACCAAAATAAAATAATTTTTAATGTATGGTATTTATAATGTTTCCAAAACATTACAAATATATTTGAAAATTAATGAACTTATATTAATTTTATTTAGTTAAATTGTTAATATTTTTCATCATATAAAAATGTATTAAAATATTTTACTTCATTATTTTATAATGATAATTTCATAGAAAATCTGACATTATAAAAACAATATTAGTATCAAAATTCAAAAAAATTACTTTTTAAAAAACTATCAAGAATTAATCATTGACTAAAATTGATATTTGGGATTCAAAATTGATTTTCATTTTAAAAAATTGAATATCTTAAATATTCAAATTTATTATTTCAATAGAAATTTAATATTCATAATGAAATACATATTTAATTGACCGATTTATTTTCAATCATTAATTATTCTTAATAATATTTTACAGCCATTTTTTAATTGATTATAATTTTTTAATTACAATATGATTTATTATTCTGGATATTTGATAATAATTAATATGACATTACCAAATTTGGTACAATGTTGCATCTGGAACAATATATTGAGAATATTGTTAATTTTTTCGTGTATATATATATATAATCTAAAATGTCTAGAAGTTACATTAAAATTGTTGAAGGATAAATAAATAAGTTTCAAAATTTTAAAATTATGGGTCACCATAACTGATAATTCACTGACTAATCGATGCTCCTCTAATAAGGTAAAAATATATATCTTACAAAAAATATATATAACAATGTATCTCATAACTTCTATCCTTGTCAGTTAAATATGTTATCAATATCATCCACCACATTTATCCACCATTTCATCAAATGATAAGGTAAATTTATTTATAAATAAGTAATATCATTCATATGAGGTGTTATCCACTATTAAGAAAATGATTATATAAACACAATTTAATTAAATTCAAATTTAATATAAATAAATAATTACCTTACAAAATATGTATTTTATAATGAAACATGCATGTCCAAATTACAAAACTCTATTTTTGTCATTTATAATGAGTTTTGATACTTCATACATTTTTTGTACCTTTATTTGATTAAAAAAGAATAATTTACTAAAATAAAAAATTTGGCGGTACATAATAGAAACAAAAAATTTTAATTTTTCAATTTCCGTCCAATGTATGTGTATCTAAAAAAAATTATTATATAATCAAAAAAATGACAAAAATTATTATCATAAAAAAATGTGAAATTTTGATTAAAATTATTTGATTTTATATAAATAAATTTTATTAGTAAAAATTGTGACATTTCATAGAAATAATAATGTTATTAATATTTTTTAAATTAATTAATATAACTAAAAATTCACTATATAAAAAAGAGACACCGAAAAAATAAATGAAAACATTTTTAACAAAAAAAATTATATCTAAATCTAGTGAATATTGAAAAATATTACGATAATAGTGGAAATGTTCAACATCAATATATTTAAATATTAATATAAAAAATTAATTTTTTTAACTGTGTTAGCTTGACAGAAAAAATTATTATATGACTGATTAAATAAAAGAGTGATGGTTTGTCTTATAATTTCCATCTTATGTGATAATTTTATATTTCATGGAATATTTCTACATCATAATCATTGTTACCCTCGGTTAATCATTCAATTATATGTAGAGATTTTATATAATTTTACAACATCATCCACATTATCTGTAATGAAAAACAATTTCCATAAAAATAACAAATTACTAATCATTTTATTGTTATCCAATATAATGTATTGTCATTCATGTGTCTCCATGATAATGGATTCCTCAATAAAACTAAATATTTTCAAATTAATAAGTTTAAATCCATTCTCATCATGTTTCACACTACTATTAACATCAACCCTATTATACATAAATAGTATTATAAAAATAATATTTTTATTAATCTCATATATTTATCCTCAATAACTCAAAATAAATATTATTTATGTAAAAGTTAGTTTTTACCTTTTCCATTCAAAAAATGCAATGTTTCAGCAATGGTAGTTACTCTACAATTTTAAATGTTACTCCTTTCATCTATGTTTATTTGTATAATTTGTAACCATAGATATGAAAACTAGACTATGTGGTCACATTAACACATGACCCACTTTAAAAAATTTAAATTCTTTAGATGAATATATGTGTTTGTCAAATTTATACCTAACCAATAAAAACATTATATTCATTTATTAAAAAAATCACATTTATTTTTATATATTTTAACCTCAATCCAAAAAATATGTGATGATTTATATGGAAGTTTTTTTCCGAAATAAGATCTAGACCATAGAGGGTGGGGGTGAATCAGTGGTTCCCTAATCTTTTATGATAATGTTTCTTAACTTATATAGTAAACATTCTTTACCTCTAAACCCTTCAAAAGTTACGATGCTTTCAAATATATCTTAAAAAACTATCCTTTTTATGGTACAAATATGAAGACAATAAAGCATATAATATTTAGATATTTTTCAGAAAAATGAAAACATGGTTCACCGATAGGTGGTCCCAAAAACATGTATTCCTTCAAAAACTAATTTTCAGAATAAAGGCACAAGCACTAAATAATTCGACAGTCCAATTAGAAAAATAACTTCTATATTTTTTAATACCCCAAAACCAATTTTTTCCATATTTCCTTTCCTATTGATAGATATAAAATAAAAACACAATTAATCACATTGGAAATGGATAAGTATCCGTAGTTACAATCATTACATTTCCTTCACTATTTTGATCCACTTCATAAAGTTTTCACTTCCATTATAATAAAGATGAATAAAAAATTTCATGCATGAAATCTTTATGAACAGCCACAATTATCTAGGGAACTTGTTGGTATTGAATCATTCTCCATAGAATCTTTCAAGAAAACATTATCAGCAATAGTCTATTTGATCTTCCTAGTTCTAGTATACTCGATTTTATGGTCGCCATATGATTGATCGTGGTCTAATTATTCTTCTTCAATTCTTACATAAATTTAATATAAATCCAATTTGATGCTAACAATTCCTCTATTTGATGGAACTCAGCCAAATGAAACATGATCTGATGGATGTTCATCTAATGGGATCAATATGATGTAGTTTCACGGTTAAATCATCATCAATATTAATTTTCATTGATTATTGGATCGAAACTCAATTAGATAGACCCATTCTGATGAAAGCTCCTCAGCATCATCCTGAAATAAAAAACATTGGTTGGAAACTCTATACTAGATAAAACAAATTCTCAAATCTATTAATTCTCATCAAACATTCATGTTTGATACATGTTTTAAATATATTGTTATCTACATCTATAGGAACCCTATAATAGTAAAGGTGGGAAATCCAATTACACTACCCACTCATGAAATTTCATAAATCATGAATTTATTATTTATTTAAATCATCACTTTTCACAACTTCAACACATCATAATGATTCTAAGATCCTGTAAAATCATCCCAAATCTTCTAAAATATTCATAATTATTCTAGTTTCAATCAATTTTTATAGTCTAATAATGTATTATGATTTTTCATTCTGATAAATAATTTAGATTAAAGCATACAACAAATTCTTCAAATTGTTTCCACATACCAAAAAATTATATATGAATACCAAATGACTTTTCATAATGAAGAAAACATATGAAATAATGAAGAAGAATAAGTTTAATGACCTCTAATAAACAATGATTGTATTCTCATACATGATCTCTATATATACACTTGATAAAAAAGTTTGAAATATATTCAATGTATTACTCATTTTATTCTATTATTCAGAATGATGATCCTATTTCTGATAACATTATCTATGTCTGTCGATTCCTGATGGATCTTCCATTTTCTTTATCTAATGGATTTGTGTCACATTAGGTCTGATAGGTGGAATCAATATTAAGAGATAATAAATAGTTTTGTTCTTTTTCACAGGGCCTTGTTTTATGAGAAAAATGTAAGAATTCTTTTTTTTCAATCCAATTGAATTATAATTCAACTATTCTCGACAACTATTCCTCCGATAAAAAACTGAATACAATTAGAAAATGATACCAAACATATAAAATTGAAACTGTATCAAAATCCATTATAATGTATTAGTGTCTTACTACATCTAATATAACAATGTTGGAAATTATTTCTTTTTCCTCAGAAAGTTCAAACTTCAAGCCTTTTGATGTTGTCACATTGATTAATCTCATAATGATGACATTTATAATTCTATTTATAGTGTTACTCAAATAGATGAGAAGAAACTAGAATATTTCTCATCAAATTCATCTCACATCCATAGAGATCATATTATTTCTTTACATCCTCATGACATTAGGAACAATAAATCTCCACATACCATAATTTGACTTTTATTGTCATATATCATAACTTCCCATCCATTATAGAATCTCATTTATTAGAAGCCCAATATTTTTATCAGTCTTGCATCGTATGTTTCTCAGAAAACATATGAATTTTTTGAAATATAAAACAGAAAATCATCATCAGGTTTACATCAAGGACATTCAAAATGAGGAACACATCCTCATTAAGATAACTACTTTCATTCCAAATTCAATTTTATTTCATGATGCTTCTTAACTATTTATCAACATCACAATCTGAGGGATCTAATTTAATTATTCAGTGACTCATACCGAGTGGATAAATCAATTCTTATATTGTTAGTATGGAACTGATTTACAACATCACACACATTTCTACAATATGAATTCCCGTTACATTAGCAATGTTATTATTTCTTAAAAATGATAAATATATTGAACAATTGACATCAATTAAAACCAAAAGACAACTTGGGCCTAACAATCTCTCCCTTCATGATTTTACTCAATACCCACTATATCTACTTCATATTATATAACTTATTTTATATTCTCACCTTTGTTCTTCAAATTTAATCACTTACTCCCCCTTTTTATTATCTCTCTACCATTAATTTTCTCTACCCCTTATTGAAAATCAAAATTAAATTGGTTTTAATGATAACTTTCCCCTATTTGTTAAAAATGATCTTATTTTCTAATGTTGGAACTTTTCAACTGAGATTTTGACTTTTTTTCAAGGGAACAAATGCATCACAAGAGTTTTTTAACAAATATCCTTTAAAAAATATATAAGAATATGTGGAAGAAATCATTGTAGAAAACATGATTGTATATTTAGTGTTATCAATGCTTTCCATAATACAAATTATATTTAATAAATTTTAACATTTTTCTCAATAAAACAATTTTTGCAGAAATCATGATAGGTTATTTCTGTTATTAAAATAACATCCACTCATCCCAAAAAACACATCATAATGTTCAAGTTTAATGAAAACATTCAAAAACTCACATTTTTAACATCATTACATTCATTCAAAATTAATATTAGAGACACATCCATCATCTTACTTATTTCACAAATTTAATCCCATTCAATTTAGTAACAATACCCAAATAATTTTTTAATATAAAGAAACCTCTTATGATCATAGAATAAATTTTTGGACTCAGAGTCCTCTATCGGTCATTTATTTTTCTTAGTGTTTATTGATTATTTTTTGGATGAATTTTTTTCATATATTAATCCATCTCAGATTCTCTAACATGTTTCTCCTCAATAATAGACTATTCTGAAAAGGATGTCAATTGCTTTTCCACTTCTTTAGTAACTAATATTTAAAGAGATATTGTATCACTTCATTTATACATTTCACTTGTTATAGAATGATTGTATAGAATGTTTTAATATCATTCCATTATTATTCACATTTATTATGTCTATTGTGAATCATTAAAACATAACTTGTTGATATGTTTTTATAAACATCGCCCACATAATCATATACCTTTTTCATTCACATTTTATTCATATATTTTTATGATTCTCATAAATTTCTAGTTTGGTCAACTTGTTCTACAAAATAACATAGCACTATTTCTTTTCTTCCTCGACCTAATTTTATTTATCAACATTCTAATCATACTAATATTTATTCATCTTCTCAGATTTCTTATTTAGATCAACCTAATTTTTATGAACAATTTATCATTTTTTCTAATCACGTATCCCCATTGATTCATACTTGTTTCTTGGTATAGACATATTGTAACATAATGAATATGGAATATGTCTAAATACTCCACAACATTAACAATTAAATCTCAATATTTAATTTTATAACATTTTCTGAATTTTTTTCTAACATTTTTTATGTTATTTGTTCAAAAAACAATAACCAATTTTCTTGGAAGTATAATTTACTAATACATTATTATCTTTATTAATGAAAGAAATATTACCCCAAAATATTATAAATACATTGATATATACATTATTTAGAATTTTCACCATTAATAGAAACTAATTTGTTGAGGCTTTCTCTCAAATTTATTTTCTCAATTTTCACATTAAAATGCATTGATTCTTTTTCAAACAAATCTTATTCATTAACATCCAAAATATCATTAAGAAAATCTATTATCCTTTATAAATTTACCTATCTTCAACATATTATTTATATTTTGAAAAAAATGTGCAGATTCTTTCTTATTTGGATTCTCATTTCAAGATAATATTTCTTTATATCGTTTTGTTTTTTATTCAAGATCCAAAATATTCTTTTTCTAAGATATCATATCATTGAAGTTTGTTTCATCTCTCTTTATTCCTTCATTATTTTAAAAATTTATTCTTTTGGCATATTTCTCCACAATCATTCATAATTTATTGAGTTGATTATTATGCTCAATTTCTTTTTTCCAAATACTCTGCGACAATATATTCCATTTCTATAATTTCATCATCATCATAATCTCCCTTTTTAGAATTACATTACTTTTTAACTTGAGAAATAAATTTCAGTTGATGGTATGATTCATCACTAGATGAGGAATAATTCTTCATTCTTATTTATTACATAAGGAAATATTTCCTGATGTTTCTTCCACTGTTGTTTCTAATGCATCTCCTAACAATAATCAGAATTATGTTACTCAATACTATTCCATGGTGAATTATAGGCCAAATTAGTTTTCCGTTCAAAATTATAATATTTTGGAGTTTTAATTTCCCATTTTCCACTATCTAATTTCTTATAAATGATGGAAACAATTTTATTGAAATATAAAAATTATTCCTTAAATAAAAATTCACTTGATGCTTCTGTAACTTATTTTTTTTACTTCTCCATTTAAATAATGATATTATAACCATATGATTATTAACCTTTTCGACAGTTTACATAACCATGTCACTTTTAATTTCAATAGTATTAAGTGTACTATAAAAATCATACAATGATATATTATCGGGTTCACAAAAATCTAATGATGAACCTTTTATATCAAAATAATTAGGAATAATTCTAAATAACTTGTCTATAAAATATTAATCATCCAATTTCTTTCCAAGACATCTTATGGTGCTGAAATTATCATTCACTCTTGTAATGAAGTCAGCAACAGATACATATTCATCCATTTTTAGATATTCATACTACAAACTCCAAATTTTTTATGTTTTCCTTATTCATTTTTTAATTTACTTCATAAATTCTCTTCAACTTATCCCAATTTATATTTGAAGTTAGGAATACCTTTATTATAATAAACACTCTTTCTGTTGGTGATTGTAGTAATGAATTTGTATCTCTTCCATTACTCCCTTGATTTTTCTTATAATTAGTACCAAGAGTTGAAATATCAATACATGGATGGAATCCTTTTGTATAATCATTCACAATATCCATACCAAGAGACATAATACATGGAATCATTCTAACTTTACAGAAAAGATGGTTCTTATCATTGAAAAATGAATTCCACTAATTGTTCCAGAAATTGAAATTATCCATTCATAGAAATGGATTTATAAGATATAACCCCACCCCTATAATACCAATTTTGATCCCAAATAGTATTGTTAACACTAATTGAGGGTTGGAGTTGAATTAGTTGTTTCCTTTTCCTTTATAAGAAATTTTCTAAACTTATTTTTTAAAATATTTAATCCAGTAAAACATGTTAATCTAATAATCCAATCAAATATATCAACCAAACCTCTCCATTAAAATAAAAAAATATAAAGAGACGTAGTCACATGTTTTTTTACAACGTTTGTTATAAAGAATAACTCCCTTCCATATTGTATAGTCCTTGAAAAATGGATTCATTCACCATTTTCTTTAGAGAATAGAACGACACAAGAAATAGACAATTATACTGTCCTAGTTGAAACTTTATTGATACAGTTTGTAATACCAAACAAATGACCTTTTTAGTATGTAGTTTTCCATAGATATTTATACACATCAAAATGACAATAAATCATTTCAGCAACTGATAAATTTACATAGTTGCAATATTCACTTTTCTTATATTTTTTATCCTCTTATGAATGATTTCACATCCTCCATAAGTTAGCTAAATCAAACATTACCTACATAAAATATTTATGGAAAAACTCAATTATCTACAGAATTTATTGGTCTTGAATCATTCCATAGAAAAAATATATAATGAACATCCACAACAACGTTTTTTGATATTTCTTGGTTTGGTAACTTCAATATTATAGTCCATTTCTGATTGACCTCAGTATGATTATTCTTTTGATAATTGTTCTTTAATTGAGTAGAAACTCATTTGGAATTTAACAATTCATTAACCCAATAAAACTCTATCTAATGAACATTGCTCTGATGGATGTCGCTCTGATGGGCTCACTTTGAGGGACATGCTCTGATGAAGCATCAAAAATTGGATTAACCATTAAGAAGTAATAATTACATTATTTGGAAAATAATATCATTTCTTTCATTTTTTCTAATCATAGTATTAATATAAAAACCTATAAAAAGAATAGATAAAACATATAAGTCTCTTGGGATATCATTTCTCAAATCAGACTAAAAAAGAAAATCCCCATAGAATCTAATTCAATATGAAATGTATTACTGAATTATCCTCAATCCACCCATCCTGGTTTAAAACATAACCACCCATCATTGTTTTATAATTTAACCACCATTCAATGGTTAATAATGCAACCACCTTTCAATGGTTAATAATGTAACCACATATCATTAGTTTATAATGGAACCACCTATCATCAAAAATTATTTCCATGAACCACAATATATTTATAACACATATAAGATACCAATTTTAATCATTACACTCATAAAATATTCATTTGAACCATAATAAAAAATAAATATTAAAATATCAATCAAATATAATAAAAAACAATTTCAATACCAAGATACCTATGAATAGGTAAATAGTATTTTGTTTGACTAAAACAAGAAATTTTTTAATCGAATAATGTCTTAAAATAATTATTACCATTGTGGGAAATGTCTTTGTCACTGTATATATGTAAATAAAACATTAATTTTGACTTCATTTAAACTGTTTTGTATAAAATATGTAAAAATATTCCTTTTCATAACAATAAAATTAATGTAAAAAGATATATAAAATTCAATTTATAATTATTTTATGTTCTTATATAATATCAAAAAATTAATTCTAAAAATATGGGAATTAATGAAAAAGTGTTTAAAATTGAATCAATAATAGAATGATTGATAAAGAACATTCCATTACTCAAAATTTAAAAAGATACCATATTTTTCTAAACATATTATGAAAAAAAATATATTAAAAAATAAAATTTATCCTGAATTAAATGATAACTAATAATTTTCATTGAATATTTATTAGAAAACTGAGGAAATATATTTACAATATAAAATATTAAAACTTTTAAGATAATATTTTAAATAAAAAGGTATCTTACCTCATGTCAGATTTATCAGTTACATTCATTATGATCATATGTAATAAAATTACGTTAATTATTTACATATATAATAAAACATTTCATCTTTATTTTTAATTTTTTATTATAATATAAACATTTTATATACAACTATATAATTAATTATGTTTATGTTTGATTTTTTTATGATATTTAGATTATATATACAGAATTACTTTGGTTGAATCACTATTGTTAAATTGTTAATTATTTCCACTTCACAAGAATAATATTCATGAAATAATAATAACCATGTTCATAAATAAATTATAATATTATTACCACTAATGAATTATTTTTATGAAAAATAAACAATGTTTTGATCACTGGGATGGTAGTCCATACATAGGCTTTTTTATCATTTTCATTTTTCAATGACCCTTATAGAAATAATGAAAGAATGATTTTATAGTTCATTAATTCTCATCATATCAATATTACTATATTATTTATTTAAATTTAGTAACAAATATAATCCTTGTAATTTGTTGATGGAAAAATAATTGTATTTCATCATAAAGGTGGTAGTCCATACATACACATGAACAACATTATAATTATTTATTGTGAGACATTAAATGGTATATTTTTTTATAATAATAAATATTTCATTAATATTTTAATTAGGACATGTATATCACATATTTTTATTAACATTATTCATAATACCACAAATGTAAAGTGTTTGTGAAGAAAATCACATCACGAGTCTTAGGTCACTGTACACAAGAGTAAAGTTATCATATCCCCTTATGGAACGGAATGAAAGAAATTATATATGATAACATAATAGTAGAAATATTACTATGTTAAAAGTATCACACAAAACCATTAAATAAATCATTCTATTATTTTGTGAGCGTTGATGAGGAAAAGTGAATTACATTGGTTCTAGAGGCCGAAGTCTGTGGTGTACAAAAATGATGACTTAGATTCCCTTTTAATAGTATTTTATCTTGTTTAATGTTATTAAATTTAAATAGTAACATATAATTATACAGAAGATAATTTTTTTTAATATAATCAGCATTGAATAATTTTTTAATGAGGTGGAATAAATAATAAAATTAAAATTAATTGATATTCATGATAACTCTTCATTATAAAGCCTCTTTAAATTGGCAGTAAATGCCTCTGTAGGATGTATTTATAATAAAAAATGGTATCTAGTTCTTTTGGGGGAGTAAAGAATGAAGTTGGGTTAGTTTTGGTCAATTTTGTTTTGACTGTGTAAAGAGGAGATAAGTGTTGAGTCCATTTAAAAATGGTGGAGAGGATATACTTTAACATTTTTTAAATAAAAATATATTCCACATTATTAAAGTGAAAAAAAAATGAAAAAACCATTCTAGATAATTATAGGATATATGATCAGTATATATATATACAAACAATTGAATTTAAACAAGTTTTTTAAATCATTTTAACCGTTATTATTTTAATCAAACCCCCAGTAAACCCATTTGTACCGTAACCATAATAAAATTATTTTACGTTCTTCACAAATCATGAAGACCAAAAATTATGTTTTAATGATTATATAATATAAAATATGGAATATACTTATTCAAATTAAATTCAATGATGTGGGAGAATTTATACGGACCTCAAATTAAAATTTTCAAATTCATCTATATTTACAATATAATTTAATTTGTTTTCTCATAAGAATTTTAGGTATAGAGTTTGACAAATTATGTCATAACTCAAACATAAATAATTATATATCACACAGTAATATTCCGATTAATTTCTATTTTTACAAAATATAACAAATTAAATAAGTTTTTAATGAAAATACATTACAATATTTAACGTGACATCTTCATTGTTCTTATTAATTCATTAACCCCTAGAAAACATTGTAAAATTTTCGTTGATCACAAATGTAATAGTAAGGGATATTGAAAAAATAAATATATTGGTATAATGAAAAACACAAAAATTATATAATATTTACCTTTACCTACTGGGTTTCTTGATCGTTTGAAATAATTCATTTTTACAATAAGAAACGAGTTCTTTTTTTACTATAAAACAATTAAAATCCATAAAAATATAATTCCATTTTTGGAAACCTAGAAAATCATATTCATAAAGCCATATCAAACCCATTGAAATTGGATTTACCGTAATATAGACTTATAATTTAATTCCCTTCATAAAATAATCATTTCACAACAAATTTGATTGATTTAATGGGGATATCCATTAATATAAAATTTAATTGGGAAACACAATATTCATGATTTATAATTGTTCTCGTTACATAATATAAGCTATATCGGGCTCACATGAATGTTATAATAGACCTCTACCAATATTATAAGTTGTAATATGATAAATAATTTTAAATATAATGTTAATGTACCATATGATAAATAAATCATTTTATTCTGGCACCTTTTTATCATTAAACCCTTTTAAAACACTTTTTGTAACCATGTTAACAACTATATTGTATATTAAAATGTTGTTTTATTTTAAAGCCCAATTTTTTATTCCATGGTCTATAAAAAATGGGAAATAGGACTTTAGTTGAATTAAACAAGAAATCATGTAATTTAATAAAAAATTAAAATAGTTTTTATGGTGGTGTGAAACGAATTCATAGTTTATATTTAAATAAAATATTATTTTTTTATTTTTAACAAAACATAATTTATAACAAATGTAAAATGATTCATTTTAAAAAAAACATTAAAGGAAAGTAAATATAGATATAAAATTTCCATTATATATATATATATGTTATATACATATAAAAAAATCTTTCAAACTATTTGATGAAATGTTGATGGAAAAAATAAGAAAATGAATCATTAATACTTATTAAAAAAACCAGTTTTTAATCAATGATCCCCTTGCCACATTGCAAACAATTAAATTATAATTATAATGAAATAAGAAAATTAAAGAAAATATTAAATACAATTAGAATATATTAATTAATGAGTGAACCATCACAATGGGATATATAAATACATCGTAAAATAATATATGTTCCTACCACCAAATATTCCACTACTAATGAAAATTTTGATGGATCCCCTTTTCCTAAAACTGGTCATGTATGTTCTTTATCATATTGATAAATAAAATTACATTATTTATTTACATGATTAGGAAACATTTTATTCTTTATTAGTCCTTTTATTTCACGGATTACCTTTAGAAATATAGTTACTTAATCAATTAAATATACATTAGATGTTTTGATGATATTCATCGTATTTGTTAAAAATTACTTGAATATGTTGATAATCATCAATGAGGTCATTATAGAATCATATATAGACTAATAAAAGTGGAATGATTATAATTTTTTACCATAAAATATATTTCAAAAAATTTAATGAGAGGTGGATTAAAATGAACAATATTAAATTCCTAGAGATGGGATGTCATACATACGCCTAAGTAATATTTTCAATTTTTATTGATCAACATTGATTGAATGTATGAATTATTTTATTCTTTATAAAATAATAATCATAACATAAAACCATATTATTTAATTAAATATTGTTACATATTAAATTAATTTTATGTGGTGTTGTTAAAAAAATCCCCTCGCTTCATGGAGGCGAAATACCACATATACGCACGAATGTCGTTATCATTTCAGAACGAATGGAAACGTAAAAGTAGATGATATATATTATCTAATATGAATTATATATATTTATTAATATTATAATAATTTCAAATATATCACATATATTCATTAACATTATCTTATTACCTTCAAGGAAAATAAATACTAAAAAATTATACCCATTACTTCGCAAGAAGGAAGTCTTACCTACACACGAGCAACATGTTCATATCCCCCATTAAATTTTATATAAGATGTTATATATTATATCAAAAATCTATAAGTAAAAATATTTTAAAATAATATATATATATATATATATATCATTATAAAATTCCCTAAGAGTAAATGATGGAAATCCAATTGCATTGGTTTGTAAGATAATAATCCACCATACACAAGAATAATGATATCATTTCCCATTTGATGGAAGAGGAGACTGATTTATATTGCTTTATTAACCTAATAATATATATATATATATATGGGAGATATATTTGATATTATATCATCCTAATTGAAGAACATTTTAAGTATGTTTACGAATAAATAAAATTAATATTCATGGTTAAACATGATACCTCTTCTTCACAAAACATCTTTATGTTAGCACCAAAAGCCTTATTAAGATGAATTTATGATCAAAGAATTGTTTTTATATAATTTCAATGGATCCATGGATGATATTTTGTAATGTTTTTTATTATTTAATGGAAATTTATCTTGTTAATCAGAGAGGGAGAGCGATGGCCATTTATAATGGAGGTGAGCTACACAATTGTAATTATTGAATACAAATATTTTTAAAGATATGTTTCACATGAAAAACCATCCAAATATGATCAATTCTATATCATTTAGCACGATAACTCCTATATATTAATGGAATAATTATTTTATATATTTTTTAGGTCATTTTAACACTTATTATTTTAGTATAACCATTGTTATATATATTTTTACGTTAATCACGATAAAAGATATTTTCTATTTTAGTATTCATTATAAAAAAAGAAATATTACTATATAATAGAAAATATATAATTATAATTATTAATATTCAATCAACTTTACCAACTTCAATTCATATATGTGAAATGATTTAACTTATAATTAAAATAAATTGACAAGAAGGAAAATTTGTTTTTTAAAGAAATGTATTTTATAAGAATAAGATAATTTTATTTTGACATGATGACTATTAATAATTCTATTTTTTATCTTAATTGATATTAGATTATATATTCTATAAATTTAATTTTAATATTTTCTCATTGTGGAATTTGTAATTAATTAATATGGATAAACATTATGCACTTTAAAATAGTATAAATACCCTTTTCTGAAACATAAAAATAAGGATATAATAAATTAAAATATAATTATAATGGAAATTTAATTTTGTGTATAAAATACACATTGATAATAATTATGTTAAATTAAATGCAATTAAATATAAAATTCTATTTTTAAATTAAATAAATTTTAAAAAATAAATTGATGTCTCCAAAAATTTTGTTTTTTTAGTATTCTTAGAAAAAATATTTTTAAATGATGTAAAAATTTCAACATAATTTAATATTTATATAATGATTAAAAAAAGAAAATAATTTTTTTATAATTCATATTTTTTATTCATAAATTACAAATTCTATAAAAATTATATGAAAATAATTTAATTAAAACTGTTATCTTTATAGTTTACAAATTTCTACCTATTACAATTTTCAATATAATAATATAATTAATTTTAATGAATTTGAAAATTATTAATTTATTAATTAAATGGGTTTTAAAAATATAATTCCATTTTAAAAATTTCATACCCACCATTTTATTAAATTATTAATGAATTGGAGATGTATATTTCTTACAGTATTTTCAGATTCTCATGTTCCATTTTTCAAGAGTGAAATTTTTCCACAAAATCGTAAAAGGAAAAATTAACTTGTTCCCTAATAAATTATCTCGTAATGAATATTAAAATTTTTTCATTATAATTAATATTCTCTTAAAAAAACTCTTTCTCTGTTCAAAACATGAGATTAATCAAGCACATATATTCTTAATATTTGAAAAAGAAATAAGTTGTGTACCTAAGATAAACAAGGGGAAACCCACTCTATAGGAAAATTATATACCTTTCTCTTGGACTTAATAAAATAAAACGAACAATTTATTTAAGTTTACCTTTAAAAACATAACACTATTATAGAGAGATAATTTAATACAAATAAGATCACCAATATCAAAAGTAATCCTTTTATACTGGTTATCTGTATAACCTTTCTTCCGTCATTAAAACATTTACATATAATGATAAATAAACTCAACTTTCTTCAATATTCCCGGTAATATCTATAGTCCCACCACCTTCCTTTCTCCTACCTTATCCCAAATATCGTGCATCTAACACTAATTTCAATATAATTTTTCTAATCACACAATCTGTAAATTAGAATAAAAATGTAATTATAAGAAGGATCAAAAAAATAAATATATTTATGCCAAATTAACTTATTTTCCTTTGAAAAAGAATAAATAATATTTTCCTTGTTCTTAATCATTCTCTAATAGATTCCATTAGATTGATGATGAAAATATGTGTTGAAATTTAATTTTGTACCTAATGATCTTTGATGTTATTTATCTAAATTAGAAGTATATCAGGGATCCCAGTTAGAGAAAATGGATAGTATAATTCTATATTACTTGACTATATCTATGAGGTATAGTAGATAAATATGATAAAAAAATAATAATTTTTTGAATTTGATGTAATTGTGCTATTTTGTTTTTGATTAACAGTAACACAAGATACATTGTATCATCAAGATGAATTTGGGAATCCCAACACTAAAAACATTTATATATTTTCCAATTTCTACTCTAGAATTACTGAAGGTTGCATCATTCCCTTCATTAAGTATAAGTCTTCTTTAACATTCTGAAAAGTCAAAAATCTCATTCTAAATTTCTAATAATATCAACTGGGGAACACAAGTCAATAATAAAATATTAATAATATTATAAAACATTCTTTATCAAAAATAAACTTAGGAAAAATTTCATTTATAACATATTCTATCTTTTACACAAAAACATGATCTTATTTTTTAGCATCATTATTAATTTTGGAGAGAAGTGACTATAATTACACCTGATTCAATGATAAGGATGATACTGAATCCACAACATCTAGTCCAAAATTCATTATATCACTTTCTAAAGGTTCATGTTCCAAATGTGACATGATTAATGTAGTATTATTTTTCCAACTCATATAATCTCTTACTTTTTTACCGTTACGTGATGATAATGAATTGTGAAATCATAATAAATTATTAGTTAAATCCATCCTATATTCTTCCTGTTTAAATATTTCTAATTAAAAAAATACATCAAACATTTTTCATCAATATATATCTCACACATAAATCTATATCAGTGTTGCTGCAAATTTTTTAAAGCAAAAAATAGATAAGTTATTTATAAATAGTGGGTAGGGTGGATTAAATCATGAGGTTTCAGCATAATTTATGAGAAATAATCTACATGGTCATTCTTCATCCAGACACAACAAATTCCCTTCTATAATGAATCTCTATAGTTGAAAAATTCACTATTTCCGGATTTATGGGATAAAACTAGAGAATTCAAAATTCATATGTTTAGTTATTTAATGTAATCACCACATTATTTTCTTCTAGTTGGATTTAACATATTATCAAGTTATCTTATTTAGTGGTCTATAAAACCAAGAAACTTATTAAAAAAATTATATGTTGTAACATTTTAATCCATGAAAAAATTATATCCCTAAGATATTTTTTGGTATGGGTCATTAATCAACAACTTTTATATTAGAAATTTCAATAGTTTTTCCATATTTAGAAGCAATGTGACAAAGGATATATTTTTGGTAACAAAAGTTCACATTTACTAAATTTTCCATATATCTTATTTTATTTTAATGTTTCAAAATAATCAACAATTACCTTTCATTTTCTTCAAAACATTTTTACTACACATATTTATACTCAAAAAATTCCAAAAACATATGCAATAACTCATTTATTTATATATTCATAACGATCATTGATATTGTAGTCTTACTAGATATCCTAGTGGGATTAAATAAAAACTGATAATGAAAATATCTAGTATAAAATTTAGTTTAGGAATATATTCTGCTTTCACATTCAATTGGAGGTACCATGACATGAGATTAATTTGGATGATCACTATTATACTTGGAGCTGACTAAACATATCATCGATATGTGGAAACTATTGCATATTCTTAAAAGTGATTTTATTGATGAATTTATAATAAATGTGAGATCATTTTGAAAAGTATTTCATTATAACATATAAAACTAAATCCATCCATGGATAATTTCAAATTCAAATGAAAAAATTATCAAATAACTCCTTTAATTTTCTAACAGTTATAAAAGTTCTACTTGGACCATTTTATTAGGGAGTTTTATAATAGTCTAATAATTTGGAACCATGTTAATGGTGAACTAACAATCATGATCTAATACAAAACAATTTAATAATTTTGGAAAAAAATCCACATATCATTCAAAACTAGAACAACAATATTTATAATAGTTTTATTCATTTCAACAATATGATCTAAGTAACATCCAATTCTATCCCGGATCAACTTATCAGATTGTTTTTATCTTTTAAAAAATATGAAACCATTGAATAAATATACCTTATCTCTAAAATATATCATTGAATTATATATATCCATTTATAACCATGTAAATCATCAAACTCTAAAATGGATAGCCCAATTGTATATTTAAAAAATACAATACCACTAATAATAATATGGAGGTCCATAAAACGTTTATTTGAATTAAAAATTCCACCTGAATTTTTTTTTGAAAAATATTTTTTTTCATATAGTGATAATCCCAATTTAGTTTAATATTTCTCCCAAATGAAATAATGTAATGATACAATGTTAAATATGGACATCAAATAGGTTAAATAAACTTGTAATACACCCTTCACCACATAACATGATGGACCAAAATCAACCATGTTAGTAGAAAATAATTTTCAAACAACATTTGTTTTCTGATTATAATGATTTACATCCTGAGTAAGAATATTTATATACATTATTTCATTATTTTCCAACTCAATATATCTAAAAATCATACAGTTAAGAACACTATATATTTCATCATTTTTGGATTATTGATGACTCGTATGTTTGTTTTCATAGGCCCATGGACCAATATTTCCAAATAGATAACACAATATAGATCCTATGAAACATCCCCTAATATTATATTACCACAAGAGGAAATTGTTGGGGGATTACCACCATAGTTTTATGTAGTTTGTTTCCTAATATTTTTGACCGTGTAAGTTTCTTAGTTTTTTTATCCGGAGTTATATAATTGTTGGAAAAATACATTTCATATTTTTCCACATGATAATCACCATTATTATAAATTTTAAATTTTCAGTCAGCCAAATCTCTTTATAAGGTTTTCTTAAATCTTCTTTATAATAATTATATTTTTCAACTAGGATCCTACATAAAATTTGGAATGTACCTAGTCAATAATTTAACGTTTTCATCATATAGGACCACTGAATCTTCAACCAGTTCCTTAATCCCATGGATTTTTTATCTTTCATAATCAAGATATCTTAAGGAAAATATTTCACATGGACAATAATATTAAATGTGTATTATTCTAGGGAATCAATATTATATTTTAACTTGTATTTCTATCAAAATACCTCCATCGATGAGAATTACCTTCAAACAGATGAATAGAAACAGTCAACTTTTGATATTTCAAACACCCCATGACATCAATTATATTCATTACGTAATTGATCCATCCATTGACTACCACATGTTCAGATGATCCACTTTAAAATGGATGGAATTTTTTCCATAAATGATCTGCTGTTAACATCATCCTAAAAGGTATATTTTTCTTCACCCTTGCATTGATACCACCACTATAAATGTTACCATTAAAATTATAAATTACTGTAAAAACTGTTATGTTCAGATTACATACATCTCAGGATACTAATTTTGATGGATATATTCCTATTTCTTCAATCCAACTATAGAATCTCTATTTCCACAATGCAAATCCCTCATGAAGTGACGTAGTTTAGATGATTCTATGTGATAATCATAAAATTATATATCAAATCAAAATACATATTAAAATTATTCAAGGGTATATTATTAACATTCTACAACCCTATGTTTTATTGATATTCATTTAGATCAAATTAAATTTCATTGACATCTTCTGTTATATGCTACACCAGCGTAACTTACGCTACCTGCTTCACTAGTTTAGCTTGATTTACACACAACACAATGTTTATATGAAATGATATTTTTAAATAATATAATAACCTAGAAATTTATTTAGCAGGTATTAATACTATTAACTAACTATAGAAAATGCGAAATATATGGTCACTAATCAATTGAAAAAAAAATATACCAAAAAATATAAAGGAAATAATTTTATTCTTATCCTCCCAAATCCATTTTGTATTAATAGAATAAATATATTATAATTATGAAATAATATTAATGAAATATATAGTTTATATATTAAATTAATCATTTTATATATTCATCGAATAAATGTTATAACCATAAGATAAGACCCAAGACAATTTTATGTTTAAAAACAAATATATTTTTTCAAAAATCATAATATATCACCATTTAATAGAGAAACTTTATTAAATAAACTTATAGACACTTTTATATAATATATTTTACAAAATAAACATCTTTATTGAAATTGGTATAAAAAATCTCATTGATTGAATTTTTTTTTATTTTTAGAATAAGTTCTGTGTTTTGATGAATAAATAAAATTAATTAATTTTAATTAAAAACAAATAATATTATACATCATATTTTATACTGTTAAATTATAATTTTTTTTGGTTTTTAAAGTACAAAGATAATATATTTTTATCATTTAATATAATTTAGCCCATTCGTATAAATTTTAAATTCATTTGAGATATAAAAAAATTTAAATCTTTTACATGTTTTAACATTCATAACACTTTTTGTCACACTATAAAGAGAATTAATATTAATTTAATTACTATAATATTCATGTTTTAAATATTGGAAAATAGTTATTATATTTTATATTTAAGGGTCAAAATTATTTAAATTAGTTTATTTTTATTTTTGGGCATTATGATTATTACCATTAGAAAACATTTATTTACCAGAGATAAGGGTTCATATAGAAATTAATGATAAAAATAATATTTTAATTATCCTAAAACATAAACTAATTTCATCATATATATGGATTTTGACAAACATAAACCATTTAAAAAAAGATAATCTTCTTATTCCCCTTGGATGAGATTATGATATTTATTATATATTATTTATTGATATGTTAAAAATGACATACTCTTATTTTAAATAACTAAATAATTATTAATATAGTGTTATAAATAAGATATATTATACTATTGAAACAATTTAAAATTAATAAATTTATCTTCATCATGATAATTTATTTTATGTTTTTAGATTTTAAGAATGTGTTTTAATGCTTTCACAATGACAATGCGAAAATTTCCAAATTAAAAAAAATATCAAATAAAAAAGAGAAAATATATTAAAATAAATATAATTTCGACATAATAAATTATATCCATGAATTTTATCAATATCTTTGATATTTTGGTGTCATTACTTTTTTTTTGAATTAATCATGTAGTTAAAATATTTATAAAATTCTAATTATTGGATAGTATAAAAAAGAATAAATTATACATAAAAACAAATAATATTTTATGAAATGATATAAAATTAATAAATATATTGACTTAGGCAAACCAACAATAATAATGTTAAACATGTCATAAATTTACTATTTTGTCTTCATTTTTCATTTTTTTGTAAATATATTTTCTCTACTATGTAGAAATACATGGTTTCATGGAAAAATATTATAGGGTATAACTAAGTGTTAAAGACAAAGTATAAGGCTATTATTGTGACCTAAACCTGTCTAAAAATTATTTTTTGAGAGGATTTTGACCCAATCACATCATATCCTCAACATAATTATCTTTTGAGTAATTTCAAATAAAAAATTCATTTATTTTTATTTAATAGATTAAGTGGTTCCAAGAGTGTCCATATCCTCTCTTTTTAATGGAACATCCCCCTCACTTCTTCACACTACCTTGAGTATTATAGCTCCACCAATACTTACCCATTTCCTCTCATAACATTCTTATTCATGTTATTGAGGTGATGTTTTTCTTAAAATACTCACCATAGTGTCCCTAATAGAAGATCTTGAGGGAGTTACTAAAGAATTAGAGATTCAAATATGTACAAAGTAAATCATAACTAAAGAAAGAGGTAACTTCACAATATCTTAATTATTCAGAATTTTTTATATTTTCGTAATCACTAAGGGATATTTATCATCCATTTCAATGTTTCTTAAAAATATATTTCAATATATTCTAACTAATCGTATACAATTTATTAAATTTATTTATTCATATGTATGACTTTTTGTTAAATTATTTGAAAAGAGTATTTTTATTATTTTCCTAATGAGGAACTTTTTTACTTTTATGGAAAAAATATAATATTTTTTTTTGAAAATATATTTCTTTAATGGATTTTTATTCATTCGTAAAGACATATTACTATGATGATTCCTTTTCAATCTCAAAAGGTTAATTTTAAATAAAATGTTTTCTTTTAAAATTCAAGGAAATTTTATGTAAATTAAAAGATTTCAAAGAAGAAAAAATATTTTCCTCTAAAATTGACTTTATTTTTAAGTGATTTTCTATTTAATATGACATCCATTTGTGTTTCACATGACTTTCGTGGAAGTAATCCAAATAATCTAATAATATTATATTCTGAATGATTTATATTTATTGTAATGATATTTTAGAAATGTTTTTCTCTTCCTATAGTTATATGCTTATGAAACTGGCTTCTTTTCATGTCTTATGTTTTCGTGAAATTATTATGAAACCAATATATTTTCCAAATGCAATGATATGATTACAATTTTATGATTCCAATTTCATTTAGTGGATTATTAGATGATTTATTATGACCTTATAGAACCTGAATGTAAGATTTCATTTTGATATGGGTTAGACCTATGTCTCACTCAAATGTATTGGGTATTGATTTATACATCATGTAATGAAAATAATAGGTCTTTCCACTAATATTGTCAATAGAGTAAACCATGACTACTAATATTTTTTCAGAAGTGAACCCATTCTACCAAGATGGCATTGGCTGGGATTCCTAGAATACTTCAGGAAATCATTATTATATTCTTTTGTGTTTTCTATAGTTACATGTTTTATACTTATGATATTATTTTAGGGAACCTATTACGTATTTCATTTTTATTCATGGATTATGAACAACTAAAATATATTCATTTATTCTTTTTTATGATCTTGAATATGTAGGGTATGATCATCTAATATCATGATCATGTTCTTATACCCGTATTCCCATGATTATGTTTATATATTCTCCTTATTTTCTCTTAATTTTAATCTGAGCTAACCCATTTTTATGATTTAATTTCACCAAATTATGAAGATATATATTATGTTTGATGTTTCTAAGAAGGTTTCTAGTCAATAAAAACACATTGTGAGATAATTTAGCTCGCATATGTATCAGTGATTATATTTCCAGGTTTCCAAATTAACTAGACTAATATGGTCATTGGTTTTTGATTGTGTAAAGTGTTATGTAATATGAAAAAAAATTATGTAATGATAATGTTTGAAAAGATACAATTTCTCTAATTAGCATGAGAGAAATATTTTAGTTTAACATTATATAGTAGGATTGGAAAACCTTAGTTATAACCCTAAAGATAAGCCTGTGAATAATTATATAAAATAGGAAAATTATAGCAAAATGACCTAGAATTTTTGTAAAGGATTAATCAAGTGGTTTCATAGAAATACAACCTGATTTGGATAATATAATTTTATGAGTCTCTTGAATAGATATAATTATTAGTGGGAACTCTTCCAAGGGGTTTTGGGACTGACTCGGTGTCACTTGGTATACAACAACAACTCTTGATGCACACATTGTTTGAAACTCCTAGGAGATACTCATTGTAAATTCGCAAACATGTCACGAACTATCATGAATGGTTTAAATCTAAGACAGCTAAAAATAACCCTGTATGAACCAAATGATTCATTGATTATTGATGGTGTCATAATTTAGATAACTTATAAGGTTCTTTTAATGATTATGTGATTCCTCAATATGGAATTTTTTTCTCACTCTAAGATTTTTTAGAAAATGGTTGGAAACCAAATGAACCACGTTAATTGAAATTGTAATGAAAAACAGAATGATTTTCTTCATGATCAATAGTATTCTATTGGAGCTGGAATGAGAAAACTTATTTTTATGCAAACCCATAATTCTCTAGCTTTGAATCATCCAAGAATTCAAAATGAAAAATAGAGGGAACAATATGCTATTGATTCCTTCATGAGGAAACATCGACCATTATTCTGTGGGAATTCTAATCCACTTATTTTTGAACAATGGATAACTATACTAATATGATATTTTTTGTTTTCTGTTTTTTATAAAATGATATTATTATTCATACTTTTTTGGTTAGAAGGTAACGAAGACAAGTGGAGGACTTTAATTAATATTATGAGGTATAATTATATAACTTAATCCATGGATTGGGATGAGTTCAAGAAAATATTTTTAAATAAGTATAGTATGTAGATTCTTCACAGATAGATGGATGAAAAGTTTCTTCAGTTGATGAAATGGGATGATAAATTTATCAGTACCTATGAGGCTAATTTCATGATACATACAAAGTTTTATTCAGGATTTATCATCAATACAACGACTAATTTTGATAGGTTCTTCATTCGATTAATTTGATGTCATATAAGTGTGTTCTTTATGAGAGACTTTAGTAGAGATGAAGAGATTTTGGGTTGTGAAGTAATAGTTAAAATGGAGGTTGTAGTCATATAAAGAATCATTGTTTTGAAAAAATAGTATGATAATATTTAATGGGAAATATGAAAACCATGAAAGAAAAAACAGGAGCTTTTATTTATGCACAATATGTGGGTAGAAAAATGGAGTATATTATATTAAGGGGTTTAATAAATGTTTTCAATGCAGAATGAAAGGTAATCCAGCTTTGGTTATCGATGTGATAGGGAAAATTTAGTTCATGGTGATAATGGATGGATAGAGTCACAGAATACACCACAACTCATTACTCTGACAAATATAAGGAGAATGGAAATTATTCTAATCAATGCCCAAACCCATGGGATGGTGATGATGATTGATGTAAACACACTATTATGTCAAGGCACATGGTCTAATATCTGGTGATCACTATTTCTAGTGACGGATGTGATACCAATGTGGTGAAATGTACACTTACAATCCACTCTAGTACTACTACTATACTATTTAAATATGGTTCTACCCACTCCATCATTTCCAAATAATTTTATTATGGGTTTAAATTTCCACCCAAATGATTGGAAGTGGAATTAGTTGTGAAAACACAAATTGGTATAATTATTGGATCTTAATTCTACGGTTCCTCTCTGGTTCATGTTTTGGTATTTTGTTTCTTGCAAATCATTACATTATTCATATGGATGAATTTTATGTCATCTTAGGCCGAGATTTTTGTTCTCTGTATAAATCCCACTTTAGTTTTCAAGGATGCGAAGTTACATTTTATTTTTTTGAACGACCTGTGAACATATATCACTTAGATGATATGTATGAACATATTATTTAGATTACATCCATTATATACATATTAATTCCCTATCAAAAGGTATTTTTATATCAAATAGCTGGGGATATAATTATTACCGATGAAATGCCTGTTATTCGTGATTTTTTGGATGTTATTCCAAAATAATTTCCTAGTCTTCCATCAAAATGTGAATTTGAGTTCTCTATAGATCTCATACTTAGTTCTACACCAATTTCAATGAATCACTATAAAATGTCCCAAATTTAGTAGCTGTAATTGAATAACCAACTATATGAATACAATGATAAGGGATTTCATTAGCCGAGTGTGTCACCTAGGGGTGAACCTATTCATTTTTTTGAAGAAGAAATATGGATCAATGTAGAGACCCGAAGCTTATCGTACATGGACATTACATTACTTTTGCGGAATACTTAGTACATAACAAAAAAACACACACAAGGATCGTAATAGTTTAGTGTCTTTGGAAACTCAGAATATAATCTTCTAATCGTGGTGAAAGATCTTCAAAATCTCCCATAAAGATCTTCCTTTTTTTTACCTAAAACCTTTCTTTATATCCTGGGGAAAAGAAAACATAAAATGGTGAGCTCAAATGCTCAGTAAGGGTAAACAAAAGAAATATCAATCACATAATATACATAAGCACATAACTTTTGTTAATCTTAACCTGCAAAAGAGATCATAATTTCATAACATGGGGTAAATCATGGCAGTGAAATGTAATCACAATAATCATAACATAAATCATGAAACTTTGTGGCATTCACACATAATCATAGAGAATCATTTCTTGTTAGTCAAGACTCATTGCCAAGACTATCTTAGTGGACAAAGTCCCTTTCTGAATCGAGTAACCCTCGTTTCAGTCCTGTTTCACTGAACCGGTATAACCTACCATTTCAGCCATGTCTATCTCATGAGATATAAAATATTTACCCAATGCATTGGAGGGAGATATAGGTCCCACCCATCTTATAATTAATCCTTTCTTATGTGTGCCACATAATCATAAACCATACCTCATAGCGTAACCCATGTAATAAAAATGGGATTCTTAAACAAAATGACATCATAAAACCATTCATATAAGATAAAGGAATTCCTAAACATAATTCCATCACAACATAGTCAAATCAATGTAAAAATATTGATAGAAACAGAACCCTTTATTATATTAGAAGGAAAATAATTTTGATAATACACTTGAATTGAATTCTTGAGGAAAATATCCTTTCTTCTTCAAAATCAATTTCTTTTCACAAAACATCATGAAATTTTAAAAGAAAGAGATTTTATTGAAAATAGTCATGAAATCTTTTAGAGGAAGCTTCATGAAAATAAGGCTTTATAAAACAGTAAAAATCCGTTCGTGCCGTATAAGTTAAAAAAAACATTCTTCGTACTTTTGTTGGAAAAGTCAAAAAGTACGTCGTACGAAAAACGACAAAAGATTCCTTTCATACATATTACTAAAACTCACCGAAGGGTAAAAATGGATTTAAACAATTGTAGGTGGATGGAAATAATATTACATATTGATGAAACATGGATGTGGATGATAAAATACACCCCAGTAAATACTTACGAATAATCAATCTCGGATAAAAATGAGATTGTGATATTTCCCTTACCTTAGGTCCGATTTGCTTCGTAAGTGTCTGAACCTCCTGTATAATGATTTAAATCATGTTATTGACTTATTCCAGAATCATATTAATTGTTATTATATCATATATGGTCCACTTATGACTTTATATTACCCGTTCTTTTGTAAATTCATGTTAAAGTAGCGTTTTGGGTAAAATCGTCTCATTTGTCGTTTGTGTTTTTAACTTGTAATTATTCATATGATTACTTAGATCATGATTACTTAATTCAAGAATATAAAACATGATTTATATATATATATTCAGAATATACATATATAATAAATCAGTAAATGGAAAGAAATACACTGTTCATGGAGACGGTAGTCCGTACGTACGCATGAACGTTGTTTTCGTTTCCTTATTGAATTGAATGGAATTAAGTAGATGACATACATATAAATATAAATAATTACAGTATCATTATTAGGTAATATATTTCATTAGTACTTTTTATATATACTTTAAAATCATTCATTAATGGTTAATCATTGAGAATGAATCTCATCGCGTCGTGGAGACGGTAGTCCGTACGTACGCACGAGCGATGATATTGTTCCCATGGTCGTGGAATTGCGTTGAAGTGTATTTATACTATTTCAGTATCAATATCACATTATAATAATCATATATAGTTACTCATTAAACCATTATACCCATCCTTGTAAGGTGGTGGTGGAAAATAGATTACACCACGGCGTGGAGACGGTATTCCGTACGTACGCACGCGCGGTGATTTCATTTTTTTCCGTAGGATGGATAGAAGGTGAATTAGGGTTGTTTCATATTTATAATAACATATCAGTATGTAAGTAATACTGATGTTATTACTTTGTTATGAAACAACTAAATAAGAAGAAGTTGAAGAAGAAAGAAATTGAAAAGATCGGTAATGGTTATTACCTCTTCTTTGAAACGCCTCTTTGAATCCTCCACTTAAGGAACTAAGATTGGTCTTTGAAGAAGACCAGGACCTCTAGGATTATTCTAGGGAAGTGGATAAGGGATTTTGGTAGAGGTTGGCTGAGCTTGAGTGCTCAAATTGGTGTGAGGAGGAAGGGGGAGGAGGTGCCTTTTTATAAGGGAGGAGAGGGGCACCTTGGGAATTCTTAAAAATATTAATTTATAATAAATCTAACCCCACTTAAAAACATCCAAAAATGACTCATATTTGAATATTAGATGAGATAGGGTTGTAATCTCATCAACCAATAAAATTTAGACATGTTTGGATCTTATTTTAAACCTTATCATTTTGATTTATCCTTATTTAATCTATTTAATTTTATTTGTGGTAATAAAATTCTAAATTTTAAATTATAAAAAATAATTACTTATTTGTTGTGAATTTTCCATAATTGTTTACTTTATAATATTATAGACCATATAAATATAAATTTATAATTTTTAAATATTTTTGTGATTTTTAAACAATTTTATAATATGTTATTTTTGTAAAATAACAATAGTGTCAATTTTGACACTATTCATTTATTTGAATTTAAATAAAATATATACAGAATATATGTTCGAACTAAAAGCGTTAATATATTAATAAAAGGTCATATGTATCTATAAAATTAGTGTATCACATTAAATAGTTCATATAATATTTATTTTATTATATTTAAAACCATTTATTTGGTTTATCTCTTAATAAAATAAGTACTACATCATTTTTGTATAATTATTTAATATACTTATTTGTTGTATAAAAATTTAAAATAAAATCCTATGATGAATATAAATACATTACCTTTCACAATAATACTTTTACTTGAATTTATCATCTAAAAATCACAATATTTAAATTGTTATATTTATTAAATTATGAAGGTGACAACTTTGGCATCATTTAAAATAAAATAATATAAGTGTCATAATCGGTTTTATAAGGCTCCAAATGCTCAAATATTCGACCATTGGATTCTTATGGTTTACATTTACATGTACAATAAGTTTTGGTTAGGTATTTGTGAATTTTATGGTCACTATGAGTTTAATAAAAACAATATTCTTGATTTTTCACTAGATAAACAATTTCTGCATCACTATTGTGTCATAATTAATGATAATTATTTAATCCCTAAAAATTATAAATAAATTTATATGATGTAGATAATTTTATTAGCTTTCTGGATACTATTCATGTTCGATGTTTCATGAATTTTATCACTAAATTAAAATTAATATACTTATAAACTTTAAGAGAGTGACATGTTGTCACTTTCATTGGTTTTAATAATAATTAAGTTATTTTCATAGACAAATGTCCATTAAATGATTCTAATCCGACCCTTAGGTGATATGGGTCGACTTTTAGTCATCCAATAGGATTTTGACATTTGTTAGGGTAATTTTAAAATATTATATTTACCCTTAATTACCCGATTTACCTTTAACTATGGTAAATAAAATTTACCGTAGTTACTATTCATAATTCCCAAAAATAAAAAGTAGATTATTAACATAATTTGGACCCACTGATTCCAAATATGGAATCCATTTTTTAAAATTCAAAACACAGAAGTTGCAGAAATTAAATTAAAATTAATCCCGTTGTCGAATAAAAACGGGTTTTTGTTTAAAACATTGCAAAAGATTGAATTGATTTAACCTACGAATTCAAGGTAAAATCAATGCTAATGACATACATTATATTAAATGGTAGAAATATATTCTATTTATACTTTAAAACCATTCAATATTATAATTTAACGACATAAGATAATACGATGAAAAAAGTTGTTTTTAATTAAAATATAGCGTGTTTTTACTATTCATTAAAATATGAAAGTTATCGGAAAATTATCAAACCTTTATCTAATGTAAATTTTTACATCTTGATTCAAAATAAGAATTTTCTTTTGTCAAATTGAACATATAAACATGTCAAAAACCAGATTTAAAGTGGGTGCGCCATCAAAAGGCGACAAAACTGCATTTTTTGAAAAATACTTATTTTACCCGAAAAATTTATTCTGTTCTTATACCATGTTCTAGAAATGTGTAAGATGAATAATAATGTTATAAAATTCAAAATTTAGTTAATACTATTCATAAAGGCTATTTCATGACAATATTATAATAATATAACATTGTTTATTAAAACCCGGTATTGCGTACAACACACGCTATCGAGGAAGGTCGCGATTGCGTGTAATGCAAGCCAAGTTAGGGTTGCGTGTTATGAAAGAATCCTTCAATGTTTCGTATAACAGAATCCAACCATATTTCATTTATACATTTAATATATATATATATACCCAATTTTGCGTAGAATAACTATTATCAAAATTGTGTGTAACACGGTCCAAGAATAGTGTTGCGTATACTGCAAGTTAATACGGTGTTGCATATAGAGCAATGTAATCTTGGTGTAGAATACAACATAAGACATTAATGAAATTAAAATAATATTTTTCATAAAATCTCGGGGTGTTACATTCTACCCCCCTTAAAATGAATTTCGCCCTCGAAATTCGTCGGGGTTATAAATGGTTTACTATTTGAAAGTTTCTTTGATAGAAACCCACATCGTAAAAAGGAATACCCAAACTTATCTTTAAAAAACAAAAGTATGAAATGTAACGGTTACCCAAATAAACTAATCACTGGGTTTCCACATAGGTGAAGATATGGATATGGAAGAGAAATCTAACCATCATGTTCTGATGGAGAGTGGTAGAGAACATGTCTATGGAAAAGCTAGCAGTCACAAAGCCATAAATTTGTGATGATCTAGGGTACTATCTGATTCATCAGATATAAGGGCACTAAGACAACATTTTTTGGTTTTCAAGATCATTTCCCTAAAGTTGAAAATTTGAATTAGAATAAATACTTACTTTATTTTGGTACAATCTCACTGTTGTTCGTGCCTTGAACAATTTCCACTTCATCTCTTAAATAAATGAAGTTGAATTTGTTATTCGAGAAGTGTTAGCAGATTATGTGATAGAATGACGGGTCATTCCATCTGTCTCAAACAAAAGGTTAGCAAAAATTATATACATAAGTTGGTCTATAGTGAGATTAATCATATATGGTTCCTAAAATGGACTTATACTTCATATATCATACTGCTTAATATAATAAAACTACTTCCTACTAAACAGGGACATCCTGTAGGCCAGTGGTAGGCGATAAAGGCCAGTCGCACTTCGGTTGTGGGTTCGATTCCCACAGCCTTGTCCGACGCGATGGGCTGTCGCCCATCCTGCAGGTTGTCCTTTTTCTAAAACTATATTACTATAACATCCCATCAATAATATCGAAAAAACTTCTATCCTTAAACAATACTAACTTATGACCAACATAATCCATTCTAATCTTTAGGCTTATCCATAATACTGCAGTCCACTCTCATAATATAGTGAAAACGATTACCAGAAATTTAATACTATCGTTAATCCCCATATATATGTCTTGTTGGTCACATTCCAAACATTCAAAGGCCTTAATCATGTATTCTCTTGAATACCCATTGAACCATAGTGAAAACTTGAATGTAGTTAAAAGTTAACACCTTCCACATACCAAAATCCTCAAAATTGTATATACTCAAACCATGATATCACTTAGTCCTTATATTAATCATGAGCTCATGAATACTATTAAACATTTCATTTTCTCGTTTTCCCTTAATTATGCGCATATCATCTTATTTCCAAAATATATCAATCACTTTGAATACCACATCAATAAATATTTCAATACTCAATGATACAACATTATTTCGAAATCCCATTACATAAACACTTAATCATTCCACCACATCGTTGTCATATTCAACATTGCCAATAGTGATCGCATGTGACTTACCTTTGTCCTTTGCCTTCAGTGGTTGCTCATGTTGATCATCACTAACCCTTGGATTAGGGCATTTATTAGCATAATGCCCCATTTCCTTGTACTTGAAGCATTGAAGTGTTGGTGGTGCGTTCTCTGCAGTGTTTGATTTATTCACATCATTAGAAACCCTTTTTCAATTACTTCGACACTCAGCTGCTCGATGACCTTATTTTCCACACTTAAAACATTTTCTATTCCCTTTAAGACAATCTCCACCATGCTTCTTTCCACACTTTGTGCATAAGGAAACATTCATCTTCTTTTCACCATTATTCTGAGATTTCTCCTTGAACTCCATCTTTCGTTTTTTGTCAAAACCATGAGATGGATATGTAACACCAACTTCCATTTCTACCTTGATAGCACAATGCACAATTTCTTCATAGCTACTGAACTCTCTTATAGCTAATGCCCTTCGAAGACTTGGTTTTAAGCCACTGAAAAATCGATCAACTTTACTTTCAGGTTGGATGATAATGCCAGATGCATACCTTGCAAGTCTTGTAAAATTCGCTTCGTATATACCAATAGATTCATCATCCTTTTGCTTTAGTTCAAGAAACTCCTTCTCCATCTTTGATCGAAGAATACGAGGGAAGTACTTATTGAAAAATAAGTTCTTGAACTCGTCCCATTCCATGGACTCAATTTCATCTCTTTGCCTTGTATTCTTGATAAGATTCCACCATTGATCAGCTTCACCTTCCAAAAGATATACTGCTAAGATGACTTTATCATGTTCGGAACATTGAAGAACTGAAAATATCTTTTCAGTGGTACTGATCCATTTTTCAGCAACAAGTGGATCAGAAGACCCACTGAAAGAAGGTGGACATTGCCTCATGAAGGACTCAATAGAATATTGTTCCCTTCTCTGCTCATTTGGAAGTCCAGAATGATTCATATCTTGTGTAAGTATAGCAATAAGATTTTTCACTCCATCTCCCATAACATTTGTTTGTTCAGGAGGACAATCATTGCATTGTCCATTGCATTGATCAACATGGTTCCTTCGGGTTCCATCCATCGTCTAAAACCCAAAAAGAATAGTGTGAGAGGAAAAAATCATAATAAAGGGGGAATATCTAACATCTTTGGTTTAATCTAATATCGTTACCATAGTTCTAGGACTATATCCTATACGTATACTTATCCTTAGGGGCATCCCTAGACATACCTTCGAAATATCTCTAGGGATCTCACTAACGTTTTCGCATCCTAGTTTCCAAAGGTTGACTAAACCTTTCCTCTAATACCAACTGTAGAGACCCGAAGCTTATCGTACATGGACATTACATTACTTTTGCGGAATACTTAGTACATAACAAAAACACACACACAAGGATTGTAATAGTTTAGTGTCTTTAAAAACTCAGAATATAATATTCTAATCGTGGTGAAAGATCTTCAAAATCTCCCATTAAGATCTTCCTTTTTTTACCTAAAACCTTTCTTTATATCCTGGGGAAAAGAAAACATAAAACGGTGAGCTCAAATGCTCAGTAAGGGTAAACAAAAGAAATATCAATCACATCATATACATAAGAACATAACTTTTGGAAATCTTAACCTGCAAAAGAGATCATAATTTCATAACATGGGGTAAATCATGGCAGTGAAATGTAATCACAATAATCATAACATAAATCATGAAACTTTGTGGTATTCACACATAATCATAGAGAATCATTTCTTGTTAGTCAAGACTCATTGCCAAGACTGTCTTAGTGGACAAAGTCCCTTTCGGAATCGAGTAACCCTCGTTTCAGTCCTGTTTCACTGAACCGTTATAAACTACCATTTCAGCCATGTCTATCTCATGAGATATAAAATCTTTACCCAATGCATTGGAGGGAGATATAGGTCCCACCCATCTTATAATTAATCCTTTCTTATGTGTGCCACATAATCATAAACCATACATCATAGCGTAACCCATGTAATAAAAATGGGTTTCTTAAACAACATGACATCATAAAACCATTCATATAAGATAAAGGAATTCATAAACATAATTCCATCACAACATAGTCAAATCAATGTAAAAATATGGATAGAAACAGAACCCTTTATTATCTTAGATGGAAAATAATTTTGATAATACACTTGAATTGAATTCTTGAGGAAAATATCCTTTCTTCTTCAAAATCAATTTCTTTTCACAAAACATCATGAAATTTTAAAAGAAAGAGATTTTATTGAAAATAGTCATGAAATCTTTTAGAGGAATCTTCATGAAAATAAGGATTTATAAAACAGTAAAAATCAGTTCGTGCCGTATAAGTTAAAAAAAACATTCTTCGTACTTTTGTCGAAAAAAGTCAAAAAGTACGTCGTACGAAAAACGACAAAAGATTCCTTTCATACATATTACTAAAACTCACCGAAGGGTAAAAATGGATTTAAACAATTGTAGGTGGATGGAAATAATATTACATATTGATGAAACATGGATATGGATGATAAAATACACCCCAGTAAATACTTACGAATAAACAATCTCGGATAAAAATGAGATTGTGATATTTCCCTTACCTTAGGTCCGATTTGCTTCGTAAGTGTCCGAACCTCCTGTATAATGATTTAAATCGTGTTATTGACTTATTCCAGAATCATATTCATTGTTATTATATCATATATGGTCCACTTATGACTTTATATTACCCGTTCTTTTGTAAATTCATGTTAAAGTAGCGTTTTGGGTAAAATCGTCTCATTTGTCGTTTCTGTTTTTAACTTGTAATTATTCATATGATTACTTAGATCATGATTACTTAATTCCAGAATATAAAACATGATTTATATATATATATTCAGAATATACATATATAATAAATCAGTAAATGGAAAGAAATACACCGTTCATGGAGACGGTAGTCCGTACGTACGCATGAACGTTGTTTTCGTTTCCTTATTGAATTGAATGGAATTAAGTAGATGACATACATATAAATATAAATAATTATAGTATCATTATTAGGTAATATATTTCATTAGTAATTATTATATATACTTTATAATTATTCATTAATGGTTAATCATTGGGAATGAATCTCATCGCGTCGTGGAGACGGTAGTCCGTACGTACGCACGAGCGATGATATCGTTCCCATGGTCGTGGAATTGCGTTGAAGTGTATTTATACTATTTCAGTATCAATATCACTTTATAATAATCATATATAGTTACTCATTAAACCATTATACCCATCCTTGTAAGGTGGTGGTGCAAAATAGATTACACCACGGCGTGGAGACGGTATTCCGTACGTACGCACGCGCGGTGATTTCATTTTTTCCGTAGGATGGATAGAAGGTGAATTATGGTTGTTTCATATTTATAATAACATATCATTATGTAAGTAATACTGATGTTATTACTTTGTTATGAAACAACTAAATAAGAAGAAGTTGAAGAAGAAAGAAATTGAAAAGATCGGTAATGGTTATTACCTCTTCTTTGAAACGCCTCTTTGAATCCTCCACTTAGGGAACTAAGATTGGTCTTTGAAGAAGACCAGGACCTCTAGGATTATTCTAGGGAAGTGGATAAGGGATTTTGGCAGAGGTTGGCCGAGCTTGAGTGCTCAAATTGGTGTGAGGAGGAAGGGGGAGGAGGTGCCCTTTTATAAGGGAGGAGAGGGGCACCTTGGGAATTCTTAAAAATATTAATTTATAATAAATATAACCCCACTTAAAAACATCCAAAAATTACTCATATTCGAATATTAGATGAGATAGGGTTGTAATCTCATCAACCAATCAAATTTAGACATGTTTGGATCTTATTTTAAACCTTATCATTTTGATTTATCCTTATTTAATCTATTTAATTTTATTTGTGGTAATAAAATTCTAAATTTTAAATTATAAAAAATAATTACTTATTTGTTGTGAATTTTCCATAATTGTTTACTTTATAACTTTATAGACCATATAAACATAAATTTATAATTTTTAAATATTTTGGTGATTTTTAAACAATTTTATAATATGTTATTTTTGTAAAATAACAATAGTGTCAATTTTGACACTATTCATTTATTTGAGTTTAAATAAAATATATACAGAAGATATGTTCAAAATAAAAGCTTTAATATATTAATAAAAGGTCATATGTATCTATAAAATTAGTTTATCACATTAAATAGTTCATATAATATTTATTTTATTATATTTAAAACCATTTATTTGGTTTATCTCTTAATAAAATAATTACTACATCATTTTTTTATAATTATTTAATATACTTATTTGTTGTATAAAAATTTAAAATAAAATCATATGATGAAGATACATACATTACCTTTCACAATAATACTTTTACTTGAATTTATCATCTCAAAATCACAATATTTAAATTGTTATATTTATTAAATTATGAAGGTGACAACTTTGGCATCATTTAAAATAGAATAATATAAGTGACATAATCGCTTTTATAAGGCTCAAAATGGTCAAATATTCGACAATTGGATGCTTATGGTTTACATTTACATGTCCAATAAGTTTTGGTTAGGTATTTGTGAATTTTATGGTCACTATGAATTTAATAAAAACAATATTCTTGATTTTTCACTAGATAAACAATTTCTGCATCACTATTGTGTCATAATTAATGATAATTATTTAATCCCTAAAAATTATAAATAAATTTATATGATGTAGATAATTTTATTAGCTTTCTGGAGAATATTCATGTTCGATGTTTCATGAAGTTTATCACTAAATTAAAATTAATATACTTATAAAATATAAGAGAGTGACATGTTGTCACTTTCTTTGGTTTTAATAATAATTAAGTTATTTTCATGGAAAAATGTCCATTAAATGATTCTAATCCGACCCTTAGGTGATATGGGTCGAATTGTAGTCATCCAATAGGATTTTGACATTTTTTAGGGTAATTTTAAAATATTATATTTACCCTTAATTACCCGATTTACCTTTAACTATGGTAAATAAAATTTACCGTAGTTACTATTCATAATTCCCAAAAATAAAAAGTAGCTTATTAACATAATTTGGACCCACTGATTCCAAATATGGAATCCATTTTTTAAAATTCAAAACACAGAAGTTGCAGAAATTAAATTAAAATTAATCCCGTTGTCGAATAAAAACGGGTTTTTGTTTAAAACATTGCAAAAGATTGAATTGATTTAACCTACGAATTCAAGGTAAAATCAATGCTAATGAAATATATTATATTAAATGGTAAAAATATATTCTATTTATATTTTAAAACCATTAAATATTATAATTTAATGACATAAGATATTACGATGAAAAAAGTTGTTTTTAATTAAAATATAGCGTGTTTTTACTATTCATTAAAATATGAAAGTTATCGGAAAATTATCAAAACTTTATCTAATGTAAATTTTTACATCTTGATTAAAAATAAGAATTTTCTTTTGTCAAATTGAACATATAAACATGTCAAAAACCAGATTTAAAGTGGGTGCGCCATCAAAAGGCGACAAAACTGCATTTTTTGAAAAATACTTATTTTACCCAAAAAAATTATTCTGTTCTTATACCATGTTCTAGAAATGTGTAAGATGAATAATAATGTTATAAAATTCAAAATTTAGTTAATACTATTCATAACGCCTAGTTCATGACAATATTATAATAATATAACATTGTTTATTAAAACCCGGTATTGCGTACAACACACGCTATCGAGGAAGGTCGCGATTGCGTGTAATGCAAGCCAAGTCAGGGTTGCGTGTTATGAAAGAATCCTTCAATGTTTCATATAACATAATCCAACCATATTTCATTTATACATTTAATATATATATATATATATATACCCAAGGTTGCGTAGAATAACTATTATCAAAATTGTGTGTAACACGGTCCAAGAATAGTGTTGCGTATACTGCAAACTAATACGGTGTTGCATATAGCGCAAGGTAATCTTGGTGTAGAATACAACATAAGACATTAATGAAATTAAAATAATATTTTTCATAAAATCTCGGGGTGTTACAATCAATGTGACTCAACTTTGATTAATGGTTGTTGAACATGATCAAAACAAAGAAAAGTTATATGGTTCCCTATTATGGTTATTTTTTTATCAACTTCATGCAGCTCAATACATTTCCAAAATAGACCTTCATTATAAATAAACATAACTGAGGGTCAGTAATGAAGATATACCCATGATAGAATTTCTTACAAGGTATTTTCACTATGAATATATAGTAATTACTTCTGTTATTACTAATTTCCCTTATATATTCATGGATTTAATGAATATATTCATGAGAGAATACCTCAATCTATTTGGGATACACTTTTTAGTTGATATTGTTATCTATTCAAAGAGAAAGGAAGAGTATGAATATCACTTGATTAATGTTTTAATGACCCTGTGGAAGTATAAAATATATGATTATTTTGATATGATAGAATTTTTAATGAAAAAGGATTAATTTTTGTGATCCATAATTTCATGAGAGGGTATAGAAGTATATCCATCAAAGAAAAATTCTATTGAATGTGCCTAGACAAAACACAGGGACTATGATCCACAATATTTTTGGTTTATCTTGATATTGTAGATGGTTTGTGGATAATTTCTTATGAATATCTAATCCTCTAACCAGTTAACATTGAAGGGTGACAAGTTCCATTGGATAGAAGAATATGAGGAAAATGTTTATAAATTGAATAGAAGGTTTTTAGTGCACCATTACTTACTACACCTTGTTATGGAAAAGGTTTTGTAATCTTCACCGATTTATACAAGAAAATATTGGGATGTGTTTTTATAAAGAACAAAAATGTTATCAATTAATCAATATAAGAGTTGATTAATCATGAGAAAAAATACTCAACACCTGATTTAGAGTTAAATGCAGAAATTATTGCATTAACAATATGAAGACATTATATTTATATTGAAAAGTTTCATATTTATATATATATACAGATCATAAAAGTATGAAATATGTATTCACAAATAAGTATTTAAATATGTTAATATTATGATGGTTCTATGTGACAATGTATTATGACTACCCAATTCATTACCACCCTAGGAAAGAATCGAAGGTCACTAATTCTATAAATTGAATGGATCATGAAAGCGATTCTAGGATGAGGATCACAAAATATCCAATATTTCTGGACTGGATAATGATGGACCTAGATTTCTTGAAGGGAGGGGAAAATACATATCTTTTTCAATTAAATATTCATCACTCAATCCTTGTAATGATTAAGGAGGTGCATAAGGAGGATGTGGTGATATAATAGTTTGTCAGAAATGTTTTAGAGATTAACCATGATCTGTATGGAATGATATTGTACTAGAATCATGAATGTGTTCATTCCATATAGATTTAAAGAGGGTTCTATTAGAGAAGTCTCATTTCTCATCATTATTTATCCATCCGATAAGAATGAATATTTGTAGAGTCTTGAAAAAAAATATGGTGGGATGCAATGAAGAGAGAAGTTACAAAGTTTGTATCTCACAATTTGGTATGTCAACACGTTACGATGGAAGAAAAAAAATCTTAACAGAATGTTGTATCTATTAAACAAACCAAAATGTAAATGGGATAACATCAATATAGATTTTTTGTCAAACTCCACAAAATCACTAAAGGGTTTAATGCTATTTGGTTGGTAGTTCATTTCATAACTAAGTCAATACACTTCATTTCTATCAGTGAAGAGTTCACTATATATCATCTTTTAAGGGAACACATTACATAAGTGGTAAGGATGCATGGATTACCACATTCAATTTTATCTGGCCAAGCCCCAAGGATTACATCAATGTTTTGAGGAATTCTCTTGAAGACACATTATAATGAATTGAGTTTCAGCACTCCTTATCATCCTAGGATGGATGGTTAGCCTAATAGAACAATTCAAACCCTTGAGGAAATTATGAGATATTGTTCTCTATTTTTCCAATGGTGTTGGGAGAAACACATTAATATGGTTGTTTTTTCTTACAATAATAGATTTTACTCCATCATTAATATGGAATCATATGAATCTCTATATGGGAAAACTGTAGAGATCCAACATGCTGGGATAAATTCTGGGAAATAAAGCTATTGGGACATGTGATCGTTGAAGATATGGATGATAATGTTAGATCCATTCAACAACATATCAAGGTAGTATAATTTTGACATAAAATACATGCTGAGAACTGAATGAGTGATCTAGATTATAAAATAGGTGAGAAGTTTTTTCTATGAATTTCTCCATGGAATAATGATATTATGTATGGGATGAAATGAAAACTAGGCAATTGATATATCATTCCCTTCAAAAATTTTGATTATATCATCAATGTAGCTTATATAATGGAACATTCTCCAAGTCTCTCCATTTTCGATGATGTGTTCCATGTATCTCTCTTGGGGAAGTACATACCTAACCCTTCACATGTACTGAACTCAAAGGTCGTACCATTGGAGAACGATTTATCTAATGAAGAACGACCATTTTAAAATATGAATCTTAGAGAAAATGTTGTAGAAAAAATATCCACTCACATGTTCAATGTTCCGTGTAGAAAACACCAGTTGGAATAAGCTACATGGGATCTTGTGGATATTGTTTCGTAGATGTATCCTCAATTTTTTGAGAATAGAATGAATAATTTGGGGGAGAAAATTATTTTAATGGTGTCATAATGTAAGAACACAATTATTTAGTGAACTTTGTTTTGAGTAAATTATATTACCTAGATGTATTATGTCATACGCTAAAGTAAATTAAGCATGTGATAAATGAAACATTGTATTATCTTAGTTTACAAGAAATACTATGTTTTTACGAAACAACAATTTTTAATTAATATAATAACCTAGTTATTAAATTACCTCGTATTAATTTTATGGACTAAATTTTGAAAAGTTGAATTCTTTGGTTACCAATAATTTTGAAATGAAAATATATACCAAATAAATATAATGGAAATATTTTTACTTTTATACTCCCAGAATCATTTTGTATCTTTAAATTAAATTTATTACAATTATTAATTGATATTAATATAACAAATATGATATATGTTTAATAAAATATTTAATATATTCTTCGAATATCTTTTATATGCATATGATATAAAATAATGATATTTTATACATAATAACCTATATATTTTTCTAAAAATCATTATATTACCTTTTAATAGAGATACCATTTTAAATCAATTTTTTTAGAAATTTATATATACTATTGGACATAATAATATTTTTCATTGAAAGATGGATATAAAAATTTTAATTGATTGAATATTGGGAATTTTTCTGATAAGTTTCTTTTTTTATAAATATTTAAAAATATGAATTTAAATTTAAAAAAATATCTTTGAGAAAGATTATAGTGTTCTTTTTTAAAATATGACTTATAAATGGATTATATTATTATCATTTAATATAATGATGTTTATTGGAACAAATTTTTCATTGAATTTTGATATAAAAAGGATTATTTGTTTTTCATGTTTTTACATTAATAACATATTCACTAACACCATCGACAAGATTAATTTTAATTTAATTACTACAACATCTGTGTTTTGAATTTTTTTAAAATGGATTCCATATATGGATTCATATTTTTCAAATAATTTAAATAGTAATCTTGTTTTGGTCATTAATAATTGTAACATTAGTGAATTTTTATTTACCTCGGATTAGTACAAATCGTGTAATTAATCCTAAAAATTATATTATTATTACCCTAACAGTTTTCATAAATTCATTGGATACATGGATTTTGACTAAATCAACCTTAGGTCGGGAATGTAACCTTCATACCACTAATTAGAGAATACAAAATTTATTATATTTTACATAAAGATAATTTTAAAATGTTGTACTCATATTTTTAATAAATTAATAATTTTTATTATATGGTTATATAGAATATAAATTATGCTATTGATAGTCATTTGTACTCGAATTTAGTTATATTCATCATGATAATATATTTATTTTTTTATGGCAGAAAATAATTAATTTAATGCTTTCAAAATTTTGATGCATTCATTGTACAATTAAATGAAATATCAAATAAATAACATTAAATATATTAAAATAAATATACATTTACATAATTTATGACATAAATAATTAAATATATCTTTTATTTGTTAGTGTCATATTTGATGTGTTGGATTGAATATATCATGTTTTTATATTGGTTCTAAAAAGAAGCATATGGAATAGTTTAAAATTGACCTAAATGATATTTAAAAATAAATAATATTATATTAAATGATATAAAATAAAAAACTAGAATTAGTTAAAATGACTATAATATGGTTAATCATGTCAAAACGACCCATCTGGGGATTTATTTTATTTAATTGTTATTATATTAAACCTTTGGTTTAAAAATTGACTAGTCATGGAATATGTAAAGGGGATTAACTAAGGGTTAATGTCAATATATAAAGTAATTATTATGAACTAAACTTGTCTAAAAAATGGATGAGAGGATTTGGATCAATAGACATCTTACCATTCAAATAACTCACATTTGAGCTGTATTAAATAAAAAATAAATATATATTCATTTAATATTTTGAGATTTTCCTTGACTTCCCCTCTCTACTCATATAAAATACACCTCCTCCCTCACTTCCTCACATAATAGTTAGCCATCTAGCCTAAAAATTCCCTTCAAATTTCCCCTGATAACATTATTATCCATGTCCTTCTGTTTATAGTGTTCTCAATATAACTAATATAGTGTCTCTATGATAATATATTGAAGGAGATGACTAAAGTGGATGAGCTTCATAGATGTACTAAGGAAATAATACCTAAGGTAAGGTTCTACTACACAATGTCATTATTATTTCATATTTTTTATACCTTTTTGTTCATTAGGATATATTTATCAATGCTATACACTTTTAATTAAAAATAATTTAAGAATATTCTTACTATTCTTATACAATGGTTTAATGTATTTTTACCCATATATGACTTGTTGTTAAAAGGATTAAAATGAAACTTTTATCATTTTTTGAAGACGTTATTTTATAATTTTCAGTAAAAAGGTAGAAAATATTGTTTTTTAATTAGACACAATTAATTGATTATAATGATTTTATAGTGCCTTAAAATCGTGAAGCATCCATTACAAGATGACAAGGTTAATTTTAATGAAAATATTTCATTTATAATTAAATAAGAACTTATTTAAAAGAAAAATTGCAAAAGAATGTATCTTTTCATCAAAAAATGATTTCAAACGATCTTTTCAAGTTATTTACTATATAAGATGACATCCATTTGTGTTAATCATTTCATTCAGGGAAACATTCCAAAAAAATGATTCATATTATTCAATAATAGGTAGAAAATTATTGGCAAGATATTTAAAAAATCCATTTCCCTTTCATTGGTAATATTCTTAGGAAATCCCCTTCTTTTAACAGGTTATGTTTTTTAGTGATTATGAAACCTATCTCTTTTCAATAAGTTATGATATTTTTAAATGTTTATGATAAACATCACATTTCATGGGTTATGATATGATTTTTATGATGTTTTGGCACATATATGTATGATTTCAATATGATATGGATGGTACCTATATCTATATCGAATGCATTGTGTTAAAATTTATATCTTATGAGGTTTAAATAATTGAGTTTTTCCACTAAGATGGCCATGGGAGAGAATCGGGACTAAAACAATGGATTAAGATGTGAGCCCATAATAAAAATATGTCCTTGATAGGGATGCCTTGACTACCATAGAAATCTTTATTATATGCTTATGTTTGAGCTGTAGTTTAATATTTTATTACTATGTTATGAATTAATGTCTATTGTTCTTTATTTCATTATGATTAATGTCTTATTAACATAAAATATTTATTACCTGATTATTTATTAGGATCTTTGATATGATGGGTATGATCTTCTAACTTCCTTATCTTATTATCATAACCTTATTCTCATGATAAGGTTTACATATATCCCTTTTTTACCCTTACAGTGCATCTAAGGTAAAAAAAAGTTATATTGTCCATTCACAAAGTATATGATGACATATACTATGTTTTTTATGGCTAAGATGGGTTTTAGTCAAGACAAACCTAGTGAGAGTTAATGTATCTCACTTATATATCATTATTTATATTTGCATGTTTTTAAAGGCACTATACTAATATAATCATTGGTTGATTATTGTTTAATGTATTATGTAATTATGAAAATATAATGTAATGTTAATGTTTGAAATGTTATGGTCACTATAAACATTATACGATCTATTAATGTTATCTAATCATTTACTGTGATACCAAATACAGCTACATAGCCTTAAAAATTACATTTTCATGTGTCCTTAGACTAGAATTCCCCTTCTTTTCCCAAATATTTTTATGATTAGTTTAATAGGGAGTTAGGTCAGAAATCATAAAAAACAGCAAATATTTAAAAATCAAAAATTCATATTAATATCAATTTTCCCTAATATATACAATTGAAAATAAAAAAATATATTTTCATTTCTTGAAAAATCATCAAAACATTCAACAAGACATATTATTTATTCTTAACCATGCATAAAACCAATGAAAAAACGTATAAAACATTTGAGGATCACAAATATCTTAGTAAGGGACATAATAAAAAAAGATCTGTAAGTTAAGTGAAAAACAAGAATACCCATGTAATGTTTACATTTATCTTCCAAATTCCTTGAGCAGTTGAAATAAAACAAATCCAAATGAAAATAATTTTTACTTTTTTCTCATTGAATTCCTATAAAAACACATTTTAATAAAATAATAACCATTTTTTGAAAATTATAGAATCATATTCACTAAAACTTTACCAACCGTTGAAATTATTATAACCATACAACTGATTTCTGATATAATTTATTTATGAATATATTCTTTACAAAATTAATTGTATTTCTTTGATTGGGATCACCCTTCATGTAATCTAAATTTGGGTCAGACATTTTCCATGAGCTATAATGTAGAACAATCATTCGTATAAGCTATATCAGGCACAACTATGAGCTATAATGGGACTCAGGGCTTTTTATTAGTAGTATTAGGCTCTCCCATTTTTTATATAATACTATGTCGAAAAATCATGAATAAAATTTTTTCTATTCTCATATTTTCATCACAAAACCACATTAAAAACAAATTTTATCCCATATTCAAAACATGGTCACATATTGAAGTTATGTTTTCTTTTAAAAACACATTTTCAACAACAAAAAACTGTGAAAAAGTTAATTAGGGTTTTTTTGAGTAAAAACATTTATGGTAATTCAAACAATAGATAATGGTTATTATCGTACAAATTAAAATTGAACATTACATTTTCATTTTTTTTAATTAATTCCATATAAAAAACATAAAAACATCCATTTTTAAAACTGATGAATGATCATAAAAATGAACATTATATAACCTACATAAATTATATATTTTCACAAACAAAATCATCCATAATAAATAAAATTTATATATAAATAGAATAAAAATATTTATAATATAAATAATTAAAACTTTTAGAAAAAAAATGTCTAATCAAAGAGACTCTTACCACATTGGAAACAATTTAATCATAACACCCTTGAATGAATAAAATTCATGTAGACATTAAATATCATGAAAATAAAAAATTTAAGAAATAAACATTCAAAGGGGTTATATATACAACTCATAAAATAATGTAGGTGTTTGAAATTAAATATACATTACCAAAAGGAAATACAGATGAATCTCTTACCGTGAATCTGACACAATGTATACATTTTTTATATTTCTAAATAAGAAATTATTATTATTAAAATTAATAATAACCATTTTTTGGATTTTATTATTCCTTTTATTTCACATATTACAAGGTTTTATATATTTACTTAATAATTGATGTTAAATTAGATGTTTTGACAATATTAAGCTTATCTATAAAGAATGGATTTTGTAGGTTTATATTCTATCATCTAAAAAAATAATTAGAATATATTTATCATATATAGACACAAATCATAATTTCAAATCTAATCATGAAATATGGTTTGGAAAATAAACTACATTAAAATAATGGAAAGAGTAGGTCATATTAACACATGATTAAGATTTAAATTTTCAATCAATAATTATCAAAAGGATGTGCATATTATTTTATCTTATTGAATTATTATTAAAAAATGAATATCCTTTTATTTCAGTAAATATAATTATATTTATAATATATGTGATGTCTTAATGAGATGATAATCACACATCATCATGGAGGTGGTTGTCCAAACATACGCGTAGACAACATTATCATTTATCCATGAATGAAATGTTAATAGTTTGTGATGTGGATTATCGTTCCAAAATGATAAATATGTAAATAAAATCATAATAGTTTTACAAATATAATATTTGTTCACTAGTTTTATCCTGATTACCTTCCATGGAAAGTGTTAGTGAATACAAAATCACTAAATTTTGTGGCGCGGTATTCCACTATACACTCAATAAATGTATAATTGTTCCCAACATCTATTCATCAGTTTATCTTCTATTGTACACATGATTGATGATTTGGCACCCCATTTGATGTAATATGAGATTTTTTTAGGTTGATACAGTTTAATAATAACATATCATTACATTGAATATATTTTTATAATTATATAATCAAAATTATATAATATTTGATGTTTTTGGAAGAATAAATAAAATACAAAAGATCGGTTATGCTTGATACATCTTCTTCAAACTACCTCCCTAGGTTAGCAGCAAAAGCCATCTTTGGCTGTTTTTTGGATCAATCCAGTGCCTCTAAGTTATCTATATAGAATTGAAGATAGTATTATGGTTGGGAATAGATGAGAATAATTTTTTAAATATGTGAATATTAGAGGATATGGGGTGGCCTTTTATAAGTTAGATGAGTGGAAGACTTAATTTTTGAAAAGAAAAAAGAGTATCCATGTTTTCCACACTAGTTAAGGACCAGAATAGACCATTTTTTAGACATTATTTTTATTAAATATCCAATATATTTTATACAAGTTATTAGGTCATTTATTCTATTATAATTTTAGTTTAACCCCCAATGAAATCATTTTTTCCTTAAACATGGTAAATAATTTTTACTATCATCAATATTCATTATAACTAAAAAATATGGTCATATTATATTATAATTTAAATTTTTGTGATTCTAAATATGGAATCCATTTTACCAAATTCCATTAACATAATTTACATAATTAAGTTAAAAATAAAACTCGCATACACGATGAAAAAATTGATTCTAAAAATATATATTTTTCAAGAATAAGATAATTTTATAATAAATCAATGACTAGTAATCATAATTTTATGATTTTTAATTAATATTTAATTATAAATAATATATAAATTTCATGTAAAACATTCATTATTAGGATTATCTAATTAATTATAATGGAGAAACATTATTCACTATAAAACAATTTTCCAAAAAAAACATGTTTATAACCCCCACAAATATTGTTATACTAAAACACAATATTCAGACAATTAAAATGAAATTATGTGGATTAAATAAAAATTAATAATTAATATTTTAATTTTAATCAAATTAAAAACATAATGGAAATTTTATATTACTTAATTTATAGAAAATAACTTACTCATACACTCAAAATTAACATTTTATTCGACCATCATGAAAAATATGGAAATCAAAGAGGTTTGATGTATTAAAGACAAAGAGTGTATTCACTTTTAATAATATTAAAATAATGTATAAAGTCTCCTATTCTATAGAATATAATAAGACTATTGATTTAACTTCCTTTGTTGGAAAGGTTTCCTACCACACAGCTCCTTTATTTCTAAATGTGTGAGACCTCTATTTAGATGCCAATGAGAGAAATATATTGTATGATAAAAAAATTGGATACCAAGGAATTTTTTCTTCAGAATAAAGTCCAATAGTATCATAGAATCTGATTCCACCTGTATAATGTTAATGTTGTATACATTTCCCATGGAAATTTCACTGATAAGCACTCTGGTTTCTGAATAAATTGATTTTCTATTTCAATAAAATCCATTGAACCCAATGATATCAAACCCTCAATAGTCACAAATAATCTCTCCTCCTCTCATATTTCCTTGTATAAATGATCCATCCAAGTATAATTTATATCCTTCTTTGGAGGGAAGAAGCATAATCCCCCCGACCATTCTGAACCTTAATAACAGAGTTACCATTTCAAGGGAGATACCTCTATCAGCAAAGTAGGCCTCTACACCTTGAATTTATAGTGTCGTGTTCAACCAAAAAAGAAAACACATGAATTTTGAAAAACAATTATGAGTCATATATTCCTTCATGTGATTTTTTTCTCATATCCATGATCTGTAAAAAAATAATAGCAAAATTCATTATTTATACCATGAGATCAAGCACACCTATGTCTGTCTCTGAAATCATGATGAATATAAACTCATGTAGATACCCTACCATTAAGAAATCGTATATTTTAATTAAAACAATTTTTCATGGGAATAATTCCCATCCAAAATAAAAAATATGTTTTTAATGGATTCGATTTTCATCTTTTTATTACACCATCACCATGAAGCTAGGTTGATTTCTTTTTTGTTGAAAATTTTATATTGTTTGAATGACCATGTTATATAGACGCCAGATAAGGAAGTTCATCTTCACCAGGATTTCCATACACCATATTTTGGCTACCAATAGGTCCAATTGATGGTTAAATCTCATGGAATGATGAATCTATCAATTACATAATGATCATGAAATCATCTCTATGAATGAGAATATATAAGAATCCTTAATGACAATAATCTTTTCATGAATAATTTTTTTCTATTCATCTAGCACGGTTGAGATTAATATTGAATAACAATTAGCCTCCTTGAACAATATTTCTTAAACCATTCATCCTATGATGAAAAGTTATAGACAATCGCATTTATAATTAAAATACATTATCTCTCTATGATTGATAACCCATTACACCTTATCTAGGAAAATTCCAAGGTTATTTTCCAAACATCGTGCCATGTTGGATAGATATCATAGCTGATCATGCTAGTTTGTCCTATACTCTATATTATCACTTATAATATTAACTTATTGATAGTTCCCCTCAATTTTATCTAAAAATTGTACTCCTTTAATGAACTTAATGGATTTATATTTGTTCTTGTGGACAATATTTCCCTCCCTAATTGGCTCTCTAGCTAGTGAAACAATAACCAATGCACTTATTTTCATTGTCATTGTCCCAAATAAAGGAGTTAATGATTTTTATTCAATTTCATTTTTAATTATCTTAATTTCATAATAATAGAGTACACATTAATTGGAATGTATTTGATTTTGATTTACCCTAGAGTTATCTTTCCACCAAAATAGAGGAACCTATTTATTCATTTTAAATTACGGGTTGTTTTCTTACTGATATGGTTTTCAAACAACCTTATTTTTATATTACCATATTATATTGTTTCTTCTAATTATTTTATCAAAAGTAATCATGTTTAAATTACTAACATCTCATTAATGGCCCATCATGATGATTTGATCATGTTTTTGGAAGATACTCACTACCCGTAGAATAGATAATATGATGTAAAATCCATTATCTATAAGAATTCATAGTTTGATTGAATCCATAAATATATTTTTATTTTATATTAATGAACAAAATATCATCTCCATACATCATTTGACAAATAGAAACCATCCCAGGTCTTTTTATGATACATGTATGTACACTCTTTCAATAACTATCTTAATGTTTCTTTTAAGGTAATATTGAAATAGGATGAACATGCTTGGTGAAAGAGGCCCCATTGATATATAATACAAGGTAATTTTAAAAATATTATGTTTCCACCCATTAGTGAAACTAGGGTCTGTGGAGAAGTAAATAATTTTAAGATAATATAATGGGTCCAATTGCAAAAATTGAACCTCTCTATCACCTTCAGAATGAAACTACATTGCATGAAATTATAAGCCTTATAAATTTCAACCTTGATCATTATATTATATCCAATAAAAAAAATTATGTCATTCACTATCTCCATAACTATCCCAATCATACCTTCTATAGTCAATACATGGTTATCCCGGTCATACCTTCAAGAAACAATGTTGTTTGGGAGAATATGAAATAATACCTTATAGATAAATAGTTTAATTAATACAATTTCCTCTTTTATTTTGAAAATTATATAATATTTTTATAATAAATATTACTATATAATTTATTTTAATAAGTATTAAAATTATTTAATAATTTAATACCTATTTTTATAGAATTTTATTTAAAATAAACCCATAAAGACTATGGAATAATAGTTTTTGATGAAATGTTTTTTCAATCAAAAGACGATTGAATATTTATTATATGACTAGTAAACACCTTGAATGAAATTTGAATAATTATTCATAGATATTTAATCTATAAATATCATTAAAATCATTCAAAATTATAATTTAAATTAATTAACTAAATTGGTCATGCCAAATTCACTTTAGTTTTTTTTAAAAATAAAATTATTAAACCAAAAAAATAAACATAAACTAAAATTCAATATATATATGATTAAAATGTAATTAGGTGTTTTAAATATAACTAAATAATACATATTTATTATGAAATCACATTCAAAATAGAATCCAGATTTTAGATTACTAAATTTATTGATGTTAAATTAAATTTTTACAAAAAAAATCCGTATTTTCCACTGTTTAGTGAAAATAAATTTTTTTGAAAATATTATAATTTGAACCTAAGATAATTATGAGATAGAGATTTCTAAAATAAATTTTATTTTATCATATAAATTTTCTAAAATTCTTAATTCATTATTCTTATATTTTCACGCAAATAAATAAAAATATTCTATGAAGGATATATATTGATAGGGAATAAACAAATTTACTAAAAAATGAGTAATTATTAACTAAGAACATATTAGAAGATATACATTTATAATGAAATTTAAATATATAATTCCTAATGTAAATAGTCATGTTCCTACATCCATTTTAATATCAAGGTTATTACTTTCATATATTTCTCAGCTCGTTTATGATTTGTGTTGTCTGTCAAATATAGTATCGAATATAATATTCTTATATTAAAATTTTGGGTTGTTAAAAAAAAATTTAATATCAAAGATTTTTTTGGTAAAATCATTAATTAAACATAAAAATAATTTGTTCACCTTTACTATAAACAAAATTGGTATTATTAATAAAACTAGAATTTTCAAGGATCCCTCAATTATCATATATCGTAGTATTTTCCTTGCAACACTTATTATCATGCTTATTGTAGGATTTCAATTGAATATGGGAATGAATTGGATATCAATTTACCAAGGAATGATATATTTCAGACCCAAATAATTTAGTCTAAATAAAATTTTTATGTTTTTATAAATGAATCAATTCATTCCTTTGATATTTGTTCCGCCTCTGAGGTGGCTCGTTTCGAGGGGGTGCAGAAATGGTTCGACGAGGATCATCCACATCCCTTTTTAGAGACATTTTCCTATCATGATCACAATTTCATTTATTTCAACCCATTTGGAATCATTATTATTTACAGAAGGATGGATTGACCCTATGAGGACTCAGAAATTCACCAAATTCACACTACGTAGGTGGTTTTATAGTCAGATTCTTGCAGCGGGCGATTGCATGGGGTCAGGTACTTGTTCCATTTGTCCTCCTTATAAATAACTTCCATGAAAGTTCTCTAATAGGTTTATTCATGAATCCCAAAATTCCCAACGGCCTTGCTATCAATTATTCATGGACCTGCTTTCCAAAAGCACGTGCTTGTTGATTGATGATTCAGCCAATGACACTAAAGGGCTCCATTGGTCAAGATAAAGGGAGGTCAGGATAACATCACCCTTTCGGGGGAGGATTGTTTCATGTTCCAGGACTCTCTTATAGATTTATGTCATGTTCATATGTTTGTTATCCTTGTTTCATTCCTACAGAACGTGTCCCCAGGATACACTTTGATTACATGATCGTCATAAGTATGACAATATTTTATGCTATATAAGTGATGCTAACTTGAGCACTATAATTATGTGATATGGAATTTATTGTCATCTTGGGGGTGTCGAAAGAGAATTGATGTTGAGATCAGGCAAATAATAAGGTCTTCTTATGTATCTTCAAGAGAGTAATCAGGAGCCACATAATTTAGATTGTGTGGGACTTAAGAATAGTAGCTTCTCATTGAAAATTTATGAATGGGTTTAACCATTATAGATGTTCTCCATCATGAGCTCTAGTGTTAAAATAGGTTTCATATATATCATGGTTTGCGGACTCGTGTAGATTTTTAAATTCATACGAATCAATAATTCCACATGAGTCATGATCAGTGTGAGAAACAAGTTCATGTGAAACATTCAGAAATGCACAGGACTCCTCCCCTATTAGTGGGGGAGGGGGATCCCACGAAAGAAGAGCCAGGGTCGAATGTGGGAAATGGATTGGAGGGATGAGAATTTCAATGTGAAATTACATTGAAGGTCAGGCATCCCAGCCTCGAAAGATTTGGGACTTACCTCAGTGGGAGGGACCTAGAGCATATTCTGGGAAGTGGAGGAGTTTCGTACTCGACAATGGCTAAAGAAAACATAACTCCCTTAACTGATCACTAATCCTCATTGAATGTAATAGCACGTGATCACCCTTAATACCTAGAATGGAGAGGTTCATGTTGGAATCCCAAGGTTGTACTCAGGGTTACCATGGGAATATAGACCCACATTAATTCATGACACCCGAAACATTGTATGGAGGGAATTCGTGACTATGCATACCATGGGAATGTAGTCACAAAGGGGCATTCTGATGTGCCTGCTAGACTGATAAAATGGGTTTGGTAGCATTGGAGGAGGATTTGGCCAAATACTAAAGGACTGTTTAGTAGAAGAATCATGGAGGTCTTGCTAGTAATGGAAAGGTGAGGTTTGATCTAGAAGATATAATACCCTAAACTACCCCATTCCACGTTCTAGTTTCTTACGCATGATATGGGAGGATCCAGATATCATAGTGGTATGTGGGAAACGAATCCATCTATGTACCAATGTGGTACACATGCATGGGTATTGAAAACCTTGTTCAATCATGGTAAGTGTCCCATAATTCCACTTGGGGTTCAATCTGTATACTAATACAATATGCGGTGTCAGGTTCAGCCTTTATAGTGGGACACTATGCATAGCATTGTATTAAATGATTGTTCGGGGGAATATCGTTCACATTAGAATTAAACTGTATGAAGTACATACTTCGAAGTTAATTAATTAGGTTCACATTTCAATAATTATTATTCACTTCTCTAGTTATAGGGTTTGTGGTCACCTTTACCTGCAGAGAGAGTGGTTTATGATTTGGCCATCACTGATGGATCGTGACAAAAGCCATTGTATTCTACAAACTCTTTATGACAACCTCTGAGCCCCCTTCAATCCATCTTCCATCCTTTTTATATGATTTTACTGTGCTCCATTTATATAGCATCATAGAAATTGTATCAATTGGGCATGAAACACCATTTTCAGAGACCCAAGAAGAAATATCTTGAACCGCAGAAGACATGGTCGACAAGGGTTTGTAGAGGCATTGGTTTGTGATAATGGTTTGCAGACCCTACAGGTTCTCTCTATCCACGATCTGATGGGTCTGTAACATGGTACACAGATGTGATTTTTGTGCATGAGTCTTATGGTGATGTGGTTCTTGGTCTGCATTATTCACTCTCCATCTCCCCACACCCTAGTAGTTTCCAGATCGTTCCATGAACATGTTGGTTTTTGATACAGCTGGTTCATTTAGCATTCATGGTGATGGTGTGAAGGCCAATTGAAATGTCTGGAAAACATGAATATCTTCAAGTTTCTTCTGAAAATTTGAACTTGTACTGAGTCCATTCACCTTGAAAAAAAATTTGGAGTACATGCTTCCTTCTGTAATGTGATTGTGTGGGTATCTTCATTCCTTGGCTGAATTTTTAGGACCCTACAAATTACCCCATCAAAATAGAGTATGTTCAGAACGTAAATGGGACTATTCTGAAGTAAAAGAGGTCTTGAACTAAAATGGTTTGAGATTGAACATATGGGCTTAGTAGGAGGGGACCACACCTATATATAGGGGCCCATTTAAATTTTCCATTACCATTTATCCTGGAAAACAGTGCACTCATTTTTCCTGGTATCCTTTGATCTCGCATATCATTCTTTTTAAAAAAATTCTGTTTTTGGAAGTAGTAAATGGAGACTTATGTGGGAATATTTTGTGTCCATTGAAACCACATCCAAATAATTTAATCCATCATTATTTATTGGAATTTATTTTTTTCAGCTTCTGGATCTTCCTGTGATGGTTACAATGGCGAATTCTAAGGCTGATACGGACATCGCAGCTTTTCTTAGGCTATTATTGGTGCCTCTCTATCTGCTACTGACGAACCGTCGAAGAACATGGCTGCTTTGGATGAAGGAAAAATTATGGTCATTCAATTTCACCAGTCTCTAGAGAATCTTATTACAGTGGACCAATGGGAGTACCCATTCTCAAATAGGCCTTCATCTTAGGAGTTTGGTTTTTTGTCTAACACAGTGATCCCAACTCCAATTTTGATCAATCAGCTTACCACCAAGATAATTGATACCTCAATTCTGAAGGCATTTATTTATTCTATGGGGAGGTATCCTCCGGGAGATACTAAGACAGAGTCTTTGCTGAACATGGAACCTCAGTCTTTAGAGGGTGTGTAGAGGATTCCTGATCAGACGGCCCACAATAACCAAAGCATCCCAGGGAAGGATGAAACACATGACTGACATTTTTGGTCCTCTCGGCTGGACCTTATCCCTAGAGACTCATTCGTCTTCGACTGGGTTTGGCCTTTTTGGGTTCACTAGTGTTATGAATAATTATGAATTGAGATACAGACTATGAGACTGTACGAGGTTGTTGTGGTCTCTAAGATATACACCCATCATCCTACATCCCTTATTTCACAGATCATATGTTGGTGGAGTCCAGATACGAATACATCCCACTTGACCCAGAGGGAGGTTGGAATAATTCTATAGGAAATCTGACTGATTCTGGGAGTCCCTATCACCTCAAACATGTATGATGAATTCATTCCTCCCTCTACTTATTTTGATGAAGAGGAAAGAACCCCCACCCCCCCAGCCAAGACACTCATCATCCATGCAAAGGTGCTTCTGAAAGAAACAGATCCTTGTCTGAAGTATGATGATTCATTTGATGATAGGTTTGACTCTATTGTAAAGAATGTTATTCTCAAGCCTGATCCATGAAGATCCTGGGCATGTCCTACCAAAACCACTCAATGTTGAGTGGGTACTTACTGACACGCCTTGGATGAAGGGGATTTTTAGAAATGGGGATGTGGAATCATTCCTAATGTCGATCGGTAATTTCGACTACTAGATTTATTGGCCATGTTTCAGAGTGGGTTGATCATACTAGTATGTGAATCTATTGGTCCAACCGCCTAAACTCATATCATGGTCACTCAGTTTTCCACTAGAAAATTCATCAACATGGTTATCCTAGTGTTGGACAAGATATACCGTCTAAAGGTTCGGATCAGCGAAGGGGGGATCACCTTACCAGATGGCTGTTTCTTTTCAAAATGTTTGATGTGGGATGGGAGCCAACATAAGGGGTCATTACATCATCAATTTCTTTCCAATTCCACATTCCACCATCCAACTATACCTTTAGAGTATCGGTAGGGTCATGCCAATGGCATGGGATTCATAGGATTAGCAATAAGGAGCTTACTAAAAAACAAGTATGACTTAATGGCTTGTCTCAACATTTATGAACATTTCTCTTACCACACTTATGATTCAATTATATCTACTATTACAAACAAAGAATGATAAGACATCATCAACCGAGGTAACTTCTTTTCTCTATGAGAAGGTATCATGGTTTCCCATATCAGAGGGGAACTTATATGTGAGGGCTATGGACCCTTCCTATTTAGTCAAAAATTCATATACATCCATTATCTGTTCCCTAATACTATTAACAACAATCGCTATGAGAAACATTCGATGATAACTTGATAATTATGGCTAATTTTAATGCCATAGGACACCTAGAGCTAGGCCAGACTTCCGGATTCTAGGGATTATGTGCCCTTCCTTTCCAAGAACTATGACATGGCCTAGGTTAAGTCATATCATAGCGACCATTTATCTAACCTAGTGCCTATTGTGGCAACTTCCAATGCATTAAAGGAGTGGGTAATGGGGAATGAAAAGTGAGTTTTTGAACAACCTCAATAGGGAAAAGATTTCTATTGTTCTGTTCGCTCCACTCATTGGAATGTTGTGAAAGATGGGTTTATGGCCTCACATGTGTCTGAAGAAGCAGCTTGAGCTATTTCTATGATTCCACCATCCATTACACCAAAGGACGGATTTCCAATGTCCTAGAAAAAATTGGACGTTTTGAATGGTCATCCTTCTACCCATGACTTGTCCCCTCATGAGTTTTTGAAGCCCTATCTGTCTAGGGAAGTGGCCCTTTCTAGCATTGGCTACACGTCAGCAGGGAATTCCATTTCATTTGATGAGGATATAGATTGGGTGAGTTGTTATCTTAAGGACCTTGAGTCCCTTATCCACGCTCAAAGTGGTTGCTGTTGTAGAACCCTAGGACACCCTGAGAGGGGAGGGGTGAATCAGGGTGTCAACTATTCTTTTAAACTAATGGATCTTGTATACATGTTGGTAGGAACTTGTCAAACCTGTATGATGGATATGATCTGAAATCAAACATTCCCAGTCAAATAGATGAAACAAAACTTTTTACATGGTTCACCACTAAGGGATACTTCCAAGTATCATACGCCATCAGGTTGTCGGTCGTACCTAATTTCACCATTCTTCATTAGTTGTGGATTACAATGGTTCGGGAATAGTCACTCTATCACAGGATCACTGCCTTTAAAAATTTTTAGGGATAGCCCATTGTGTCCCTCGGGTCACTCCTGTGGACTCCCCCAAGCTCAATTCCATTGACGAAGTCTTAGTTAGTTTATAGATGAGATGGTCGCTTCAATAGATTCACATTGAAGTCTTTTCCTACACTTAGCACGAGACTATGCTTGCATCGATGTCCATAATTGATGCACATGAACACACTGAACCACCGAACCACTGAACCAGATAATCAAAAACATGAAAAGAGGATATACTGAAGATTTCACTCAACACCTACCATTTGCGTGAAATATCTTACTTTTGCGTGAAATACATTACTTTCAAGTAGAAAATATTTCATGCAACAACCTCTTTTAGTTGAACCATTATGCACAATGCCTTATTTGGGCATCTTGGGATTTTCCGCACAGCTCGGATTTTTTGGCACAACATCAAATATTTCATGTAATGTATGCATTTTCACACAGCTTAAACTTTTTCACACAACTATAACCATTTTCGCGCAACTTGGCCTTTTTCAGTCAACCCAACATTTTTTTGGCAACCCCGTTTACGCGAACATTTTACGCACCTCAGGACTCATATATTCACTTAGTCTTCAATATTACGGAATGAGTGGGGTCACCTATTATTTATAGGCTTCACTGACCCCTTCATGTAAAACACATATTTGCGCGAAAAAACTCTCATTTTGTGCCCAATAAATTTCACGTAGGAAATACTTTCCACGAACAACTGCATGTTTTTCACGCATCCCGTGACATTTAAATTTTCTGACGTTCTGATTCCAAAACACAACTTGCATAAAAAAAAACTCTCTCCACTCTTTTGCGCACCATGCAGTTTTTTGCGCACTGTGCGGTTTTTCGTGCACGCCGCTGTTTTTTCATGCATGCCGTTGTTTCTCATGCACGCCGCTTTTTTTCACACATACCTCTATATTTCACTAACCACTCAGTTTTTTCGCATGCACCACCCTTATTTCACGCAACACTTCCACTTTGCATGCACCTCCTCTTGCCAACACTAGAGAACAACGCCATCTTCAAAACTATTGTCTGCCAGAAATGTATGATCACATTATTGGAACACATTCTAAACATACATTGAGGATTAACAACAAACACAAAACATATTCCATTTCATTCATAGAATGACCATCGTTCCAACAGCCGTATATACTCGCATAGGGAACATGTCGTGCTACGACTAAGGACTATTGATGAGGATGATGACATCGTTGTCTTGCCTACTTTGAATGCTATAGAAAAATTTTCGTTCATGCTCCCATCATATCCCAAATGTTTCTCGTCTTGATATCCTGTGTTTGAACAGACAATTGTGAAACATTTTTTATTTTTAAAACCTTGTCTATTCTTTTGCATCGTCTTTCCAACACTTTCCATCCCAATTACGACAAAATTTCTAGAGGATTTGCGTTTCAGGGATGAATTGATGGAATGTGCTTTGGAAGAATATATATGTAGGCTTCATCAAAAAGAACTCTTAGATCTTCTGGGTTTTGGGAGAGCCATTTATTCTATCGGTATTTCAGCTAATGAAGAGCCTAATTTAGTGGCAGCTTACTTAGCTGAAATGGATAGGTGTCCTCATGATCCTTCAAACAAGCATTATAGTTCGGACCACATGGTGTTAATGGTATTATTTCAATAGTTGATGGGATACGTTGTTCTTGTTATAAGATATGGCCTTAAATTATTTTATTTAAAATGTTATGAATGTTTCAACAATTAATTTTTATTATTCCAGGACCTACCATATCTCTTGAAAGGGTATTATCACGCAACTTATTCTCCCAGAGGTACTATAGCTGGGGATTACGCCCCCTTAATGATAGAGGGTTGTACGGAAGGATCCCCCAGAGCCAAAGAACATATGGAGGCTTTTACTGCAGTCCCTTCCCATGTGTATCTTCCTCAATCTCCTCCTAGTGATATTATTGTGGAGCCATCCCCCTAGAATCCGAATAAATGTAATAAAGCCTCTCAGTTTTCCAAGTGTATTCGACTGAAGTTCAAAAGTAATTTCTATTTATCAGGTGATGGATCCATGTACCCTTATCTTTTCAACTCAGTGGTAAATATATATACCTTGAAATGGGGCCTATTGGTTACCAGATGATGACCACTCAGGAATATATTGCTCATGTATCTCTTAGGGTAGACGAAGGGTCACCATCTGTTGTCGCTGTTTGAAATAGGGAAGCTGGGTCTTTTGAAAAGATCAGGGGAACTGTTGACCCCACAGGTGCGCCTGCTCCAACTCAAAAAATCTCTTCACCAACAATGTAAAGTCATCCATAAGTTGGGATCTCACTTGACTGTGCTGATTTGACTCTAAGGTAGAGAGACATGTTGGTTTTTATCGCAGGGGCCATGTTCAGTGACGAGCCGGTGGCCTTGCTAGATCATGGAGGGTCATCGAATATCGAGGAGAAAACCCATCTTGATCGAGATGTGTTTTCCATGGTACATGGATTCACTTCAGATACTACTGTTTCAACTACACATGGTGGCTTTAAATAATTTATAATTATGGAGGTTGATGTTTCGTTCCTTGAATATTTTGAGTAGGCTACAGTGCCATTTTTCTAGTTCTGGGAGAGGTTATATTTTTCCCCCATGATTCCATGATTGTATCCTTATCTAGACTGGACTAGCTGACTGGCCATATGTTAACCCACAACCTTTTGATGGCCACCATGTGGGAAACTTCTTTGGCTAAGCATGGCCTTGGGTATTCCGTATTCATACGTATACACGGAGATCCATTGTTGATTGAAGATCCAGCGTCACATGTTTAGTGAGTTGTACCACTGTGGTGTTGGGAGGTATTGAAGTAGCTTTCCCTCTATACCAAAAATCAAATCCAAAATCCATAGAAATATTTGTGGATGCCCCAACATTATCATCCATTACAATTACCATAGTCGAGGCCGCTACCGGGTCGAGCCCCATTGTAGCTATCGAATCATATCCCTCTCTAGTGATGATCATTCTCGACTACATTTCATCGCCAGGGAGTGATTCTGAGACTGATCAAGATGTACTGGTCGATCTTTCTCCCTCTTGGAAAAAGGCAGGGAATAAAATTTGGAGATTAATCTCCTTGACTCCATTGAATGAGATACCAGAATCATTTCCAATGATACACCGCAAGTTTTTTGTCCTATTTTTTGGAGGATTTAACTATTTTGGAATTTATTATATAGTAAGTTGGGTGGTTTTTTCCTGAAATGCAACTGGTTCACTTGAATCTCAACTCACTGTGACAGAGTCGATGGCTTATCTGGATGCTAAATGAAAAATACTTTTTAACGAACCCACCGCTCATTTTGGAACAGTTTTGAAGTTGCAACCAAAATCATGAAGCAGGATTCGTTGATGGAACATCATGACCAGAAGGTGGAAAAAAAATCCAGAAATTGGATCAACTCAAATAGGTGTGAACCTAAGCCTCTACTACTATTGAGGCGCATTCAATACTTAAAAAACGCATATTGAGCTGTACCGCGCAAACCGTACGTCTGATTGATGTTTTGTCTCCTCATACACGTCACGAATAAAAATTACAATGTTTCCCTGAGATTTCAGGTCAATTCTATGTCATCCGCTATGAATTTAACTGTTAAACGCCCGTTTTGGCCATTTATGACACCAGAACTGCATTCTCGGTCACCGTAGGCACACGACACCTCCGGTTGACGTGCCGTCTGCGCGACCAATTCAAAATCACTCCAACATTGTTTTCGTCTAATTTCAGGTCATTCCGATATCGTTCGGCCAATTTGGACCCCCCACGCGCGTTTATGAACCACTCCCAACACTAAAAAAATGAATATTGAGACGTACCATGAAAAATGCATGACCAATTGATGTGTCGTCTCCTCATACATGTCATGAATAATAATTAGATTGATTTCCTTTAATTTCAGGTCAATCTGATGTCGTCCACTATGAATTTGACCATTAAACGCCTATTTTGGCCGTTTATGACACGAGAACTGCGTTCTCGGTCAACGTGGGCACATGGAATGTCCAATTGACATGCCGTCTAAGAGACAAATTCACAATTAACTCACCCATTGTTGTTGTCAGATTTCAGGCCATTCTAACATTGTTCGGCCCATTTGGACCTTCCATGCGCCTTTATGAAGCGCGCCCAACACTTAAAAAACATTCATTCAGTCGTACTGCACTAACCGCATGTACGATTGATGTGTCGTCTCCTTTTACACATCATGAATAATAATTAGATTGTTTCCCTTTGATTTAAACTCAATCTGATGTCGTCTGCTATGAATTTGACTGTTAAACACCCGTTTTGGACGTTTATGACCCCAGAACTGCGTTCCCAGTCACCACAGGCACACGGCAGGTCCGATTGATGTGTCGTCTATGAAACTATTACCAAATTCACTCACCTGTTGTTGTAGTCTGATTTCAGGCCATTCTGACATCATTCGGACCATTTTGACCCCCCAGGAACGTTTATTAAGCGCGCCCAACACTTAAACAAATGCATATTGAGCCGTCCCGTGTAAACCGAATGTCTGATTGATGTGTCGTCTCCTCGTACACATCACGAATAATAATTATATTGTTTCCCTGTGATTTCAAGTCAATATGATGTCTTCCGCTATGAATTTGACCGTTAAATGCCCATTTTGGCTGTTTATGACACCAGAACTGCGTTCTCGGTCGCCGCGGGCAGACGGCATCTCTAATTGATATACCGTCTGCGCGAAAAATTCACAATTCACCAACCCATTGTTTTCATCTAATTTTAGGCCATTCCGACATCGTTCAGCCTGTTTGGACACCCCACACGCATTTATGAAGCATACCCAACACTTAAGAAACACATATTGAGCCATACTGCGCAAACTGCATGTCTGATTTATGTGTCGTCTTCTCTTACACGTCACGAATAACAATTAGATTGTTTACCTATGATTTCAGGTCAATCCAATGTCGTCCACTATGAATTTGACCGTTAAATGCCCGTTTTGGCCGCTTATGACACCAGAACTGTGTTCTCGGTCACAACGGGCACATCCGATTGATGTGCAGTCTGCACGACCAATTCAAAATTCACTTACCCATTGTTTTCGTTTGATTTCAGGACATTTGGACATCATTCGGCCTGTTTGCACCCCCCCATGCGCATTTATAAAGCATGCCCAACACTTAAAAAACACATATTGAGCTATACCGTGAAAAACGCACGTCTGATTGATGTTCCTTCTCCTCGTACAGATCACGAATAGTAATTAGATTGTTTCCCTATTATTTTCAGGTCAATCCGATGTCGTCTGCTATGAATTTGACTATTAAACGCCCGTTTTGGCCGTTTAGGACACCAGAACAGCATTCTCGGTCACCTTGTGCACATAGAACATCTGATTGACGTGCCGTCTATGCGACCAATTCAAATTCACTCAACAATTGTTGGTGTCTGATTTCATGTCATTCCGACAACGCTCAACATGTTTCGACCCCCCGACACGCATTTATGAAGTGCGCCCAACATTTAAAAAACGCATAGTGATCCATACCACGCAAACAACACATCTGATTGACATATTGTCTCCTCGTAAAAATCAAGAATAATAATTATATTTCTTCCCTGTGATTTGAGGACAATCTGATGTCGTCTGCTATGAATTTTACCGTTAAACGCCCGTTTTGGCCGTTTATGACACCAGAACTGTGTTCTCGGTCACCGCGGGCACACAACACATCTGATTGACATGTTGTTTGCGCGACCACTTCACAATTCACTCAGCCTTTGTTTTCTTCTAATTTCAAGCCATTCTGACATCGTTCGGCCCATTTTTACCCCCCCCCCCCCCCCCGTGCGTTTGTGAGGCACGTCCAACACTTAAAAAAACTCATATTGAGCCCTACCGCACAACCCGAATGTCCGATTGATTTGATGTCTACTAGTACACATCAAAAATAACAATTAAATTGTTTCTCTATGATTTTAGGTCAATCTAATGTCGTCTGCTATGAATTTGATCGCTAAACGCCTGTTTTTGGTGTTTATGACACCAGAAATGCGTTCTCGGTCACTTTAGGCACACGACACCTCCGATTGACATTCCATCTCCGCGAACACTTCCCAATTCACTCAGCCATTGTTGTATTCTGATTTCAAGCCATTCAAACATCGTTGGGCCCGTTTGGACTCCCCACGCGTGTTTATGAAGCGCGCCCAACACTTAAACAAACGCATATTGAGCCATACCACGCAAATTGCATGCCCGATCGACGTTCCGTCTATGTGACCAATTCACAATTAACTCACCCATAGTTGACATCTGATTTCAGGCCATTCTGACATTGTTCTTCCCGTTTCGACCCCACCACGCGAGTTCATGAAGCGTACCCAACCCTTAAAAACGTATATAGAGTCGTACCGTGAAAACTGTACGTCTGATTGATGTGTTGCCTCCTATTACACGTCAAGAATAATAATTATATTGTTGACATGTGATTACAGGTCAATCTGATGTCATCCGCTGTGAATTTGACCGTTAAACGCCCGTTTTGGCCGTTTATGACACCAGAACTGCGTTCTCGGTCACCCCAGGCACATGGCCCCTCCAATTGACGTTTCGTCTGCGCGAAAAATTCATAATTCACTCACCCATTGTTTTCGTCTGATTTCAGGCCATTCCGACAATGTTGGGCTTGTTTTGACCCCCCCCCCCCCACCAGCGTTTTTGAAGCGCGTCTAACAAATTAAAAGCACATATTGAGTCATACCGCACAAAATGCATATCCGATTGATGTGCCATCTCCACGTAAACATCAGGAATAATAATTATATTGTTGACCTGTGATTTCAGGTCAATCCGATGTCATCCGTTATGAATTTGACAGTTAAACACCCGTTTTGGTCATTTTACGACAAAAGAAATGCGTTCTCGGTCACCGAGGGCACACGGCACGTCCGATTGACATTCCGTATACGGGAACAATTCACAATTAACTCACCCATTGTTTTTGTCTGATTTCATTCCATTCCAACATCATTCATCCCGTTTGGTCCCCCCCAACGCGCTTTAATGAAGCACACCCAACACTTAAAAATGCATATTGATCTGTATTGTGAAAACTTCATGTCTGATTGACATTCTGTCTCCTCATACATGTAACGAATAATAATTAGATTGTTTAACTATGATTTCAGGTCAATCCGATGTCATCCTCTATGAATTTGACCATTAAACGCCTGTTTTGGTCGTTTATGACACCAGAACATCGTTCTCAGTCACCGCAGGCACACGACATGTCCGATTGACGTGCCGTCTACGCAACCAATTCAAAATTAAGTCACCCAATGTATTCGTCTAATTTTTGGCCATTCGGACATCGTTCGGCCCATTTTGACCCTCACACGCGTTTATGAATTATGACCATCACTTAAAAAAATGAATATTGAGTCGTACCGTGAAAACCGTACGTCCGATTGACGTTCATTATCTGCATACATGTCAATAATAATAATTATACTGTTTCCATGTGATTTCAGGTCAATCTGATGTCGTCCACTATGAATTTGACCGTTAAATGCCCGTTTTGGCCGTTTATGACACCGAAACTGCGTTCTCGGTCACCACGGGCACACAGCATGTCCGATTGACGTTCCGTCTATGTTCCCAATTCAACATTCACTCACCTCATTGTTGTAGTCGGATTTCAGGTCATTTCGACATCGTTCGGCCTTTTTTGAACCCCCACCCCCCGTGTGTTTATGAAGCTCAACTAACACTTAAAAACGCATATTGAGTTGTACCAAGAAAAATGCATGTCCAATTGACGTGTTGTCTCCTCATAAATGTCACAAATAATAATTAGATTGTTTCCCTGTGATTTCAGGTCAATCCAATGTCGTTCGCTATGAATTTGACAGTTAAACGCCCTTTTTAGCCGTTTGTGACACCAGAACTGCGTTCTCAGTCACCGCGGGCACACGAAATGTCCGATTGACGTGCCATCAACGTGAACAATTCACAATTTACTCACCCATTTATGTCATTTGTTTTCAGTCCATTCTGACATCATTCGGTCCATTTTGACCCCCCCCCCCACATGCGTTTATGAGGTGCGTCCAACACTTAAAAAATGCATATTGAGACGTACCGCGCAAACCGCATGTCCGATTGATGTGATGTCTCCTCATACATGACATGAATAATAATTATATTGTTTCCATGTGATTTTAGATCAATTCGATGTCATACTCTATGAATTTAATCGTTAAACGCCAATTTTGTCCGTTTATGATACCAGAACTGCGTTCTCAGTCACCGCGGGCACACTGCACCTCTGATTGACGTGCTTTTTGTGCGACCAATTCAAAATCACTCAACTGTTAGTTTCATCTTATTTCAGTCCATTCCAACATCATTCGGCCCATTTGGACCCCCACGCACGTTTATGAAGCGCACCCACGACTAAAAAAACGCATATTGAGCCATGCCGCGCAAACCACACGTACCAATGACGTGTCTTCTCCTCGTACACGTCATGAATAATAATTAGATTTTTGCCCTATAATTTCAGGTCAATATGATATCGTCCTCTATGAATTTGACCGTTAAACACCCGTTTTAGCCATTTATGACACGAGAAGAGCATTCTCAGTCACCGCAGGCACAGGGCACGTCTGATTGACGTGGCGTCTGAGCGACCAATTCAAAATTCACTCACCCATTGTTGTCGTCAGATTTCAGGCCATTCCAACATCGTTCGGCCCATTTGGACCCCCCATGCGTGTTTATGAAGCGCACCCAACACTTAAAAAACGTTTATTGAGTCGTACCGTGCAAACCGCACCTCCGATTGACGTGTCGTCTCCTTTTACACATCAAGAATAATAATTAGATTGTTTCCCTTTGATTTAAAGTCAATATGATGTAGTCTACTTTGAATTTTACCGTTAAACGCTCGTTTTGGCCGTTTTTGACCCCAGAACTACGTTCTCAGTCACCGCGGGCACACAGAAGGTCTGATAGACGTGCCGTCTGCGCGAAAAATTCAAAATTTCACTCACCCATTATTGTTGTCTGATTTCAAGCCATTCTGACATCGTTCGGCCCATTTGGACCCCCACACGTGTTTATGAAGCGCACCCAACACTTAAACAAATGCATATTGAGCCATACCGTGCCAACCGCACGTCCGATTGATGTGTCGTCTCCTCATACACATCACGAATAATAATTATATTGTTTCCCTGTGATTTCAAATCAATATGATGTCATCCCATATGAATTTGACCGTTTAATGCCCGTTTTGGCCATTTATGACACCAGAACTACCTTCTCGGTCACCACGGGCGCACGAATCTCCAATTGATGTGCCTTCTGCATGGAAAATTTACAATTCACCCACCCATTGTTGTCGTCCGATTTCAAGCCATTCTGACATCATTCGGCCCGTTTGGACCCCCCCACGCGCGTTTATGAAGCGCACCCAACACTTAAAAAATTTATATTGAGCTATAGTACATAAACGCATGTTCGATTGATGTTCCACCTCATCTTACACATATAGAATAAAAATTAGATTGTTTCCTTGTGATTTCAGGTCAATCAAATGTCATCCGCTATGAATTTGATCGTTAAACGCCCGATTTGGCCGTTTGTGACACTAGAACTGCATTCTCGGTCACAGCGAGCATAGGGCTCATCCGATTGACGTGCAGTATGTGAGACCAATACAAAATTCACTCACCCATTTTTTCAACTGATTTTAGTCCATTCCAACATCATTTGTCCCATTTTGACCCCCCCCCCACGTGTTTATGAAGCGCACCCAACACTTAAAAAATGCATATTGAGCCGTACCGCGAAAACCACACATCTAATTGATGTTCCATATCCTTTTACACGTCACAAATAGTAATTATATTGTTTCCCTATGATTTCAGGTCAATCCAATGTCTTTTGTTATGAATTTGACCGTTAAACACCCGTTTTGGCCGTTTAGGACACCAGAACTGCATTCTCGGTCACCTTGGGCACACGGCACGTCCGATTAATGTGACATCTACGAGAACAATTCAAATTCACTCAGCCGTTGTTTTTGTTTGATTTCAGGTCATTCCGACATCGTTCAGCATGTGTCGACCCCCCAACACACGTTTATGAAGCGCGCATAACACTTAAAAAACAATTATTGAGCTGTATCACGCAAATCGCACATCTGATTGACATTCCGTCTCCCCATACACGTCAAGAATAATAATTATATTTCTTCCCTATGATTTCAGGTCAATCTAATGTCTTATGCTATGAATTTTACCGTTAAACTCTGATTTTGGCCGTTTATGACACCAGAACTGTGTTCTCGGTCACTGCGGGCACACGACACATCCGATTGACGTGTCGTTTGCGCGACCACTTCACAATTCACTCACACTTTGTTGTCGTCTTATTTCAGGACATTCCATCATCATTCATCCTGTTTGGACCCCCCACGCGTGTTTATGAAGCGCACCAATCACTTAAACAACGTATATGGAGACGTACCGAGCAAACCGCACATCTGACTGACGTGCCGTCTGAGGGACCAATTCACAATTCAATGACCCTAGAAAGAAATTGATATCGAAAGAGTTCTTGGGCTTCTCCCAAGAAACAACTCCCAAAAGTTTCCCTCCATCCACTTACATACCTTCATCTGAGATTATTTGACCTAGTAACTATATCTAGTCAATACAAAAATGACATATATATAGAATGGCTTATAGTAGATGCTTTATAAGTGTAATTTGGATGATTCCAAGATATTGGGTATGATCATCATCAGTCTTGGAGTGAAATAAGAGGTCATCCAAAAATACTAAAACAATATAATCTAGGTAAAAATGAAAGATTCTATTCATCAAGGATATAAAAACTTCTAGAGAATTCATCAACACAAATGAAATTACCTCATGCATGGGGTTCATTCTCATCTGGATCACCAATATCACTACAATGTCCACCAGCAGTATTCGAAGCCTACAATATTTATCAAAATTATGTATCTTAAACATATCAATAAAATTCAACCTGCGTATGGTTTGTTTTATTGTTTACCAGTGGCGCCACTTGTTGCGTCGTCATTTCATCGTTATGTGATGACATCTGTGACAACCTCCCCTCATACTCTGAACGTAACTGCTGAAACTGTGCATCAAAATTGTGTTGCATATCTTCCATGGAAGCATCTATCTCTGTCTGTGTGCATCCCTGAATCTCTGCATGCACCGATCACATCTGCTCTAACAACTGCACGTCATGGGACACCACCTTCATAAGTTAGAGAATAACCCTGACCGTCGCGCCCCACGACACTGGGAAATATTAAATCTCTACACACAGTACTATAACGTTGCTCCTTTGGAAACTCTGCTAACTGAGCATCAAACTGAGCATGTTGCATATAATGAATCAATGAAAAAATATGAATAATGTATAAAAATAAAAATACATTTATTAGTAAATAATTTTCTTACTATAACACCGACAACATCGGGATCACCCACCCTAATAGTCCTCACACATATGGACATCTGATCGATCGGCTCGCCGCGTTGGTGTAACTATAATAAAGGGGTCCACCATGTTATACTACAATATTTTTAAAATATGAATGAATAGTGAATTCTAAACTTACATCATGTCTGAGTTGTGACACATGTCGAGTGGCATGTCTGGAAGACGTGCCCTACATCACTCGATTATGTGAATAACGAGATGACACGGTCTACATTCAACATATTTACTTAATAGAAATTTGAAAAATTAGTAATTTATAGATTAAAAGTAATAAATCTCACCATCGCCGCCTCACTCGACCATACCACAACAAAATCCTGCCACTGCGTAGGAAGAATGTCTGGAGGGACTCACTGTAGAATGTCTGGCACACCTGAAAATGGTGTCTAGTGATCACTCTTCATCCTTGACATGTAATACTTCAATAATTTTCGGTATTTGGACACACATATAGCCCGAAACTCATCTGGACGGGATGTCAAATTATCCTGTTATAAAAAAAATTCAGTAGATGGGACAATAATAATAACAATAATATGAAAAATTAAACATTGAAAATTTACCAGAACCTCCCTCCATTATTTTTCCATCGTATCCAGGGGATATAACTCTATTCACGAGTCATCAGAGGGAATCTGTGTGAGTCTCTTGTAATATGCCCAAACTAAAGACTCAATACAGTATCACCTTCTCCAACTTGATGAAATGTGTCATCAAATAACACATCCAATCAGGCTCCAAAGTTCTAGGATTGAACCCCTCTACCAGGACCCCTACATCTGCTGGAAAATGCACTAGATCTAGATAAACATAAATTCATAATTCAATTACAATATAAATTACTGATTAGAATTAGTAGGGGAAATATACACAGAAAATTATAATCAATTAATTTAGAAAACTGAAAACACACATACCAACAACATTAGGTGAACCACTGTGACCACCCGTTGACATATCTGTATTTAATAAAAATCAGAAGTGAAATATCTTATTAAAATTCTAAAAAACAGATATAATTAAAATTTAAAAACAAAATTTGAAGGATAAAAAACACTACCTGCAGATGAATCGACCGCGGGTAACAGGGTGTGTCTCGATTACAGATCCATGACGGTGTAGCGACTTGGCGACAGAGGTTCGACGACCGGACTTGAAAGGGGCAGAACCATTGGACGAAGCGTGGAAGGGTTCTACACGGCGTGGCACAATAGACCGGGAGGGTCCAACGAACGCAGGAGGACTTGCCGGAGGGATGCAGCGGGGCCGAGAGGGGACGACAATGGCAAGACTATCCGAAGGTGCAACACAGAGGCATGGGGTGAGGGTTGGCATGTCGTGGGGGTGTCGGGGTCGAGGGGGGCGCATTGTGGAGGCAAGGCAGTTGGGGTCACCGGGGTTGTGGGTGGCGCAACACGGAGGCAAGGGGCAGGGGGTCATCGGGGGTGGGGGTCACCGGGTTTCGGGGTCGCCAGGGGTTTCCGGGGTCACCGGGAATCACCTGGGGCGGTGGTCGCCGGTCATCGGGGTCGCCGGAGGTCGGGATCGAGGTCGCCAGGGGTCGGGGAGGGGTCGCTGGGGGTTCGGGGTCGTGGTCGCTGGGGGTCGGGGCTCGGGGCTCGGGGTCGCCAGGTCGCAGTGTCGAGGTCATCGGTGGTCGGGGTTGTGGGGTCGGGGAGGGGTGGGTTGCGGATTCGGGCAAGGGAAAATGGGGTCACTGGGTCGGGGAGGGGAAAATTATGTTTTTTGCTATAAAAAATGCAGCGGCCGCCATTTGGCGGCGGCCGTTGATAGTATTAGCGGCCGCCAAATGGCGACCGCTATAGGTTCCCCGCCTAGAAAGCTAAAAATTCTAGTAGTGTAAGGAGAAGAGATATCCAATGCATGACTTTGAACGACCAACAATTACTTTTTCTCTAATTTTATGGAGGTATAATCATTATGGGGTGAAATGTGATATATACATAGACCAACAATGATTGATGTATATATTCACTCAAAATTAATAGAACATAACACAATGATGATGGTTTGACATATTAAATACTATGACTACTCAATTCATTTTCACCCTATAAGAGCAAACAATATTGTTGCTGCATTACGTAAGAGATTTTTTATTATGTTGTATGTGGTGAAGATTCAAAGATATAATTTACACTACGAGAAAAATCACTATTCGCGACGGGTTATTTGCGAAGCGATTTTTTCCTGTCGCAAATAACCCGTCCAGGAAGCTATTTGTGACGGGGAAAGTTGCCAGTCACAAAAAACCAATTATTTGCGACGGGATTTCGTCTCCCATCGCAAAGAGTTTGGCGCGACATGCGCGCCAAACCACGCGAATAATAGACGGGGAGATGTCTCTCCTCGCAAATAGTTTGGCGCGACATGCGTGCCAAACTGCACGGCTTGCACACGAAACTGGACCCATCACAAATACTCTTTTAACCGCCGACTGTAATTAATGCGGGCGAGGGTAATTGCGACGGGCCCCATCGTAAATACCACCATTTGCGACGGGCGGCCTGTCGCTAATAACCCCATCGCAACTAATCTAACCTATATATACCCTCATCCGGTTTTTCCCAAATCATTCACATCATGCTTTCTCTCTCTCTTCATTCTTCATTTTCAAAGAGAAGTTTTCTTTTAGTTGATGTTTTTTAGACGAGAGCAATTGGAGGACGTCAATATCTTCAGAATATCTAATTTTAAGGGATTTATATTTTATTTTTTTATATTTATTTTATTTTTTTATGTTAATTTTAATTGTTGTTTATTAGTTCATATTTAATTAGATTTCAATTGATTTTTATTTATATTTAGTTTTACTATGAAATTGATATTGTTAGTTATAATTATAAATAATTAGTTATAATTAATATTAATTAGATATAATTAGGAATAAATAGATATTATTAGCAATAAAGAGTTGTAATTAGTAATTAATAGATATAATTAGAAATAAGTAAAAAATAATTAGGAATACCTAGATATAATTAAGAATAACTTGATATAATAAGCAATAACTAGATAATATTTGGAATAAATTGATATAATTAGGAATAAATAGATATAATTAGAAATAATTAGTAATAATTAAGAATAATAAGAAATAATTAGACATAATTAGTAATAAGTAGTAATAATTAGAAATAATTAGTAATAATTAGAAATAATTAGAAATAATTAGGAATAATTAGGAATAATTAGGAATAAATCGAAATAATTAGGAATAAATAGTAATAATTAGTAATAATTCGTAATAATTAGGAATAATTAGTAATAATTAGATATAATTAGGAATAATTAACTATAATTAGGAATAAATAGTAATAATTAGGAATAATTAGTAATAATTAGATATAATTAGATATAATTAGATATAATTAGATATAATTAGATATAATTATCTATAATTAGTAATAATTAAATATAATTAGCTATAATTATTATTAATTGGTTATAATTATGAATAATTAGTAATAATTAGCTATAATTAGTAATAATTAGCTATAATTAGCTATAATTAGAAATAATTAGCTATAATTAGTAATAATTAGCTATAATTAGCTACAAATAGCTACATATAGCTACAAATAGCTTCAAATAGCTACAAATAGATAAAATTGGGAATAATTAGCTATAATTAGGAATAATTATTAATAATTAGTAATAATTAGGAATAATTAGTAATAATTAGTAATAATTAGTATTAATTAGTAATAATTAGTAATATTTAATTAGCTATAATTAGCTATAATTAGCTATAATTTGCTTTAATTAGATATAATTAGCTATAATTTTGTATAATTAGGAACAATTAGCTATAATTAGTAAAAATAAGCTATAATTAGTAACAATCAGCTATAATTAGTCATAATTAGCTATAATTAGTAATAATTAGGAATAATTAATAATAATAAGGAATAATTAGAAATAATTAGAAATAATTAATATTAATTAGTAATAATAAGGAAAAATTAGGAAAAATTACGAATAATTTGTAATAATTTGGAATAATTAGTAACAATTAAAAATAATTAGGAATAATTAGTAATAATTAAGAATAATTAGTATTAATTAGTAATAACTAGTAGTAATTTGTAATAATTAGTATTAATTGGGAATAATTAGGAATAATTAAGAATAATTTGGAATAATTATCAATAATTAGTAATAATTAGTAATAATTAGCAATAATTAGAAATTATTATCAATAATTAGAAATAATTAGGAATAATTAGTACTAATTTGTAATAATTAGTAATAATTAAGAATAATTCACAATTATTAGAAATAATTAGCAGTAATTAGCAATAATTAGCAATAATTAGAAATAATTATCAATAATTAGCAATAATTAGCAATAATTAAAAATAATTAGCAATAATTGGCAATAATTAGCAATAATTAGCAATAATTAGCAATAATTAGCAATAATTAGAAATAATTAGCAATAATTAGCAATACTTAGCAATAATTATCAATAATGAGCAATAATTAGCAATAATTAGCAATAATTAGATATAATTAGATATAATTAGCAATAAATAGCTATAATTAGAAACAATTAGCTTTAATTTGGAATAATTAGCTATAATTAGGAATAATTAGTTATAATCAAGAATAATTAGCTATAATTAGGAATAATTAGCTATAAATAGATATAATTAGGAATAATTAGCTGTAATTAGGAATAATTAGGAAAAATTATGAATAATTAGCTATAATTTGGAATAATTTAGAATAATTAGCTATAATTACGAATAATTAACTATAATTAACTATAATTATCTATAAATAGATATAATTAGCTATAAATATCTATAATTAGCTATATGTAGCTATAATTAGCAATAATTGGCTTTAATTAGCTATAATTAGCTATAATTATGAATAATTATTTATAATTAGTAATAATTAGTAATAATTAGCTATAATTATTAATAATTAGCTATAATTATGAACAATTAGCTATAATTAGGAATAATTAGCTATAATTAGGAATAATTACATATAATTAGTAATAATTATATATAATTAGTAATAATTAGTAATAATTAGTAATAATTAGTAATAATTAGTAATAATTAGTAATAATTAGATATAATTAGATATAATTAGATATAATAGGATATAATTAGATATAATTAACAATAATTAGATATAATTAGATATAATTAGCAACAATTATCAATAATTAGTAATAAAAAATTATATTATCAGTATTTAAGAAATAAAAATATTAATATTATTAAAATAATAAAAGATTTATAAAATATTAAAATTATCAATATTCGCAATAGGCTTTGCTCTATTCTTAACATGTTCAAATCTCAAAGGGTCGTCAATTGTCCGGTCATGCACAAAAAAAAATTCTGTCAGCCTTGTCTAATGTAAACTGTATAATCGTCCATGCATAGTTGACCACCTCGCAAGTAGTGTTGTAGTCAGGAAAACCAAGTCATGCCCATCTTATCTATAAGAATTATCTCAGATGAACCTTTACATAGACCATTCTTCTTTGAAAATATTAGGGGAAAACAATGATATCCCCTCAAATTTTTAAGGAAGAATGATTTATGTAAAGTGTCATGTGAGATAATTCTTAGAGACGAGAACATCGTTACTTTGGTCATCATATTGCAACACTACTTGTGAGGCGATCAGCCATGCAAGTATAATTATGGGGTTCACATTGGACTTTACTAACACAAACTTTCTATTGCGGATGACTTGAAAATTGACGACCCTTTGAGATTTGAACAAGTTAAGAATAGAACAGAGTTTGTTGTGAATATTGATAATTTTGATATTTTATAAAAAAAATATATTTTAATAATATTAATATTATTTTTTTCGTAAATATTGATAATATAATTTTTATGTTAAAAATAATTAGGAAACCAAATCTGCTTGGATAATGATGGGAAAAGTTGTAATCAACTCCACAATGATGATTACCAAATTTCCTTCCATTATTCAAGCAGTTTTCCTTTTGCTAAGTATTGCTAAGTATTGCAAAATTATCGCTAATTAGGAATAATTTGTAATAATTAGGAATAATTAGTAATAATTAGGAATAATTAGTTATAATTAGCTATAATAAGGAATAATTAGATATATTTAGGAATAATTAGTAATAAATAGGAATAATTAGTAATAATTAGATATAATTAGATATAATTAGCTATAATTAGCTATAATTAGCTATAATTAGTAATAATTACATATAATTAGTTATAATTAGTAATAATTAGATATAATTAGGAATAATTAGTTATAATTAGCTATAATTAAAATAATAATTAGCTATAATTTGAAATAATTAGCTATAATTAGCTTTAATTAGCTATAATTAGCTACAAATAGCTACAATTAGCTACAAAAGCGATAAATATCTAAAATTAGGAATAATTAGCTATAAATAGGGATAATTAAGAATAATTAGTAATAATTAGTAATAATTAGTAATAATTAGTAATAATTAGTATTAATTAGTAATAATTAGTAATAATTAATAATCTTTAATTTTCTTAATTAGTTATAATTAACTATAATTAGATATATTTATCTATAATTAGTTATAATTAGGAATAATTTTCCTTAATTATGAATAATTTGCCATAATTAGTAATAATTAGCTATAATTAGTAATAATCAGCTAAAATTAGTAATAATTAGCTATAATTAGTAATAATCAGGAATAATTAGTAACAATTTGGAATAATTAGGAAAAATTAGAAATAAGTTGTACTAATTAGTAATAATGAGGAATAATTAGAAATAATTATGAATAATCAGTAACAATTAGGAATAATTAGGAATAATTAGTAATAATTAGGAATAATTAGTAACAATTAAGAATAATTAGTAATAATTAGTAATAATTAGTAATAATTAATAATAATTAGGAATAATTAGCAATAATTAAGAATAATAAGAAATAATTAGCAATAATTAGTAATAATTATCAATAATTAGCAATAATTAGAAATAATTAGGAATAATTAGGAATAATTTGGAATAATTAGCAATAATTAGTAATAATGATTAATAACTAAGAATAATTCACAATAATTAGAAATAATTAGCAATAATTAGAAATAATTAGCAATAATTAGAAATAATTAGCAATAATTAACAATAATTAGTAATAATTAGCAATAATTACCAATAATTAGCAATAATTTGCAATAATTAGCAATAATTAGCAATAATTTGAAAAAATTTGCAATAATTAGAAATAATTAGCTATAATTAGATATAATTAGCTATAATTAGCTTTAATTAAGAATAATTACCTATAATTAGGAATAATTTGCTATAATTTGGAATAATAGGATACAATTAGGAATAATTAACTATAATTAGGAATAATTAGATATAAACAGCTATAATTAGGAATAATTAGCTATAATTAGGAATAATTAAGAATAATTAGGAATAAATAGCTAAATGTAGGAATAATTTGGAATAATTAGCTATAATTAGGAATAATTAGTTATAATTAGCTATAATTAGCTATAATTAGCTATAAATAGCTATAAATAGCAATAATTAGCTATACGTAGCAATAATTAGCAATAATTAGCTCTAATTAGCTGTAATTAGAAATAATTGGATATAATTAGGAATAATTAGCTATAATTAGGAATAATTAGTTATAATTAGGAATAATTAGCTATAATTAGGAATAATTAGCTATAATTAGTAATAATTAGCTATAATTAGCTATAATTACTAATAATTAGTTATAATTTGTAATAATTTTCTATAATTAGGAATAGATAGTTATAATTAGGAATAATTAGCTATAATTAGGAATAACTAGATATAATTAGTAATAATTAGATATAATTAGTAATAATTAGTAATAATTAGTAATATTTAGTAATAATTAGTAATAATTATTAATAATTTGATATAATTAGATATAAATAGATATAATTATATATAAATAGATATAATAAGATATAATTAGCTATAATTAGATATAATTAGATATAATTAGCAATAATTAGCAATAATTAGTAATAAAAAAATTATATTATAAATATTTATGAAAAAAATATTAATATTATTAAAATAATAAAATATTTATAAAATAATAAAATTATCAATATTTACAACATGCTTTTCTCTATTCTTAACATGTTCAGATGTAAAGGGTCGCCAATTGTCAGGTCATGCGCAATAAAAAGTTTGTGTCAGCCATGTCTAATGTAAACTCTATAATTGTCCTTGCATTGTTGATCACCTCGCAAGTAGTGTTGCAATCAGAAAAACCAAGTCATGCCTTTCTTATCTATAAGAATTATCACACATAAACATTTACATAGACCATTCTTCTTTGAAAATTTAAAGAGAAAATAATGATATCCCCTCAAATTTTTAAGGAATAATGATTTATGTAAAGTGTCATGTGAGATGATTCTTAGAGATGAGAACGTCATTACTTTGGTCGTCCTATTGCAACACTACTTGTGAGGCGATCAACCATGTAAGTACAATTATAGAGTTTACACTGGACATGATTGACACAAACTTTTTATTGCGCATGACTTGACAATTGATGACCCTTTGAGATTTGAACATGTTATGAATAGAACAAAGTTTGTTGTGAATATAAATTCTTTTAATATTTTATAAATTTTTTATTATTTTAATAATATTAATATTATTTTTTTCGTAAATTTAAATAATATAAATTTTTTATTACTAATAATTATTAAACGAAATATGCATGGATAATGAAGGGAAAATTTGTAATCATCTCCACAACAATGATTTCCAAATTTACTTCCATTATTAAAGAAGTTTTCCTTTTGCTATGTATTGCTAAGTATTGCTAAATTAATAATAAATAGTAATAAATAGTTATAATTAGTAATAAATTGTAATAATTAGTAATACATTGTCATAATTAGTAATAATTTGTAATAATTAGTAACAATTAGTATTAATTTGTAATAATTTGTAATAATTAGCAATAATTGGGAATAATTAGCAATAATTAGCAATAATTATCAATAGTAAGTGTGAGAAAGATGCAATTAAATGAGTTGTCGGACAAAAGAGTAGCCGTCAATCCACAGGAAATTCTGTCGCCCTTAATTAATGATAATTATAAAGTAGTTTTAATTATTTCACCTCTTTTTCAGATAGTGTTTTTATAATTTCAAACTATTCAAAAATAGTGATGATTTTATATTTTATGTAGAAAAATATGGAACAAGGAATTCGACATCAGTAATTATTAGATGATCGAGCTCGGATAAATCAATGCCGAAATATGAATGGTTCTAGTTTAAATCCTGTATATATTGAGGGTGTTGAATTTTTATTAGCATTTGTATAATCAAAAATAGAATATATTGCAGAAGGAACAATTATGTGTCGTTGTAAAAAATGTGCTCTAAGAACGTTTGACACATTTGACAAGGTTGGGGGACATCTCTTACAGTTTTGTTTTCAACCAGATTATTTTTTTTGGTATCAACACGGTGAACGTAGTTCTAGAGGAGATCCTAATAACTTGATTCTGGATCCATCAAGGTTTCAAAATTTAGTACATGATGTTGCAGGTCCATCTACGCAACAAACTGAAACTCATGATGATATTGATTTAACTCCTGATTTGGCACTATCCGAATATTATGAGTTGTTGAGGTCTTCTAAAGATGAATTATATCCTGGTTTCAAGATAATAAAATTAGAAGCAGTTGCAATATTTATGGCTATCAAATCATATAATGCAATGTCAAACAACTGTTTTGATCAGATATTTTCTTTGGTTAAAACACTGTTACCTGATGGAAATGTGTTGCTTGCAAATTACTATGAGGGCAAGAGGCTGATTCGTAATCTGGGCTTAGTTATCGGAAGATTCATTCACATCCAAATGATTTCATCTTATATTCAGGGGAAAATGAGTAATTGGATACTTGTACCACATGTGGACAATCGAGGTATAAAGAAGCTCAACCAGGGAAGTCAAGATTGATTCCAGTAAAACAGTTGAGATATTTCCCCCTTACACCCAGGTTGTAGCATTTATTTATGTCTCAGAACACAACGTCAATGATGTCATGGCAGAAAACCAATATTTCAACTGATAAAAGAGTGAATCATCCAACTGATGGTGATTCATGGAAACATTTTGATCGTCTGCATCCGTCTTTTTCTATAGAAGCCCGAAACGTGCGATTGGGTCTTTCTACTTACGGTTTTTGTCCGTTTGGTTCTTATGGTAGTCAGTATTCATGTTGGCATGTCTTTATAACTTCGTGAAATATGACTCCATGGATGTTGATGATGGATCCTTATATCTTTTTGACTCTATTAATACCAGGACATCCGAAAAAGAATATTGATGTTTATTTGAATCCATTGATTGATGAGTTAAATGCATTGTGAAGTGATGGTGTTAATACATATGATGTTGCTGCGAAACTAAATTTCAAATTAAAAGTTGCATTGATGTTGACGATTAGTGACATTCCGGTATATGGCATGTTATCTGGTTGGAGTAAACATGGTCCGAAATCATATCCTTACTATATGAATGAAAACAAAGACATTATGCTGGTCAATGGAAAAAAACCTTGCTATTTTGATTGTCACCGTATATTTCTTCTAACTGATCATCCTTTTCAGAGGAAAAAATATCAATTCAGAAAAGGTACAATTGAAAGGGATGAAACTCCAAAGATGATCTCAGGTACAGAGTTAAAATCAGTTGTATTTTCATTACCCCCCATCACATTTAGACCAACAGTAATCCAACAAAAAATTCATGGCTTTGAGGAATAACATAATTGTATAAAACACATCATTTTTTGGGATAATTTTTATTGGTTTGATTTGTTGGTCTGCCACATGTTGGATGTTATGCATATTGAGAAGAAATGTTTTGATAATTTATTTCATACAGTTTTGGATACACCAGGTAAGACCAAAGATACTATAAAGGCATGATTAGATCTTGCCCAAATTTGTAGGAGACCAGAACATGAATTATTTGAAAATGTCAGATCACAGAGGTTAAGGAATCCAAAAGAATCTTATACACTATCGAAAGAGAGTCACTTATTATTTTGTCAGTGGATTGCAGATTTGAGACTTCTAGACGGCTATACTTTCAATTTGAGAAGATGTGTTAATAATGGTTATATTACTGGATTAAAAAGTCTTGATTGTCATGTTATAATGGAAAGACTTATGAAGATTGGATTCAGAGGTTTGTTGAATTCTATGATTTTGGATTGGATAACAGACATATCATATTTTTTTCGAGATTTTTGTGCAGCGACAACAGACTTTGATGGGCTAAGAAAACGAGAAGAAGATATTGCTGTAATTATATGTAAACTGTAAAAAATCTTTCCTTTGACTTTCTTTTACTCAAGGGAACATCTGATATAACATTTTCCGCATGAAGATAAATGTGGAGGTCCGGTATAGTTTCGGGGGATGTAACCATTCGAGAGATTCATGCAGAAATTGAAGAAAAAAATACACAACAAAGCATCAGTTGAAGGCTCAATTGTTGAAGCTTATTTGCAAGAGGAAATTGCTTTTTTATGCTCTCATTATTTTTAATCTCAGTATCCCTCAAAAAATAATTGTATGGGACGAAACGAGGGTAATTTTAATGAATAAAGGAACAATCAATTAACAGTTTTTAATCATCCAAATCTTTGTTTCAGTGGAGTTCATGAATGATGGCCTTTAGATGATGAACATTGCAGAGCTCATACATACGTTCTACTCAACTGTGAAGAAATGACATCATATGTCCTGTGAGGGCTTCTATCACTTATTCTATAATTTATGTTATAGTATTTAAACTTATTTTATTTGTAGGTTATATGATAATTATATCAAGAAACAACTTCGACAAATTACAGGAGCTGCACTTGAAGAACGCAGAAAAAAATTTATTTCTAAATGGTTTCAAAAACTGGTCACATAAATTATTGATGGTTTAATATCAATTCCGTTTATTATTTATTATAGTGATAAATGTTTTACAAATTTTCGGGTGTCTCAATATACTGATGAAATTGATAAGTGACTGTGTATATTGAGTAACCCACCATCCAAAATGATTAAATATTATAATGCATATGTGGAAAATGGATTTTGATTTCATACACATGCGTACGGGGAATCAAAAAAACAATGAACAGTAGAGTTTTCCTGAGAGGATCACATCACAGAGATACTGAAGTTTGCTTTTATGGAATTTTGGATGAAATTATTGAATAGTGTTATGTAGGAAAAAAATACATAACAATGTTTAAATGTTGTTTGTTGGTTACTGTGAAAGGATTGCGTGTTCATCCGACTCATTGAATCGTTGATATTAAATATAAAAGTCTTCTTGGAGTAAATGAACAATTTTTACAGGCTCAACAAGCACATAAAAATTATTATGCAAAGTAAAATGCTACTTCAAGAGACTTTAGTGATTGGTGGAGAATAATAAAAATAAAATCTCAAGAAAATCAGTTCACTCAAACTGAATGTGGTTTTGCTGAAGTAGAAGGAATATAAATTTTTCAAGGGATGGCTTAAAATACATCTGATTCACAAAGAAACGTGAATATCGATGATAACACCCCACAATTAAGGATCGGTTGAGATGAAGATGTTAATGATGTCACAATTTAATTTGAAATGACAAGAGATGCTGAAATTGAAACTCATATGGATTTTGGCGATGCTAAGGATGGAGATGAAGACATTGATATTGACAACTATGGAGAAGAGGATATAGATGAACATTGACATAGTTAAATGCTGGTTATAATCATAACTAATATATATCAATATATAATAGTTATTTTCAACTATCTGCTAACAACAATCATTCTGTGTTTCAGATGGACTCTGATATATTGCGGGAGTTAGAGGAGGATGAGCTACCTATGGATGATGAGGATGTGGGATCAACTGACCCTCAACCTACTGGTGGTTCAGGAGGTATGCGGAGGGGGCGCAGTATTGCATGACTGATGATTCTTAACCCTATCCCCTTACGACATCCACATCTTGGTTTCGATCCACGCACACGGAGGTATGGTAAGCTGTATATTTTAGTTAGATTTCATTAATTTATTTATATATATACTAATTGTTTGATTATTTATTCCTTTTTCACAGTTTTCAGCATGTAGCTATTGGACAGGGGAGCGCTATATTGTGCAATTATTTTTCTCAGCCATGGATCATATGGGAACAAATTTCTGTGGATGTGCGACGCGACATGTTCCATCATTGCCTGGTACGTAAATAAATAATATTTATTTTGAAATTTATTTTATTAACAACTTGATATTATAAATTATTTGTAGGGTTAAATGAATCTTATCGATGATAGCATGTGCGACGCTATCCATGCAGCATGGAAGGTTTCTATGCGTGACCATTTCCGCCAGTTTTTCCACAATCTGAGAAGGGCATTCATTAAGAAAGCAGGGGTGACAGAATTTGATGAGTCGTGTAGTGCCCACCGACCAGAGTACATTTCATCTCACGTTTGGGATGAATTATGTTTACACTTTTTGGGTGGTGGATTTCAGGGTAGATCTTCAGTGGGACGATAGAACCGGGGGAGACCGGAGGTGACACATCGAGCTGGTAGCCGTACATTCAGTTCTTATAGAGAGCATCTGGTATGTGTATTTTTGTAAATATTTTATATAACTTTAAATATAAACAGTTTATTTTATATTTTTGTAGGTATTCGAGCATCCCTTTATTACGGAGTTCGATGTTTATCAGAGGATGTACAATGATCCAACCACTAGAGAGATTAGAGGTGATCTCCAACATCAGATTTTGGATAGTATTATTTTTCAGTTGAACAATTAACTGCATATAATATTGTAACAATTTTAATTTTAAATTTAAATTGACGTAGTAATATGAGGTTGCGACCTCTCACACACAGGCTAAGGGTCAGGACGAGATGGCTAAGCAGACTAGTGCTCACCATTTCGATGAGGCGGCATGGATGCAGGTGACTCAGTATGAATTTGAGAAGGGCATAGTAGTTGGCAGCGACTCTCATTTTACTCATGATACTTATTATGGCACTTATGAGATGTCGGCGTCTAGCTCAAGAGGGGCTCGTAGAGAGCCGTCATCTTCTGGCTCACAGTATTAGGAGTAGTTGCTAGCTCAGGCTGAGCATATAGGGATTTTTCAGAAACAACAAGAAGAGACGTGTCGGCGGTAGCAGCAGCATCAGCACGAGGAGGAGATGCTTCGATGGTAGTAGAAACATCACGAGAAGATGGAGTAAATGCGCCATCTGACTCATAGTTTAGGGATGGAGTTTCCTCCTCAAGCTCCTTCAGCTCCTCCACCTCCTCCAGAAGACGACTCTCCATTGATTTTTTTATGTTACAAACATTTGAATTTAACATTGTAATATGAATTATTTACATTTTCTATCTTTTATGTTGGTTCAAATATTACATAATTTTGTTTTCAATATTTAAGTAATTTTTTATATATTTTTTGTGAATATTGAGAATTTTAATATTTTTTATTTTTTTGTTTTAATAATAGTAATATTATTTTTCCGTTAATCAGAATTTTATTAACTTCTATTTTCTTTAAAATTAATTTATTATTTGTGACCGGACCTTTTGCGACGGGACCCCGTCACAAATAGTATAACTAAATATTTTTAAAACTATATTTGCGATGGTCTCGATGTCTCGTCGCAAATAATTTGTTGTGAAGGGCCTGTCGCAGGAAGCTTTATATATATATTTTTTGCGCCGGGACAATAGCATGTCGCCAATAGTTTTGGTGACAGGCCCGTCGTGAAAACTTTTATGTATATATAATACATATAATCGGAAGCTTATTTTCAACAGAGATGTTTCCAGTCTCAAATAACAATTTTTGTGACGGGCCTGTCAAAAATAATTGTATTTGCGACTGCATTTTCTGTAACGTGCTATTTGCGACAGGATCCCGTCACAAATAGGCAGTCCCAATTACCAATAATTCCAATAGTGTTAATCAAATAACTAGGAAAAATGGATGCGGGAATCGTAAGGGAAGTGACGCCATCATCCCTATACAAAATTATTTCCAAAACATCATTACAAGATAAGACAAAAACATATAAAATAGGAGAACAATTATTTCAATGATTATTGAGGTTGCAAAGAATGGGTATTTTCTTGTGTTCAATATTGATCAAGATAGTTCAATAAAATTTCATTCCAGGATATGTGTTCCATATTTTTTTAAAATAAAGAAGGAGATGATGAATGAATCTCAGGATCTACATACTCTATACATCCTAGAAGCACTAAATTTTATTGGGAAGTATTTGATAATTATTGATTAGATAACAAGAAAATAGATATTTCTAAATACACATTAAAGTTCATAGTCTATCAATAAGTGAAGGTAGAGAGTCATGTTCCAAAAGTTTTGTTTGAGACACTACCCATATTGGCATGGATGTTGAATAATATCACTTGGGATGTTTTCACTAGTCTCTCGAGAACAACCATAGAAATCAATGTGATATTTGATACTGTGGATCAACTGGAAAAGAATTCTAATTCAGTTCTATATGAGAATATCTCTCCATTTACTAACATTGCATTATTTACGTAAATGTAGTGGTGATGCTGCATGGAGTGCCAATTTCTATCATTTTTTATCCCAATCGACGGTTCACAACAAATGTATAATGAAATATTCGATATGATCTAAATCATGAATTAAATTTTAGTATAGCCTATCACACCCAAATGAATCTAAAATCTAAAATGATTATTCAGACACTAGAGGAAATTCTGATATCAAGATCTTTTGAATTTAATGGTGGATGTGATCAATTCCCCCCATTATTTGAGTTCTTATTCAACTATAACTCATATTCGAATTTTCAAATGTCACCCAATAAATCTATATATATGAAGCAATGTAGTACACCTATATAATGGGATAATGTTGTTGAGAGAAAGATGCTTTGGCCCAAACTTAGGAAAGATATAAAAAAATGGTACATTTCATCCAACAACACATTAAGGCCACTTAGAGTTAGAAAATGAGCTATTACAAAACCCTTTTTAGGGACATGGTTTTTGATGTTGAGGAAAAAATATTAGTTAGAATTTTATCATGGAATGGAGTCATGTGGTTTGTGATGAAATGGAATATTATCCCTAGGTTCAATATCCACTATGAAATTCATGATCACATAAGAGTAATGGAATATCATATAGAACTTCCAATATATATATATCATGTTTATGATGTTTTATTTTATCCATCTTGGTAAATTAAATACCTGACCCTTCACATGTACTGAATTCGGAGGTGTTACATCTAGAACATGACCACTCTTTTGGGCAGTATCTGGTGGGTATCATAGACCATATATACAACATTCTACGCTAAAACACTACCCACCTCATCAATATGATATGGAGGAACAAAATACATGATAATGTGATTTGGAAACCAGAGTTGGAAATCACATAGAAGTACTCACACATTTTCTCAACTAAGAGAATGAGTTGAAATTTCATGGAAAAATTTCTTAAAGGGGATTGAATTTAACAACCAGAATATATTATATGATTTTGGATTCATGAAAAATTTTGTATTATGTTTTAAAATACACAATAAACATTATCTAATTGATAATTAAGTTAGTATAATGGTAAATGTTGTCATGTACCAACCCGATTTGACCCTGAACTGTTCACCCAAGCCTGCCTACGACAAGTCCCAAGAGGTGTTCCTGATCCTACCAGGATGGTGACAAGCACCAAGGCCATCAATAGAGTACAAAAGGGAACACCTCTTGGGATATTTCATAGGCTGGCCTATGTGACCTGTTTAGGGTGGACATGGGCTGGTTCATGACAAAATTGTATCAGGATGTCGTCTCTTAGCAGACCATTCCTTTTAGAGCGCCCTTGCTATTTGGGGGATGTCAAGGTACATGGAGTTGTATTGTTGGGACTTGAGGGGTAAGTACAGGATAGTGTCGCGAACACTTTTTTGTTCAAATCCACTAGTTTCCATGGGAATTCTGGTTTTATTAGTTTCTTTTTTCTTGTTAATTGTATAGTTTTTGGATTTGACAAGGGGAGTCTGACCAATGCCTTTCATGAGCTCACAGGGCCTAGCATGCAATGTCGAGCCAGGGCATGGTAATAATATGTCTCTCTACGGTGTGTTATTTACAATATTTCTACCAACCATATGGTCATGTCACCAATTGACATTAGTTCCCTTTGGTGTGTTTCGGGGACTTTTCTTGAATTCTGATTTTTTTTTAAAATCCTTGTTTGAGAATTGTGGAAATCGATTTTAATGGAAGGATTGGATTAGGAAAATTTGAAAAGGGTTTTTCAAAAACTAAATATTATAATGGTTTGGGGAAGGTTGTGTCTTTTTTAAAACAAATTTCAGGAATTAAGGGGAAATGTTTTTAACAATATTTTATTTTATCTAATCTAAATTTGTGGTTTGTTGAAATAAAAAGTTTTGAATGTGTGCATCATTTTAATATAATTCTGAAAATTTGTTTAAAATGGGGTGTTTTGAGCTATTTAAATGTTTTTTAATCTGATGAATTGGTATTTGATGTTTTTTTTAGTGGCTGGTGTTTTATGGAAAGGGGTTTTGGCCTTTGTGGTTTTCGGATTATGAAAAGAGACCTTGCTGATATTTTTTTAAATTGGGGAAGGGATATTTGGAATAGAATGGTTGTTTTCAAATGTTCTATTAAATGAAATTGATTGTTTCTTAAATTAAATGATTTTTTATGAAGCGTGGAATGTCATGTGAAATTTGAAAATTGTTTTTTATTTAGTGGTTAATGTGCCTTTGGAAGGTAGTCGATTATTTTTGTAATGATGATGTTTTGTTATTGCGTTCTGCGTTTTCATGGGTTCTCACATGAAAGGATTTCAATATATATGTATGAGGGGATAGTATGGTATTTTATTTGAGTGCTTGGGTGGTACTTAAATATTTATGTGAGTGACGCTTGATGAAAAACCATTGGTTAATGTTGAAATCCACTAAGTCAGTTTATTTTTTATTTATTTTTCAAATGTGTTTTACTTGAGAAATTGTGGTGTTTGTTTTGAACCAACAGTTATGTGGATGGTTTATCCAATTTCAGAGAAGTGTTTTCTATTCAATATTATTCCTTATGATATATAATTCATACTCTTGATGCATCTTGAGATGGGATCTTATTGGTGGATCAGTTTTGGGGTAATGTTCAGTGGGTTTTTAAATATTGGTTAGATGTTGTGATATTTCCATCGATGGATCTCCATTGTTATGATATCCTGTAGATCAACCTAAGGATTAGTTTCAAATGTTAAATCCACCTCTTAGAATGATACCTCAGACTATTTGTTTAAATAGATAGATGTTTGGGCTTGTTTTAAAGTGCCTTACATTTATAGAGATTCTCTCAGTTATAGTTGTTGTGATCAGGATGTTTAGTGGGAGTTTTTTTAGCCTTGTTCATTTTTATCCCCTTTTGGAGTGATAGAAAATAGTTTTGTGTATATCCATGTTATTTTATGGGTAAAAATTTTTTATGGAGGAAGAGAGTTCCATGGTGTCCCTTGATATTTTGTTTCTAACTGGGAGTGTTATGTGATACTGTGAGGAATTTAGGGATGAAGTACATGTTGGGGAAAATCAAAGCCTGGCTACGAGGCATGAGATGCTTCATCCCTCAGAGCTCCAGCCATATGTCTCGGATTGAAGCTAGAACACAGTTAGGGTTCTAGTATTGTGGGTAGTATTGTAATGTTCATACCTATATGATTTCATTTAGGTAGTTCCATTATTTTTATTATGGTTTCAATGTCCCAATGATAGGGTCCCCCTCACTCCCCTCCATAATTGGTGGGGGTTTGGATCCATGTAGAGATTGTTGGCCCAGTTCTTGCCACTTCCATTCGAGAGTGGGTGGCTTAAATGTTCATTTTGGGTTCCTCTATACATGGGTTTATAGGTTTTTGTGGGGGAGTTTTGGTGGTCCTGTTTAGGTGAGTGCCAATTCTAGTTCATTTTGATTTTTTTTTCATTTCTAGTCGGACTCTAATGGTGGGGAGACCCACTGTGGGACTCGAAGATCTTTCCATTAGGATTAATTGGATAGTAGTAGTGATTTAACAGTGGGGAGCCCATTCTAGCCTCCACCCCAATTCATTGGATATTGTGAGTGAGGTATGGTTTGTGGATATCTTTAGGTTCATTAGAAGAATTCACAATAATCTAGTTCTTGGCTTTGTTGTGGAGGTGGTGGCATGATCTTTCTATTGAATCTCTGGAAGTGGTTGTGAGTTGGTGTTTTGTTTGGGCAAGAGTATTAAGTTACATTGTTGGTGAATGATATTTATTTAGCTTTAAAAGAATTATTTTGTTTATAATTAATCCTTAGGTGTTGTTCTATCAAGTGAAAAGCGTTATGGATTTCTGGGGATGGAATGATTTAATGGTGGTGAAAATTTTCACACCCGGTTTTTTTTCTTTTCATGTCATGGTTTTGATCTGGTTCATTGAAAATCCCAATCCATTTATTGGGGTTTGGGTAAGATTATTTTTTAGTTTTAAACTTCCATATATTTATAATCATCCTAATTTGGGTTCCCCATTTCTTGTTTAGGAGTTTTTAGAGAAAGGATTGTTATTTCATGATGTGGGCCAACTGTGAGCCCATTTCCAGTTTTAAAAACCAAATTTGTTTCTTTAATATATCCTTTGTTTTTAAACATTATTAATTCATTCCACATCCCTCATGGCCTACACTGAAATATTAATACTACCATAGCCTCTTTGACCCCTTATTAATTCAATATCATTGTGAATTGGGGTTACTTATTTAGGTATTGGGCCAGCCCAGGAGCCCATTTCCAGTTTTTTTAAAATAATTTGTTTCTTTTATATCTAATTATATTTTTAATATATTTCTGTGATTCCACCTCCCACCCGAATCCCATATCCATATCCTAACCCCAATTATCGATTTCCCCTCTTTGGAGCTCATATGAGTCACTTATTAGGGTGAAAGTTTCATGTTACCTCAAATAATCCATAATTGATAAGGTAAATTGTTACATAAATAAATCATTAAATTAGGGATATGTTTCCCAAAAATCTTATTTCCCTGGTTCTTCCAGAACAAAGGAGCATCACCATGATGTTTCAAGCCATTCCATTGTCTCTATGGGTGCATATCTAATGGAAAACGATGATTTTTCTAGTTAAAAAATGTGAGATTCCTTCTCCTTTATCCTCCCTCTTCTTCCTCCTTTCATTATTTCTTGGTTTTATAATCTCCCTTAGTCATGATCTACCTAGGGTCATGATATCCCAGGATTTGTTATAGGGTTTTTGTATTTTTGGGGCTAGTTTTCATAGGTTAAGGGTTTGTAAACCCTTGAATGTTGATTTTGGCTGTGTGTTTCAATTTTCCCAAGGATTTGAGGTAGGATATCCCTTTCACAAGCCTTTTTCATTTAAGATTAATCATTATCAATATTTTCTAACCTTATTTATATGATATTTTATTCTATTAAACATTGTTTTTAATGGATTTGTGTGCAAATTATTTTTTATGACTTATTTAGTTAAAAATATAGTTGTTTTCGTATAAATGTGCACACCTCTTGTTTGATAAATTATTCCATGAGGTTTTGCTCGAGTTTTATGGTATTTTGAATATGTTTTAGTATCTTGTATAACATTATGGAATGAAAATGGTATTTTATCCCATTTTATGTGATTAACATAAGTTGTTTTGTTAAATAGTACATTCCATGCGTTTTGTAAATTTCTCAGTTGGTTTTTTTGTGTCTAGTCCAATTTAAATTGATTTTTTTGTATTTATAAATACATTATAAGCATGTAAAAATTATTTTGGTATCATTTTATGGATTTACTATTTGGATTTTGGTTTACAATCAAATGGATTTTGGTTTTCAACATTTTTTTGCCCGAGTTTCCGAAAAATGGCATGTTTCACATTCTAATAAAAATGGATGTGTTTTGGATATGTAACCTGAGTTTTTTAAGAGATTTATGAATGTGGTTTGCTGCTGTATATGGTGTGTGTAAACTTACTTAATAAAATTTAAATTCATAACTTTGTAAAAAAAAATTTGAGAGAAATTTTAAATGCCCGTTTGGCCTTTCCTAAAAATGAATAATTAGTGTTGTACTTGCATATACCATGTTATGTTAATTAGATTGTTTTATGGTCAATGAAAATGTTTTATTAAATGTTTTTAGATATGAAAAATATAGTTGGGTATGATTTGGTTGTGTGAATATAATTAAAAGAGTTTTTTGAATGAGTTTTATGTGCAAAGCCTCAGTACACATCATTAAAAAAAATTATGAAAATTTTCAGTGGGCTCTTAATTCCGGAAGGAAATGTGAATAATTTTTGTGGTATTTTTGGGTGTTTCTAGTTTTGGAAAAGAATTTGGATGAGAAATTTTTATTTTATATTTTGTGTAACATTATTGAGAACTAAAGGGAATTCCAGGTATCTAGGTGGGCATATGTGTACTAGTATTCTAATGATCTTGTGGGGCTTGGCCCCAGTCTCACATAGCAAGATTGACGATGACAACACTAACTAAACTATTATGATGGTGAAGTTCTGGGACCACTAGGATATGGGTAGTCTCACCACTAGTGGATTGTGTGCAAGAGAATAGATATTTAGTTTGGTTACATTCAACGATATATGAGGTACATGGGGCTCACAACTAACTAATGACATGGGGTATTCCTGTGACTTATGCCCATTGGCTATTTTGTACTCACTGTTGGAATAAGGTCTGTATGGTTGGTAAATTAAATAGTGTGTTTGATTTATTTAAATGTGTAAATTCTTTAAAGCATCCCTTTTGAAAACTATTTCCATTTTGAAGTTGCACCTCTTTGAAAATTGTTACAAGCATTCTTGGTTATAAAACATAAACGTTTTTTTCTGGTAATTTGTTTTATATATAATGGGACCTTATATGGAAAACATACCTTTATAATTTTTATTTAAAACGTTAAATTTATGTTTCTTTTATTTTAATGTATGTGCATTGGGAATAGAATATCGGGCTAACCTACTGAGTTTTAATAATCAAGACTATATTGTTCATCTGTTTTTAAACCTTGTGCAAGTTTCAGCATGAGTTCGATCACCTTGGGTGACGTGTGATCATTTTTTAGAGAGTGACCAGTGGGGTCAAACAGAGTTAGTAGGTTATCGGGTTTGGTCAGATGAGTTGTTGGTTTAGTTGTACATTCAGTTTCGTGTACAAATAATGTTCAGTTCAATTTTTATATAATTGTATTTTTGGCTGTCCATTTCTTTCTGATATTTGTTTGATTGTTTATATATGGGGGAAATCGATCACTTGTGTACTCTGTTGATGCCCGTGGTACTTTTCACCATCTTGGGAGGATCGGGTGCACCACTCGGGATGTGTCACAAGCTGGCCTGGGTGACCGGTTCGTGGTCGACTTGGGCTGGTTTGTGACAAATGTCACAATAAATATTCCATCATATTATACAATTTCTCAAATATAATCACCATTAAATATGGTAATTTGAAACTATACTATTATAATAATTTTTAGGTTATAATTTTATGTCGAAATGATAGAGAATAAATAATAACGAAAGGAGAAATGATGGCCTCAAATAGTAGAGTTGTGTCACATAATGCAAATTTTCTTAGATCTTGGGAGGGATGTACCATCATTGGGTTTCTATCTTAAGCAAGACCAATATTATCTTCTACAAGTGATGCTAGAATGAAATATATTATGTGAGTAGTTTTTGTTATTAGAAATTAACACTTGGGTGATCTTAGTCGAGCATCCCCATGAATCTTTCACCATGACACAACTTACCATTAGGTTATATGCGGATGTTATAATGGTTTATATTTTGAGTTAATGTTTATTTATATTATAATACCATTATAAAAATAGAATCAAAACCCCATCAATCCCATTTTAAGAATTGTTTTTAATATTAAAATCAATATGGATTTTGACAAATTGATTTTTAATACATAAATTATAAATTTATGAAATGACAAAATATATTTAATAAATTGATATATTGTGAATAAAACTTATTTTAATGAAATGTTATGATAAAAATTAATATTATTTAAATTTAAAGAAAAAATAATATATTTTCGTTAAATGTTAGAAATTTTACTATAAATTTATAATCAGTTTCTATTTTTAATAAAAAGGATCTTTTTATTAAAATTTTGATAAATCATATTTAAATAGTTATTAATGTAAAATAAATATTATTTTTGATTTCCACATGCCATATTAATGTTATGGTCAATTTATTGGAATTTTCTAAAATAAATTTTGTTTTTTATGAACAACAAAAATATAGTGTGTATTTTTTGATAAGTTTAATGACCTCATAATTATTTCAGAATGAAATAATAATTTCAAAAAAATGAAGGTCTCAAAATATTTTATTATAATAATATAAATTATTTTAAAATATTTTTATCACATTAAAAACCTTTAATTTACTTTCCAATGTCTAAAATAGAAACCATAACATTAAAAACATTATTTTTGTCGAAACATTACTTTTCTATACAAAAAATCAATATAAATTTCTTGTTGAATCTTTTGGATTACAATAAGATAAAATATGACCCATGTGAAACCCCATGAGAAAAAATCTTGGTCAATATCAGGGTTTTTAATTTTCTACAACCATTGATTCCATGGCCAATATTTTGAAATTAATTAATTAATCGTCCACATTTTCTATAAATACCCTACAATTTCTCCATTTAGTTTCACTTATAATCCTTAATAAATGAATATATAGTATTTTTACCACCTTGGTAGTCCTATAAATGTTTTTTCATGCCCAAAAGGACTCAATCCTAATGTTTTAGAAACAAATCATCAATGTAAAGGAAATATCACTTTCACTTTTCCATTCAAGTTCCCTCTTAATGTGGTATGTCTACCAATATCCATACAATGTTATTTTGTCCACTTAATTTTTTCCTTTAATATTATAATATCATTTTTTGAATGTGATACACTTTTTCCTCTCATTTTAGCATTTTCATTGACAGTATTTTATACCTGTTATTCTTCAATATTTACTTCTCAATATTTCTCTCTTCTAATATTAAAAATCTATTTTATTTTATTTTTTAATACCTATACCTCTTTATTTTCATGGTGTACACACCTAAATTTGAAAATTATTTATATAAATGTTTTATTAATATACATGAAACCCACATTCCCAATCATTGTGTTAAAAATTACATAATTAAATCATCTTTAAGCACTTTTAAATGATCCATGATTTTTTATGATACTCATTTACTTAATTTTAAATCATTTATTTTTTCAAATATATTTTAATGAATAATGTGGCTCCAAATTACCAATACATATTAATTTTTTTACCTTAAATAAGTCTAATCCATTGGGTAATGAATTTAATCTTTAGTGAGGACTTGTTTTACGATACCTTGGTGGACGAACATGGTAATTATTGTGACACCAAATTGAAAATCCAGGGTGATATGATTATTAATTACTCCATTAAAATTTTTATCCTTATTTTCATGTTACAATTAATTTAATTTGTGTTATTATTTTCCCCATGTTAATTTTCTAATTAATTAATGATATACATTATGTTCTTTCTGATAATCCATGTGTTCAATGTTAAAAACATTCCATTTACTTACATTATTGGGCATTATTCTTAGCCCTTCCATTGAATTATGTCCCCACATATTGAAATGTATTAAATGTTAATAGTATAAACCACAAAATAAAACACTATTTTTTAGAAGAGTGTTTTAGGTTAAAAATTTTCTTTACCCTTCTTTCTAATAAAATATTCATTAAAAGAACATTTATTTGTACAATGTAATGAAACGTTGTGTAATAGAAATGTAGGATGTGATGTGGAAATTCATATAAAATTATATTATTAAATGATGATACAAAAAAAGCAAATTGGGGATATATGGTACATGCACATGCAATTTTCTATAAAAATATAAAAATCCCTAAAATACTACTCAACTAAAATCACACGGAAATTCTTAGTGATCTACTCCCATGATTAAATAAATGGGTAAAATATATTATGCATCTTTAGTAGGTTAATATACGTTATTCATACATGTAGACAAGAAGTCTCACAGATAACCATTGCTGGCCTGAGTAGTGTGTGAGATAAAATAACTAGGACACCACAAACATTTTCAAGAAATAATCTATGTAATATACATAAAATAAAGTATTTTGGTAAAATAAATACCGAACAATTCCTAATGATAAATACCATTGAGCTTAGTTCCCTACAAGACACTTGGATAGCTCTACCATCATTATCATAGGCCAATGTAATATTCAAATCAATAAATGTATATAAATTTATAAGGTATATATATATATATCATGTAATTGTATTTTCATATTATACGTGAGGAGGTATGGAGACATATACATGGATAATAAGTTCTACATAAATCTGAGGTGTAACTCAGGAATCCATAAATAGTCTGATGAGTCAATGGTCAAGATTGGGTATAATCCCATATTCCCATATTAATGGAAGAAATAATTTTCTTAAATCTATTTGGGGGTGGGTTTTCATGCCCAACACCTGATACAAATGAATATGGAACATCATTCCCATCATCCAAATAAATGAATAATAGTGTGAGATGTCATTATCAACATTTAATGTAATGGAGAGTGAAACATCATTCTCCATATGTCTGTTATCCATCATTTTGAATCCAATATAAATAGAATTAAAAAAATAATAAGAATAATCACGAGGGATCACCTCTCAAACAATAATAATCACATACCACAAATACCCAAAGTTAAGAAATTATTAAATTAAAAGGTAATTATTATAAATAATTAGGTGTCGGCTTTCCACCTAGTTCCATTCAATTTAAAAAATCCATTTAATTTTTCATGTCGAGGATGGTCAATTACATGCTCATGATAAACACATATAGGGTTCTTTTCTTAACTATAAAATTATATAAAAGAGATAAATTGTATTTCCTTGTAATATTAAACACTTTGGAATTGTTTTCTCTATTAAAAAAAATATATCAGTGGATAATTAATTTATCACCCCCAATGTGGTTGAAAACAAAAAGTTTAACAAATTTTAGTCAATTAACCAGGGTCCACATGTCTAAAATAAAATTATTGAAAATATTTAAAAAAATAAAGCATGTTAGGCTATGTACTACAATGTATTTTTTCAGACCAAATAGAAAAGATATGAAACATCACATATTTTAGGGAAAATAACTAGAAAACCTACCGTAGAAATTTAGATAACAACTCATCTAATTTCAGTATAAATTTCAATGAATAATTGTAGAAATAAATAATCATACTAATGTCCAAAAAATAGGGTGAACGAAATTCACAACAAAATAGTATAATATATGGGAAGAGAAAATAATAATATAAGAATTATGATTATGGCTCTTACTTCAAGATATCGTAGGTTTCTAATGGTGATATATTTTGATTTTGGATGAATAATATATTAAGATCCATTATTTTTTAGAGAAAAAAGAACAACGAGATATAGGGGAATCTTATATGCACTTTAAAATCAGAGGAGGAAGGAGATATTTTATTTAAAAAAATTAATGAGTCAAATTCTAAAATCCCCTCTCAATATTGTGTCCCAAGTTTGGTCACAATGTTTAAAAAACCATTCCCTAACTGTGTGACATCCACTATTTAAAAAGGGACACAATATAGGATTGGGGCATGGATTGAATAACCATTCAGAGTCTGTGAAAATCACCACATGAACTGGAATTAAAAAAATCAAAAAATCATGTACCTTGGATCGCATAGTTCTAGAAAACTCTGGTGCTCATTGTTCCACTCTAAAATTCCAAAAAGAAATATGAGAAACATTGTGGGATTGGGGGAGAGAATCCTACTAACAAAGAGACTCAATATTTTTTTAAATTCTAGTGTTCTTGGATGAAACAAAATACCTAGATATCATAGTGACCATCATGACCCCATTAGGTACCATAATAATGATAAAATATATTATTTATAACCAAAAAATGAGCCATAAATTCGACAAAAATTCTATTATTTACATAAAATTTTAGGAAACAATTTTCATTATTTTATTGGATGATTCCATTTCCTCTATAATCATTATAAATTAAATACTATTAACTTTCTATTTTTTTATTTATTTTCAACAATATAATATTTCAGTAATAGATAAATAAAAATTCATCACTTTTTCCTTTTAAAATATATAATATTTTGAAATAGGGTTAAAAAGATATTACGTTTGATTATAATTAGTTATTTAAAATAATAATTTTTTATGATGTTAATATTATTTTAATTTTATTATATGATAAAATTACTTTAAATTGTTATGCAACATAGACTCGGTGCTTTTTCATTCCATAGAAACATAAGTAAAATATTCTAACCACACTAAAAGTATGATTTTATTGGGTTATTTTTAGTACCCCATACAATTATAGATAAATATAACATATTATAAATATTTTAAAGTTTTATATTCTAATTCCATTTCTATCATATTTTTTCTATTTTAAATTAAAAGAATAGGTTAAAATACCATTAATGATATTTTATAATAAAATTAGCAAATGGTTTAAAATTCATAAAAATCCTATAATTTTCGATTTTAATTGTATATGGATTAAAATTTTATCCATGGTAAATTTTTGGGACATTTTTCCTATTATGGTAACCTTATTTGACACTAAAGTGTAGAAAACATTGATGTCACTACTAGTGTCCAAGGCGTTAATGGGGGATAAAATAATAAGATAAAGGTAAAAAATAATCTAAATAATTCCAAATATAATTTTATGAGATTATTTCAAGCCACACTCATCTCATATTGAAATTATATTAATTTTGAGCAGCCTTGAATAAAAAAATTATTTATATTTATTTAATGCACTATGAAATTCTAAGAATTCCCCTCACCTCACTTATTTAAAGGAATCATATATTTTCTCTTCCTCACAAACTTTCATCTCCCTATCTAAATGATTACCAAACAAAATAAACCCCTAACTAACCTTTCCACGTTTTACTCATATTATTATGCAAAAAATAAAAAACCTTAGCGAATTAAGGTGTAATGAATTGGAAGTTTTCAGAAGAAGAGGTATAGTTCTTAACTGGATGCTTTAGTTTTATTTCATCTCCTACCTATTTCAGATCTTCATAAAAAATTAAAAAATTATAAAATCCTTTTTTTAAGAAATTTAAATGTTTTTATTTTAATTTAATAACATATATATATATATTCTCCCAATTGTTTTGAAATAAAATTTTATTAGTACGGTGGACTACGTCCTCCCGATCCAATGTAATTAATTTTTCATCACTGCCTCACACAGTTCATTATAATGAGGTTATATATATATATATATTCATTGTAGTTATAATCATGTTAATATAATATACCATCAATTTTATGACCTTTCTATCTATTTTAAAATGATTACGTTGTTTATGCATACGGTTGGATCACCACGTCGACAAGGCGATGCGATTCTTTTTTCATGAACATATCACAAGGTAATAATATATAAGTGTATTAAATTAAATAATACAAAATTTATGATATAATAATAAATCTAAAATATAAAAATAATTCATACCATTTTTCATCGTGTTCATTGAAAAATGTTAATGTTACTCATGATTACATATGACCTACCCTCTCATTAATTTTAATGTAATTATTTTTTTCATAACCATCATTAATTCATGGATATAAATTTATAATTAATATATAAAAATAATAATTATTTCAATATTATTATTTTTTAGATGATAATATAATAATTATTTGGACTATAGTAAGCCTTCTAATGTCATTTGGAAAATATGACCAAACTAACATCAAAACAATTAATGCGATCTTAGTTGTTTATATAATTTAATAGGAAATGGCAATAAATAAAATAAAAGTAACAATGAAAGTTCAAATATTTATCTTAAAAAATTGAACAATTTACAAATATAATTAATCAAGAAGAAAAGTATCATTCATGATGAGTCAGACTCATTGAAAGAGACACTTTACATTAAAAACCATCATTTTATGTATTTTAAAGAATTATTTGTAAATATTTTTCTACTAGGTTCATATTGATAACAATATTTTTTATATGAATTTTTATGAACACAAATGAATTACAAAGGATATTTTATAAATATTGATTTCGAAGTGTTTCATAATGATTATTATTATTATTATTTATTTGGACATTCATTACAAAAGAAAAAAAATAAACGGACTATATTAACATATATGGTTTCAATATATTATCCTAACACCAACACAATAGTTTTATGTTTTTAATCAGTTATAATATTCCATGTTTTCTTAAGAAAAACCATCCATGATTTTTTCCAAGGTACATCTGTTTTTAAATTTGGGTTTAAGGTGGAATTTTTATTTCAATGTCCAAAATTGTATTCCATATAGTTTCAAAAAAGTTTTCCTAGGGATTTATGATGAAAACATGAAACCTTAAATTGACTAATTCCTGAAATGTTTCTTATACATTTTTTATGGTGATGGGGATCATGATATACATCACCAAGAAGGGTGATCCTGATATAGCTCATTCATATGGGTGATGTGTATATAGCTCATGAGGATGTGTGAGTTTGATATATCGCTCAAATACGTTGGATAATGATTGTGTTCTGAAGCCAATAGTATCGAAAGTCGATAATAATTTTTATTCCCATTTAAAGAGATATTTGACGTGTTATATGAAGATATGTTCCCAATATCCATGAAATAGTTTTATAACCTATGAGTTTTCATTGATTGTTTTTTATTTCGAAAGATAAGAAAACTATATTTTATTTTAAATGAATTTTTATGTCCTTTTGGGTAAAAAATTTTGTTTTTATGAATACATGTTTCATGGGATATTATTTCTCTTATAAAACCCTCGTGATTATTATATTCATTATTATTTTCTAATATAGTGAATTACTAACAAAATTGTGAAGTGGAGTTTTTTTCCTCAGTATGTAAATGATTACATGAGTTGAATGTTTATTCATTTTATAGAAAACACCATTTTTAGTATCATGGGTTCAAAATGGTATAAAGGGATTTTTCATGTTTTTAGTGTCTAATACTGATACTATTATGTCCATCCCACCTATTAAAAAAATTATATATTTTAAGGATGTGTACGATTATATAATAATTCTGGTGTAATATCATAAAATGTTTTTAAGTAAATGGAAAACATGATGCTTTGTAAATGTATTTTACTGTTGGAAAATATATTCTAAGAGGAAGAATCCAACTAATAATTTTTTTATGTAAAATTTATTACATAATTCTCATAAACATTAAACTAGAAAAGGTAATTCATGAAAATTAAAAAACAATTTATTTTTAAAAGAAACAATATAAGGATTGATTAATATCAACTCTTTATAGAATAATATCCACATTATTTGTAATTAATAGTAATTTATAATGATCATTTAATTTGATAATGTCTACCAACATTCTATATCAGCCTTCCTATACAATTTTAATTGTTCTAAATATTATACATTTTAAAATATTCATCATGGTCAACTTATTGAATAATTAACCGATATATATTTTAAGAATTGAATATTCTTGGATTTTACAAGTGACCATAATCAAAATATTACCATTATTATGATATTTATTCTTTTATTAGACTGTTAATTATTAAAAAAAAGGTAAAAATACTATTTATTCTATAATTCAATTAACAATATAATATAAATAATATTTCTCCACAAAAGAAATAATTTTCATATCCACAATAAAAACATCAGTTTCTGACTAATTTATAAAATTAATATTTTTTTCATAATCATTTTTTATTTTATTTTTCTCTATAACAACATATAATAATTTAAGGCCATCCATATCACAATTTCTGATAGATTAAAAAACCCATATGCAATGTTTGTTTATATAACATCAGCTACAGGACATGCTTATATATTTTGATATTAATGATTCTTCCAATATTAAAAGAATCATTTTAAAAATTTATATTATATAGTTTCTTCTACAAGGGGAGAAGCTTAATAATTTTATTAATGGTTATAGTTTCCCAAACTATATTTAATGGTTGTTTCACTTTGATAAGTCCACCACACATTTTTAGTCAGATATTATCTAAATATTATATCCCCAAATAATTTATTTCTCAAAAATAATTATATAAAATAACAATTTAGAGAGGGAACACTTATTCATCCTTCAAAAATTTCATTATCAATTGTAAAAATACAAAAAATATCTATAAACCCACAATATACTAAGGTGTCTTCTAGGGGTTTTAATCCAAATTTTATGCTTAATTAAAATTAAATATTCTATAAGATAAAAAATGTTTTATAAAAATATTTATGAATAAAATAATACATTCTAGTTAATCTTTTTATGTGATAATTTTTGTAAATTTATAAAATGAATCTACAGAAATGTTTTATCATATAAATACATATCATAAAATAAAATTTACTTTAAATTATTCATTTCAAAACTCTTTAATAATTGATATGATTTTAAAAACTACTTCCTTTCCACAAAAGAATATAAATATATCAACATCAATACTATAAAAATTCAACTTTAAATATCAATTTTATAATATCAATATATACAAGAAAAAAAATAAAAAACAATTACTCTAAATATAACAAATATCTCATGAAATAAAGTCCCCAAAAATATATTTTTGTTTATGAAATTTAAAACTAAATAAAAAAATTGAATTTAAACACAATAATATTAGATCTGTGAAACCCCATATAGACACTATTCCGAAATCATCCAATCTACCATCTAAATAATAAATTTATTACTATTTTGAAAACATTTTTTTATAAAATAACCACCATTAGAAGAAAAAAATTAAAATATTTTCATTTAAAATTATTTCAAAAAATATAACAATATATTTTAGTATATAATTGAAAAATATAACTCCAATTAATGATGAAAACCATAACTATTATGAGAAATGACTTTATTTTATTTTAAAAAATCATTCATCATTTTCAAAAAATCGATTCACAAGATCCAACAACCTAAAATTAAACAAGTCAACCATGAAAATATATAATATTAATTTAAAAATAATACTAATTTATTCTTAAAATATTTTACACATTAAAATAGAAATTTGATAATAGTTTAATTGAAAACATCTTTTAATGTACATATAAACTACAAGAAAAAATTATTGGTTAATTTGTAAATAATTAAGAGAAATAAAATGATAGAAAATTTTTAATAATATTTTTAGAATATTGATTTGAAAATATATAAACAATTAAATAGAAAATTTGTAGTTTTATTATTAAATAACAGATGTGTAAAGAAAAATTATTAACACATTATTAAGGCTTTGAGAAAAAAAAATTAAATTAAATGGGTTATACTAGGATTATGGGACTTTTTAGAATAAAAGTTTAGAGAAAGATGATCTCAAATTACAACCGTGATAAGTGTAACAGTCAATAAATTCAGTAGTGATTGGAAAAATTGTTCAAGATGATGGAAATATTGAAGGGTTATTCTAATGTGTGTGGGATTGATGAAACTAATGGACATTGTGGATAATGTTTAGTGTGATAATATGTAAGATAAATAAATGAATGTATAGAAAATGTATTGTATATTCGAGGAATTTTTTTTAAAAAAATAGTCATCTATAAAAAACACTAGTAATCTAAAATTTGAAATTTTTTTATATTTTAGAATTTGTTTAAGAAAGGTACCATAGTTATGAATAAATTTTTAATTATATCAACTTTTATATTTTATAAAACCTCCTCTTGAAACCAACCACTAAATTATTTCTTTTTTTATTGAATAATGAGACAATAATGAAAATTCTTAACCTAAATATGTGTTTTGTGCTATAAAAAGCGAGGATGTGAAAATTTTCCATCTCCATGTATCAATGATATCTTTTATTTGAAGACTCATTCATCCATGACACATTACATGAATATATATTTTTAATGATTATTTCATAACAGACATCAGAGTCTAAGACACATTTTTATTGAATATTCACTGTTATTAACACCGTCCTATTTTAAAAGTAGAACATCATATTTGATAAAATATATAATACACCACACCATTATTAGTGGAGAATGTAACACCTCATGAATTTTTAAAAAAATTTATATAAATTCAATCTTTTCAATATCATGAAAATACACAACACAGGGTTTGAATGAATTACGATAGACAATAAACATATTATATTTTAAAATGACCAATGCAACCAAGATGTTATGTTGGAGAGTATTGATAGTCATAACAAAATTGTGAAATTTATATGGATTAAAACTAAATAAAATATATTTACTTGTTATTTATTTATTATAAATAAAATAATATCAATTTGATATAAAATCGTTTTTTTCTAAACAAAACTGTAATTTTTTTATAATGTGTTCTAGTTGCACATACCCAACATAATTTAAAATTACATTTAACAATTTTAGAAAATTTATATCGAAAAATAAAATTCATTTTTTAATTCAACATGTCTAAATTATCCTTGGGTAAATTGTTTTCAAATTTTATGATATGTTATACTTTTCTATGAACAGTGAAAATTATTGGTTTCTTTAAATTCATTTTCATTTAATAAATTGAAAAGAAAAAATTAATTTCAATATTGTTTTAAAAGTAAAATTAGTTGAATTATACATTTATTAATACAATTTATATCATTTTAATGAATTTCACTATGAATTTTTATATAAAAACATTTGAATATTTGGAAACCTTTCTCTTTGGAAAATCTATTTTCGGTCACATCTATATGAATAATACAAAATAAATTTTTTTAATTTATGTTAATTGAATTTAGAATAATTTATTAAATACATGGAAAATAATATTTATATTATCTAATAAATTTAAAATAGTTTGTCACAATATTTTTAAATAAAAATATTAATAATTAATTGTTGTAGTTAAGGTAAAAATGGACTTCTTTGGTATGTTTTAAATGACCTATAAACTTGTTAAAAAAACCATTTTATGGACATATATTGACTTTATAAACTATATGGTTCTATAATTACCTATTCTAGGCTATTGGTATAAAATTACCTTTTTGTAATTGATTCTTTTCAAAAATACCAACTGTTTCTCCTCCACACTTATAGAAGTCCACCCTCTCCTCCCCTCTTGACACTCTAAAATTCTAATTACTAAGCCAATACCCACAAAAAAATCTTACTTATACAATAAAAACATCTTAGAGGACTTTTTCAGAACCTAAAGATAATCTATAAAATATTTTAGTTAATCTTAAGGCAGTTTCTCGATGGAGCAGTAAATTTTTTAACTATGTGATTATATTTTACTTCTACTTATTACTTTTAAAAATAATTTGAAAATATATAAAATTATAACAAAAATATATCAAATATATATTTTGAGAAGTTTAGAATTTATTATTTCAATTCAATAACCTATATCTATATCCACATCAATAAAATGGAAAATGTTACATTTGATAATGTGTACAACCGACTACACCCTCCCGAACAAATGTTGTTTTTTTAATCACCACATTTAAATGATGGATACAATTATGGATATAAAAAATATATATTTTATAATTATGATACTATTGTAATTTTAGAACAATCATACAATATTTTCCATCTAATGAACCATTCCTTGAGGGATTCAGTAAAATCTCTCTTCTGTGTGGTAGACTACCACATCGTGCAATGATGTTGATTAATTTTCTCCTTAGATTTACATGGAATATAATAATGAAGAAATTTAATTAATATATGATATATTTATGGAATAAAACAACTTATATAATAATAATAACACATATATATTCTTACAAAATAATCTATTTTCAAAATAAAAATTTCTTTAATGAGAACGTACGGACTATCATCTTTACGTAGTGATGTGAAATGATATTGAATTTATTTTCACATGTATGGTAATAAGGATGGATATTATTAATATAAAATATATATATAGAATAATAATTATTCAATTAATTTTAGATGAATTTTATTTTTATTTCACACCATCTTTCAATAAAAATGCATACAACATTCATCCATCAATACGACCTACCATCTATTTGAATGGTGTAATTCATTTTCTATCTATAACATTAATAGTTTACTATAAGTAAATATATAATTAATATATAAGATACTTTTATCATTTAAAAATCATAGATAGGTTATTTTGATTATAAAATTAAAATGTCCAAAATTACCGAGTAAAATTGTACATGAAAAATGATGAAATAATCACCCAAAAAGTTAATTTAAATAAATAATTTTAATGAATAAGAGATAAAAGACTATAGGTAAATATTATATGATATTAAATATATTATAATGTATCAATAGTATATATATATTCATATAATAAACCAGTATTAGTTATATTGTAGGTTAGTATACATAAACAGGAATTCAATTCCATGGTAAATGTTTCTCATCTCTCCTTTACATCTGTTAAACATTTAAAAAATTCATAACTAATTCATTTCTGTTGTGTATATAAACACCATTTTGGTAATTCTTATAATAAATATTTTTATCTTCCTGGTATTTAATACTTAATTTGGAGATATTTTCTTCATGGGTACTATGATTTAAAAGTTACCAATGTGGTAGGGGTTTATTTTACAATTTATTCATTATTCGGGATTAATAATGATTTAGTCTCTCTTGATTGAATTATTTTATATTTACATATTAAAATAAATTTATTTTCATCTCAATTATTATAGTTTATTTATATAATTTATAAATAAATTGTCCCATTTTTTCAATCAGTGGTAATAAAAATGATTGAAAAAATGTTTTTATTAAAATATGATTATTTTTCTGACTTTTGTCAAAAATATTTTTTGATAAAAGTAAATTCATTATAAAAATATTTTAAAATATTTTTTATCCTATTATAAATTATTTATAAATGAAATTATTACAAATATTTTCTATTTTAATTTTCTTTGAAGGAATATTCTTACATTATTTTGAACATTCTCAATTTTGATTTTAACGAAAATGTGGATATAATGATTGTTTTAACATATATCGAATTAACTGAATTTTTCATCTTCGTGGATATTAAATATTTTATATATTATATTAAATTTTTTCAAATGATATTTTCATATAATTTTATTTTCATAATGATTTATGATATTTCAGTTTTAAAAATGTTTTTAATGTGAAATGGTAATTTTTCTCAACAATGTTTATAATTAACTTTTACTGTATATATATTCATCAATGAAATAAAACCTTTATTATACTTATTATGAAATAGAAATAATTTATATTGATAAAATAAATATTATTTTATCTTATATATAATGATAAATTTGACTGGGTAGGTTCCATTTTATTACTATTAATCGTATAACTCATTAAAGATTATGATTATGTTTATTAATTGGTGAATGTATTAAAATTGTGTTTGTTAATATTTTAATAAGAATGTTTATATGTATTATGTTTCATCTCATTCTTATAATGAATTAATTGGACTTATTATGTTATGGTTGAGGCCCATAATTATATATCCCCTCGGTGTATCGGTATGTCTCAAGAGACAAATATGCTTGTGTATTTGGATAATGCCTTACCAATTTATTTAATATGTCATGGTATGAGGCCTTGATGGATATAAGTCTTGGAATAATGAATTAATTTTATAATTATGATGTCAAACATTTTTAATTCCATCATTATGAATTAAGTAGTAGATATTTCATTTAAATATTAGATTATTTAGAATAATTTTGCTAAACTATAAAGACCGTTTGATTATTTATTTGTGATTATTTTATTATCATTTTTTGACAATATGTCGATCAATTTATTAATTAAATGTAATTTGAGTCACATACATACCTTAATATATAGATTATTCCTAATTTATTCATATCATTTATCTTAAAAATACCCTTAATGAGCATCTGGGATCACCCCTAATGATTTATTTTCCCTAGGCACCCAAGAAGCATTTTGTTATTGATATAAAATGATACACTAAGAGGAGTAATAGTGATATGGGAAAATTATTTGTGTATTTTATGTTGTCAAATGAAATTTGAATATCATGTTTCTATATATATTACAAAAACTAAAAACTATTCGACCCTCAGTGATTCGATTACTTGTATCTAGTTCTAATGTAATAAATTAAGAGTTGGGATCCATGTTATGGGTTTTAGGGTCATTACAGATAGTAATAAATAATGTTTAGTAGAGAACTTATGAACTAGATTTCAGAAAACATATATTATGGAACATATCTCTATCATATAATTTTAGGATATATATAGAATGGAATCCTGATGTTTTATAAGGAAGTGATTATTTTTTATCTTCCAAAAAATACATCCATTTCGATATATTATAAGTGGAAGGGGTTTGGACAAAGTTGTACCTACGGTTAATAAATCTAAAAATTGTGTACTGGGCTTGCCCCAATTGTCCCCAAGAGAAAACAAATGGGCCTTAATGAAAACCTATGTTTATAATCACAAGATATATTCTTTATATAATTAATATTTTTTACAAACCAGTAAGTTGGATTTGAAATAATGATATCCCAAAGGATCAATGTTTAATATTATGATATTAGCTATGCATAAAATTTTCGATTTCTGTGAAGAGTTTCAAAAGATTTACGACAATACATTATTTTTTAAAATGTTATGATGTACCATAACATACTCCATTATATACGAATGATTTCTAGTGAATGGAATGGGAACTTTTTTGATGTACATAATCCATAGAGTAAGAAAGATTGCATATTTTATGGGATTAAGACAATGTCTTGAAGGGAACTACTCTCCCAACCATTATAATTATGTGGATACATTGAATTATAGACTATCATGATAGATAAATAGTTCTCTATGTGTTATCAATATAAAGGAAAGAATAATAATAAGGAAAAAATAGAAAAAATAAATTAGGGGAAGAACAGAAAGTAGTTGTTTTTAACATATAGTAATTGGGAAAAGAAACACTATGGTACTTGCAAGATGGGAATAAGAAATTACAATAAGTTTGTAGATAAATTCCTCCCACCACATGATTTAAATAGATAAAAATATGTTTCTAAATATCAATTCATTAACTATATGTAGATGGGGAACTACTAAAATGAATGTCCTGTGTTTCAAGGGAATATACCCTAGAAAATTCTAAGTGATCACGATCTATATTATTATAATGATATAAAATTTGGAATGATTAATGTTCTTGTGTATCTGAATTCATGAAATATATTTTTTTTTATATTTTATAAATGAATTTTGGTTTATTTTAATAATAAAATGTTTAGGGTTTGTACTATAGTTACTTCTCATTATTAGTCTGCAGTTGATGGGGCTATTCACATTAAGAATGTATTGCAGATTTCAAGCATGGATGATGAGAATCATGTAGAGCTAATATTGCATTCCGACGAAGCAATCGAAGAGGAATCTTATGTGACTTGTGCTTCAACAGATTAAGGTGGTATAAAGACAGAAAGGACCATTCAGGTGGACACCAATTAAGAATAGAAGGACTAGATTGACATGAAACAATATATCCTATTAAGAGGTCTCAAGGCATGGAAAATCAATAAAGAGTAATACTAGAAAACATGGGACAGACTAGTGCATCGATTTGAAGAACTCATAAAGGATGATCTAGAAACACCAGTAACCTCTTTTTTCTGGGAACATATTAAGGATAAAAATGTCAATAAGCCTAAATAATCTTTTAACAACTATGTTTTTTATTGGGGTTTCTCACTTTTTTCTTAATAGTGTATCTGGTTATAATTAAAAATGAATTTGGTCTATTAAAAAATACCTGATTGAGGGAAAATACAACTTATTATGTGGAAAATGTTGAGATAATAATGATAAATATTTATTAATGGTATAGTATTACAATACATGAAATTGGATAGGGATTTATGTTCTCTTTCTTGAATTTTAATGCAAGATTTCATTATGGTTTTACGGTGATTGAAATTTTCACATATTAAAAATATGAAATTAATATAAACTTTATATTTTCTAATTAATATAATTATTATTTATTTAACCTCATTCTATATTTTGTCAAAAATATTATGGATGATCTTTAAGGTTAACTATTTAGTGAACTTAATTAGTGAATTTTTCGTGTTATTCAAAAACATTTCATAATCATATTGTATTTTTTAAAGATAAGAGGAATATATTATTAAAATTTAATGAATCTCATTGAACAATAAAAGTTTATTTTATTGTATCCTTCCTAGAAACATCATTTATCTGATATTAATTACTTGTAATAAGATTTGATGTTTAAATTGATTGAATCATAAAAAATGTGTGATATTATGATTTAGAAAAATAAATATATCAAGTAATTTATTTCCTTACATTAATAGTGAGAAAATATTTCATAATTGTAGGAAAAGGATCTTGAATTTTTTTTCAAAATACATTCATTTCTAATGAACTAATTAATTTTTCACTATTATAAGATTAATATTTATCTATTAGTTAACATTCTCATGATCACCCACTTTCTTATGATCAATGATCTAAACAAATATCTATATATATATACTATTATCTTCAACATCCATATTTTTACTCCCCACCTATGTTCTCCTCCATGGATAAAACGTTTTGTAATTTTTCCACATTACCTTCTTTAATTCCATTTCTATCTTATCAAAAGGAATGATTATTATCACCTCTCATGATGTTGGATTTTAGGAAATATTTAATTATATTCCAATGTAATGATTACTATGATCATGATTAGATTTTGATAAAATGATTAATTTAATGGGGTAGAATATAAGACCCAGTGATTTTGAAATAGGAATGTCATATTCAATAGAGTATACGACATGAAACACCAATCTTAAAATATAATTTATCAACTCGGGAATTTATGATATATTTATTAATTATAAATTCAATATCCTTGATATATTATAATGCACGGAACACTAAGATTCAATGAAACAAGATTCTCTATAAAAATATTATTTTTTGAAGGAGACCATTATATCCTAGCAACTATGTTAATGGATGTGAATAGTACAATGTAAATTAGGAATAATATATGGTCTAAAATTTAGTAAAATGTATTTAATTGATATATTCTTATTATAAATAAACTAAAAAACATTTTAATGAAAAAATAGTTTTCCAAAAAAACATGTACTTTTTCTATAATGTTGTCTTGTCACACATTTTGAACATGATTTAAAATTAATTTTCAACAATTTTAGAAAACATATTTTAAAAAATTGTATTTATTTTTTATATATAAATTTATAAATTATCATTTGTATATATTATTGAATTTTTTGAAAAGGTAAATGATTCAATGAATACTTAAAAATATTTTTTATTTAAAAATACCTTTTCTTTCCATGAATTTATGTGATAATTTTTTTTAAATAAGCTTTCAATAGTAAAATTATCTATATTATATAAATATTAATATAATTTCTCTCTTTTAAATCAATTTCATATTGAATCTTCATATAATAGTTTTCAATTTTTTGAAAATTTATATTTGGAAAAATGATTTTTAATCACATATATGGGATTAATTTTAAATTAAAAGTGTCCACCTCTGTGAATAGAATATGTAAAAAATGATTTAATATTTATAAGAAAAATAATTTATATTATTTAATAATTTTAACTAAAATTTTTACTATAATAATTTTTATGATAATTATGAATTATTGAAGGTGGTTAAGGTGAAAATAGGACTACCGAGGGGGCTAAACAAAAATCATTATGTGTAAAATGGCATAAAAATTATTCAAAACCCATTTTATTGAAATATTTTGAACTTATAACCACTATGTATTGATAATTACAAATTTTTTAGGCCATTCTATGATATAAATATCATTATAATTGATTTGGTAGATAATACCATGTGTATCCTCTTAGTAGCTTCCTTAACCGGCTTTGCCAGAATCTACACATAAAAATAATTTTTTGTTAATAAAAGATAGATGACACAATAAAAAATACATAACACAGGCTAGTAACTTTTTTAGTCATGTTTATGGAGAATTAGATACATTCCTTACAGCTTCAATAAACTATACAAAATATAATTAAATACATAAAAATAGTTAGTGTGTGAAGAATCCTTAACTAAATTTTACTCAACATGTGGAAAATAAATTTAATTAAAATGATTAGAGTAATCTCATAGTAAATATGTTTCTAAAAAAATATTGAAAAACACATTTATAAAATTCCATTATGAAATATTATTGTACGCAGAAATTAATTATACATTAAAAATGGTTAAAAAAGAACCCATTAATTTTTTGAAAAGATTAATCAATCACTGACGAAAATGAGGCCACATGAATCATAGAAGGTTGTATAGGCCTACCCCCTCCCATGTGGTATAGGTTCAGTCCCATCTCCTATAATTTTTAACATGTTCAGGTTCTAATTATTATAAATTTTTTTATATTTCATTATATATATATATATTAAACTATAGATTTTCATTAAATTGTATTCCTGAATTATAAAAATATACACATTTATTAATATATAAATATATAAATATTAAATTTCTTAGGAAGGCACTTTTGCGTCATGGTATAATAAAAATCCATATCAATTGTCCGCTGCATGGAATCTTTATAAAAAGACATTACATCCAAGTATTCATATGTTCATTAATAATATAATAAAAAAAAATTCATGAAATGTTTTTCTTCATCATATATACAATAATTCTTAAATAAATATAATAAATAATCATTTAGTTCATTTATATATATGATGTTTGGCATTTTCATCTATATATATTTTAATAGTGTAAATGAATGATCCCTTTACAAAAAATAGCATAGATTTTAAATTTTTCTTCTCATGTTTTAATAAATAAATAATAATAATCATGCTCATAAATTTTTCACGGAAACAATTTAAATAAAAAAATTAAATTCTTGGAAAATTCAATGTACTTTATAATTTTAGAAATAAACCTGAAATTTTAAATTGTAATCATGAATTTATTATTAATAGAATGAATGTATATGTAATGCATAACACATGGCCATTACTAAATGAAAATGGGGCATCCTTAATTTTAATTCACAGAACATAATGTCATTATTAGTTTTCTATGAACACTCTATTAGAAATAAAACAACACTAAATAGTAATATTTAGAGGATGATATAAAAATAATTCAATTATAAATATTTTACTTATATTTTCTTTAAATTATACACAAATATTAATTTATAAATTTATAAATCAACTTCTTAGGTAATAATAATATTCAGTTAACAAAAATATATTCTCATGCAAAACTAATAATATAAGACATTGAACAAAAAAATTATAAAACATAAAATAATAAGATAATTTGTTATAAGTATAAACATAATTAAAAATTAAAAAATAAATATGATAATAAAAGGATACATGAATTCCAAAATAAATATATGAAATACATATTTAATTATATATATATATATATTATGTTTTATAAATTAAAATTTAATTGAAGATAGAAATGGAATTTACATAAATTCAATTAGACAATAATTTTTATAATCAAAGAAACATCCTTTAAAAAAATTATAATGATTAATATAAATAAAAAAAATATTAACATAACATTTAAATTATGTAATTAAAATTAAATAAAATGATCACTTACATAAATATTAATTTGAAAATCATTTTCCTATATAAAAAATTATAATTGAAAATATTTCATGATTTAATAACCTGAAATTTTTATATATATATGCATACATATATATGAGTTGAGTAATGGTTTCAAAACCAATCATAAAATTAATAACATTTAATAATAAATATAGTTTCAAATAAAAACATCCCCTTAATTTATTTTCATAAGAATTGAAATCAATTTTCCTTAACATAATCTTGTTGTAACTCCCCTATTCAACTCACTTCTCATTCCCATTATGTAGAATATAAGGATAATTATTATATAAATAATATATGCTTATTTATACAGTACATGCATAATTTATGTTTAAACTTTTGTACTCAAAATTAAATGGATTCATAAATAAGACGAGTATAGGTTAAAAACAACCACAATGAAAATAGGCAGCATTGCTTTATATTTATATTTTATTTAATGCCAAAGTAAATAGTCCAAACCATTTGATATTATTATTAGAGGTGACTAGATTGAAAATAAAAAATAAAGGAGTTAGAAATCTTAAAAAATCCATATAAAATTAATTCCATTTCCAATTTAGGAATATAGATCTAACAAACCATAACAAAAAAAAGAATAAATTATTAACAGCTTATTAATGAAGAACAAAAGAGAATAGCCCTAAACTTGACTTGTATGAAATGATACAGACACAAAAAAGATAAATTAAAGAGTTATCAATATCATATATGAACACAATAAATAGATTTCATGTCGTACCAACAAATGCAACCCTAACCGACATTATAGCTCCATTGTCAACACTCAGTTCTCATTCGGCCACCCTTGGTATATATATTTGACACAAAAAGGCTCTTTGCTGAATGATACTCTCCATCATCATCGTAACTCAAACAGTCAGACACGCTCTGCTGGACTTGTTTCCTTATCATGACTCCCCTCATCGGCTCTGGCTCAAAATGGCCTTGTCTTCCCCTCGATAGTCCAGGTGTGATCCATAATGCCCCAAAACAAACGTGCAACCCTAAACAAAAACCCAATTTTATATTATGTATTTATTTATTTTTATTCTTCGATTATTATAATTTCAATACTCAAACAAATTTTTTTGACATAATTTTAATATAATTAAAATATATATAATTTAGAATATTTTATAAAAACTTATATCACATTATCATATTTAGTTTTAAAATATTATTATTTATTTATATATATACACGAATTTATAAGACCTAAGTCATCATTTTTTATAGAGTTATATAAAAATTCATATAAATAATTACTAGAAATTGTATATTTTTATAAAAATAGTATATATTTAATGTTATTGAAACATTAGTGTTAAGATAAAAAAGTATTTATGGTATTATAATATCTAATTTAATGTATAATTATTTAATAACTCCATTCAAAATAAAATTTTATTATTTTCACTTATTTAATTATTATTTTTATAATAATGAATTATTTTAATAAAAAATAATTGTTGTTTCTAATTTGGATTATTAATTTAAATTTTCAATCATATTTATCAATAATTTTAGAAAACCAAAATGTTTCACAAATTCATGCTAGATATATATATATATATATATATTAATAATATTTATAATAAATATATACATGCATTAAATATATTTTAATATATTTAAATAATAAATAAATTATTTATTAACAACCGGGTTGTTACATTGCTCTCCTTAAAATTGAAGAGTTCCCTCGTAATTAATTTTGTCGGTGCTAAGAGATTTCTTATTATCCATCTTTGGAATAAAGGAAAACTAAAATTTATAAGCGGACACAATTATTTATATAAAATTCTACCACGAGGATTTTATTTTCCTCATAAGAAAATATCTAATATCCATAATTATCTATACCATTCATCTGGTACCAATGGTAAATCCCAATCACATTCTTCTAGGTTCTACACGTACAAATGTTAGGTATTATTTTCATTTTGAAAGGCAATTGAAACAATACACAACACTTAATGCATGCCTAAAACATTTTTAATTTAGGTTTTGGATTATTAGATTCATACCTAGATACATAAAAAAATTGATAAAAATAAGATGAAATAAACAAGAAGACATCAGGTGAACTATCTCTTAAAATATATTTCAATCAACCTATGAAAAATAAATTCAAAACCTTCAACGAGAATAGTTACCCCGTAATGATTTTTCTAAAAGTCCATTGAAAACATCCATGGTAAAATGTTTTTATAATATGTGATAACACCTTACAAGTAATTATATTTTGATAATGTTTCAATAATAACCCAGTGATTTTATGGAAAACTGTAATCAAGCTCTTAAAAACATAATCAAGATACCATTTGAAACATAGAATATTGTTACGGCTGACCCACTAAGGGACGGGTTCACTCCTCACCCCCTATCAATTTTCTCATTTATACATTCTAATTTTTATAAAATTGTTTTTATATTTACTTACATATATATAATTTAACATTGTTTTTTTCATTAAAAACGTATTCATGCATTATATACCTATACACATATATTTATATATAAATTTATAAATTTTATTTTTATCAGGATGTCACTTGAATGTGTTTATAAAATCAAAACACATGTCAATTTTCATTCTAATAGAATTTTAGTAAAAATACATAACATCTATCTATTCATTATTTTATTCGTAACCCCATAAAATAAATTTTTCTGAAATGTTAAAATGTATCATTTTAATACTGATTCTTTAATAAAGATACTAAATACTCATTCAATTGATTAAAAAATATGATTCCTTAAATTATCAATTATAAATAAGTTAACAATTTATATACATGAAACCATCACAAAAATAACATCTTTTGTAAATTTTTTATCACATAGAATAATATATAAATAATCATAATCTCTAAACCTAAAATAATAAAACCAAAATTTAAAATAAAAAATTTAATGACTGGAGAAATCCATGTACATATTAATTTATGAAATATGAAATAAAAATTAAATTGAAATCATGATTTTATTATGAGTATAAGAAATACCAATGTTATCCATAACTCATGGACATGACAATATTAAAATGTGATATCCATACTTTAAATTCATATAACATAATGACATGATCAGTTTTTAATATTAAACCATAATGAAATAAAATGTGCACATATTTTAATATTTAGATGATGATATAATAATATTTTTTTTGTCATCTTAAATATATTTTTTACAAAATTATTCATAAAATATTAATTTCTAAATTGAAAACCTAATTTCAAAGGTAATGATAATATTTAATGAAAATTTAAATATTTTATTCCATAAATAAGAATATAAATCCTTCATCATAAAATAAATATTTATAAGATATAAAATCAAAAGATGATATGTTATAAATATTAAAATCCAAAGAAATGTAAACATAAATATGAATATTAATGGATAAAAGAATTTGAGAATTAATATTTGATATATATATATATATATTGTTTTCTCAATTAAACATGAATTTAATACTTGAATGGAATTGACTTAAATTCAATTTAAATATAATTTTTATAATTAAATGTACATCTCTTATCAAGATTATCGAAAACTAGTTTAGATAAAATTAATATAAATATAAAACTCAAATTGTGATATTTAAATTAAATAAAATGTTCTATTATAGAAATAATAATTAAAACATAACATGATTAAGTAAAAACAATAAATTCTCACGGAAAATATTTCACTTTTTAATAAAATTATATATATTTATATGAGTGGAGTCATGATTTTAAAATCTTACAATGAATTAATAATTATTCATGATAAGTTGAGTTTCAAATATAAACATCCACATACCTGATTTTCAAAAAAAAACTCATTTTTATTCTAATTCTTCTTGCTACAATTCCCCCTATATACCCTTTTTCTCATTCCCAAGGTAAAAATCAAATAGATAATTATTATAAAAATCATGTGTACTTATATAGCTAGTATATTCATAATTTAAATATATAATTCATTATTCAAATAGTAATGCCTTCCAATATGTGTTGAGTATATATGGAAAAACAACCCCAAGGAAAATGGATAGTGGTGTTCCATATTTCTATAAGATATATTGTCCAAGAATATAGTCCAACCAATTATATAGAGAAAGCTACTATGATTGGAACACAGATAAATAATACATGAGTTTCCAATCTAACAAAATCATTAAATAAAACCCATTTTCAATTCAGGCATATATATCTCATTAACCACAAAAAAACATTGAAAAAAATGATTAATAGATTATTGATGGAGAGAAGAAAAGAAAACCCCTAAAACTGACTTTAATGAAATGATTTATACACCAAAAATAAAAAATAAACACCTACATATCTATGATCTGGACACTATGAATAGATTGCATACCTTATCGACAACTGCAACCCAACCAATTTTATATCTCCATCATAGAAAGTCAGTTATAATTCATACACCCACTGTATAGAGATTTAATGCTTAAAGGCTCTCCAAGGATCAAGAATCTCCCTCAACCCAAGAACTCAAACCCTTGGGCATGCTAGGATTGACATCCCCCACCAGTTCGGCTCCCCTCACCAGCTCTGGTATTGTCATCTTCATCCTTGACCGAGCACAATCCCCCTTCCCCCAAAATGAATTTGGAATCCTAACCTAAAACCCAATTTTAAATTATCCATTTATTTCCTTTTTAATTTATTTAGTAAAATTTTAATAATTCAATAATAAAATAAATTTTTACATTTTTATATATTTATATATTTATACTATATATAATTTAAAATATTTCTTAACAAATTATATTATTTTATACTTTTTAGTTTGAAAATATTATAATTTATGTATGTTAATTAAAGTATTCATAATACATAAGACACAATTTTTTAAGTGTTAAATTAAAATACATATATATTTTTTACTAAAAATTCAAATTTAATAAAAAATTTATTGAAAAATATTGAATCATTTTTATTATGATATAAACTATTTATTATAGAAAAAAATTAATATAATATATAAAATTTTGTAATTCCTCTCAAAATAAAATATTCATTTTTCCATTTATCAAATTAATATTTTTATAATAAAGAATGTTTTTAGAATAAAATCATTCCGGTTTATAATTTGGATTATTTAATTAAATTTTTAATCATATTTGTGAATAAGTTTTGGAAACAAATAATAATTATAGTGACATGATTCAAATATATATATATATCATAACTTTGTTTATAATGAATATATACGAAATTATAAAAAAAAATTATTAAAATTATAAAACAAATTACTAATTAACAATCAAGTGGCTACATTATTCCATCTTAAAGTAATTGTTCCCTGTCAGTTGATTTAGTCAGTCCAATGAAAATTATATGAACACTCATTTATAAATAATTTAATTTTGTTAATGAATGAACCCATTCTTGTTTTCTATGAACACTCATTTAAAAATAAAATATGCACATATAGTAATATTTGGAGAATGATATAATAAAAATATTATTTATATTCATTAAATATATTTTTTTTTCAAATTATCGAAAAAGATTAGTTTTGAAATTGAAAACTCAATTGCATAGGTTATAAATATTCATCATGAGAATACAAATATTATCATACTTAAATAAGAATATAAATCCTTGTTGATAAATTAAAATTTTATAAAATATAATGTCATTGGATGATTTGTTATAAATATTAACTTCCTTATAAATTAAAAAAAAATATGAAATTAACTATATCATAGAATCCAAAAATCAATATATATATATATATATATATTATTTTATAAGAATTAAAATATATTTAATGAAATTAATGGAATTGACATTAATTCAATTATAACATAATTATAACAATTAAAAAAATAACTACATCTTATCAATGAAAAATAATTTAGAAAAAATAAATATAAAACTAAAACATAATTTATATGGATTAAAATAAATAAAATGATCTCTTACATAAATATTATTTTTAAGATCACATGAATAACTAAAAAAATTATAATTTGAAATATTTCAGGTTGGAAGATCATGAAATAAATATAAACACACACACACACACACACACAGATATATATATTCGTGGGGTAATTGTTTTAAAATCAAACATAGAATTAATAATTTTTATAAAATAAATTGAGTTTAAAATAAAACCTTCCACTTAAATGTGTTGTATACAAACATAAACCATTATATTTCTCTATAAGATTGCTACAACTCCACCAATATAACTCACATCTGATAAACATGGTAATGAACTTAGGGATGGTTATAATCGAAAGAATAGATGATTACATAGCCAGTGCATGAAAAATTTAAATATATAATTCTATAATAAAATCGAAATTTCATCCCTCATATATTGATTAAATATGAAAATCCCTACCATTAAAATATATGGTCATCATTTATATTTATATAACATTTATTATCAAAGGAAATAGTCCAAACCAGTGGGTAAAGGCAATGAAGGTAATTGTATTATCAATAAAAAATACATGTGTCAAAATATTAATAATTTCAATATTAAATCAAATAAATATCCAATTTAATCATATAGATCTAAAAAATTGAAAATAAACTAAAAAATGTTTATTAGATAATAAATGAAGAGTAGAAGAGATTGACCCCACAATCGACATTAATGGAATGATTCAGACACATACAAGAGAAAATAAACACCTAATTATCTCAGATATGATCAATACGAATATATATCCTACCCTATAAATTACTCCAACACTTACCAAGAATGGATTCTGATCATCGATGTTCCATTTTAATTCAAATTCCCTTGAAAAAATGATTCGACGCTCGAAGGCTATCCGGTGATTGAGACTCTCCGTCTGAATAGGAACATGAACCCTCAGATACACTCAGATCAACCATAGTAATTGGATCAACTCCCCTCACTTTATCTAGCTCGAAACGGCCTCAGCATTCACTCTATTGTCCAACCATGTTCCCCCATCCCCCAAAACAAAATCACACCCCAAAAACTAAATGAAATTTTATAATATCTATTTATTTTTTTGTTGTTAATTAATTATAATTTCTTTTACCAAAAAAACATAATTGTTATTATTTTTATATATTTATAATATTAATAAATTAAAATTTCTTTTAAGAAATTATCGTATATTAAAATGTTTCGGTTTGAAATATTGTAATTTATTTATCTAAATTCAAGTATTTTTAAGACAGAAGTCATCATTTTTTGAAGTGTCAAATTAAAATTTTTATAATTTTTTTTAAAACTATATATTATGATAAAAATATTTTATTTATAACCTTAATGAAAAAAATTGGTAAAAATAATGAGTTATATTAAAACATTTATTATATTGGATAATAAATTTATAATTCTTTTTAAAAAAACTTTTGATTTTGCCTATAAATCCAAAAACCTATACACCCATATTTAGTAGTAAAACAAGAAGTTTATTTAATATATATATATATATATATATAATATTAAATAAAAAACACTTTCTATAGTGGAGGTCCTTTTCCAGTATATGTTTTGGTGGATTAAAAAAACCATGCAGTAAATTATAGCTTAAAATAATATTTACAAACTGATTAATAAAATTCATCTAAATTCTCACATTATCTATCCTTTGAACATATAATGAATCCTATGAAAACATATTTCAATAATATGGGATGTGAAAATTTATCATAATAGTGAATAAATAAATAAAATCGTTAGTCTAGTGAAAACATGAAAATCCATTAAAACGCCTTTTCATGAAAACTCATATCTTGGCATAGAAAAATAATTTAGTAAACTTGAGAAATCATTACTATATCACTCTTACATTGACCCATACAATTGGCATAACCATAGAGTCATATTTTATCTCCCGAGTACCCAATACATTTGATAGTTGTAATGGGGATATCCCTTCATATCATGTGCTATAATTGGCCTCAACACATTATATCATGAGATATAATGTTTATCAACCCAAAATATCATGTTAAATAATGGGATAAACCCATAATAACATTTTACAAGGAACATAACATGAATAATACCCTGGATTCAACATTAAATCCAATGAGAAAAACACATTCAGATTTTGAAATACCATTTTTGGTAAAAATAACTTTTAAAACATAAAAAACACTATATATAATAAAGAAATAAAATTAATTAATAATATCTAGGGAAATATAATAATGAATCCTTATATTAATAAATTATCCATAATGCTAGAGAAATTTCTCATACTGAATATAAAAATAAAATCTTTTTAATTTTTTAAAACATACATTTAAAAAGATTTCAAAAGAAAGTCCATTACATGATACATGAAAAAGATCTATTTTCAAAACATATTAGATAAATTAAAATATTAATAGGAATATAAATATATTAATAAGAACCATTTTGAAAACATGGACATGAAATAGAAAAATTTAGAATAATAATAATATAAATTCATTAAAATGAAGGTTTTTGTTAAAGTGTCCCTTACCTCGGGTTTGACTTCCTTCAAATGCGTTAAAACCTTCTGTATAATGTATTTTCTAGTATTATTAATTTATTACTGAACTAATATCATGTTTTTAATCGCTTATGTAATATTTTTATAGCATTTTTGAACTACCTATACAAAATATCTTATTATTTCAATTGTTTCGGGTGAGTACATTTCATGGTTTACATGGTTGGTTTATTATGGACTCCCTTATAAAATAAATATTAGTAATCCAAAAGTGATAACATATATAAATTTATTTAATTTTAAAAAATTATAGAAAAATGTAAAATATTCATCATTGAGAAAAAGGAAATGAAAACTCATCATCCAACAGGGTGTCGAATGGACACACCACGAACTAAAATTTCATTATATGAGAATAATGTATGATATTTTCTGATGAATATACCATAAAAACCAAATAAAAGTATATATATATATATATGATATTTTAGTATTGGTTAATAATTGTATTTGAGGGGAGGATAAGGTATAAGTGAAAAATAATTCAAAAGAAATGAAAAAAGGATAACACTTCATGACAATTTCTCCGTGAAAACCTCCTCATGGATATTGGATGTGGTACTTTTGGGTGACCAAGAGCACTAGAATACGGAAATGGATGAGGTGAAGTATATTTGGAATACAATATTTGAGAATTAGGGATTATGGGGATGAATTTTTTTCATGTAAGGATCCCCATTTTATAATTGATGTGAGGGGTAACTTGGGAATTAATCAGATTATTAAAAAAATTAAATATATTATAAGGTTTAAGGCCTCAATAAATTCTTAAATTATTATGGAGATAAAATTTTAAAAGGATTAAAATAATTTTTTTGTGTTTTTAAATAGCTTTTGGATTTTTATATAATTTAATAAAATATTTTATTCATGAAAAATAATTTGTTTTCAATGTATAACAAATTATCACCAAGACATTAAAAACCTCAAAAAAAACATTGAAAATTGAATAATTTTTTTAATTATATAATAAACACATCATATTCGTCTAAATAATTCATGCTTTTTTTGATAATGTAAAATTATTTTTAATTAATTATTTTTCATTCCATTAATTTGATTTATCAATTAATAAAAAAATTCATCAACCGTAAATATTCAAGACATTATGTTATTTATTTATACCCAAAAATAAAAAGTAAAATATTAGGTTAAATTTAATATTATTATATTTCTAATGACTATTTCTTTTAAAAAAAGTTAATAGAAATACTTACATAAAAATGTTATACAATCTAAATATTATAGTTTGAACACCTTGACATTATTTTGCATAAAAAAAATTAATGGCCTCAATGTGATTATTTTATATCCAAAATGTATCAAATTAGAATCAAAAGAAGATAATGGTCTAAATACTCATGTATAAAAATATTTACCCAAAATATGGGTCATTAATTAATTTTTTTATTTTAATTAATTACATTTTATTCATTTTTCTTATGATTTCACATGCACAACATCAGTGTTGCATATGAATTAATGTTTATTATTATATTTACATATATAAATAAAAAGTAAATTACTATCATAATATAAATTAAATAGGTTCAAAATAAAATTATATATTCATTCATCATGTATATGAACTCATATACATGTCAATAAAACATCTTAATTTTTTATTTTATTTTTTCGATATCTACATAAGTGTTGCACGAGAATTAGGATAAGATTGATTTTATATTACTATAAAGTTATAAATTAATATAAAGAACATAATTAATACATAATAATTAAAAAAAGAGTCTTGAACATAATTTTTATTGGACAATTATAATTTTAAAGTACCGAATTTAATATTTTCAATGTAGTGAATGCACCGTGTTGGAAATGACAATAATTTTTTTTACATATCAATAAATAATTTTTAACATTCATGGAATGAATTTTAATTTGTAAAATATTAATCTTATATGATCATTATTTATTTATACAATATATTTAATAAATTTAAAATGATAATAATTTTTTCATTGTCATTAAAAAATGTTTTTTATAAAAACCATTATTTTTTTACTATCCACATACAATTTAACATGTTAAATAATTCATAAAACATGAACCATAGAAATGTTTTAATAATATAATTTTCATATATTATGTTAGATTATAAATATATAATTTCTTAATGATCCTGAAATTATTTAGATTTTTCTTTCAAAAAAATATATAATTTCAATTAAGAAAACATATTTCTTAAGATTAAAATGACAATACATAAAATTTATAATATTGTTTTATATTAATATAACAATGAATTAATATTTCATTAGAAATTTATATTTATTTCACAAATAGATTATTTATATTCAGAACTGTCAATTATGATATTTTTTAAAATATTATATATTTTCTTGTTTAGGAACGCTGTCGCATAGTGTTTCTTTTTAACTATTGCGATTATACATTATCCCCAAACACTGAAATAAAATTATCCCTCTCAATTCATTCATAATAATTATAATTATAAATTTACATATTGATAATTTTGAAAACTGTTTTATTATGTGAACTTAATTAACTATAGTTCAATAGTAAATTCTATCACAAAAATTAAAAAAACAAAAATGACAAATCCCCAATGTTTTCTAGACTATTCCACTAATACCAAATGTAGATCCATGATCCCACCCATATAGATTCAATACTAAAAACTTCTGTGAATTATATATAAATATATGAAGAAAAGAAAATAAAAACTAACAATTTATACAAGATAAGTCCTTTTTCGATCTAGGTTTTGAAGTATTATACAAACCATACATAAAATTAGAGTTTTAAAAAATAATTTCAAAATAACTAATTGGATTCAATAATGTTGGAACTTTAAAATTCCATTAAAATGTTAAGGAATCTTATGAAAAATATTTTAATAACATGGGATGAATAAAAAATTAAAGTAAAGGGAAAAATAAAGAAATTCTTTAATCGAGCCAAAAATATAAATATATATTAAAACCCATATTCAATAAAACACAATAGTATGTATTGAGAAATAATGCCCTAACCCTGGGACATAATTACCAATTAACTCATATAATCACACTTACAATTTTTATAACCATAGGATAACACTCTATCTCAGGAGTACTCAAGGCATTGAAGAGCTATAATGGGGGATCACCCTCTATATATTAGGCTTTAATGGAGATCACCCTTTCATATATTGATCAAAAATGGGTGTCAACCTATCATATCTTATGATATAATGGGTTATACCAATAGAAAATTTTTCATTGTGAAATCTGTCTCTGATAAAAACCGTGATAAATTATTTAATCCCTTCCTAAAAACACATTCAGTTCTCAAAATCCGATTTTCCCATAAAAATTAAATTTAAAATATAACAAACTTAATACATAATAATGAAATCATATTCAGTAAAAATAACTACGAAAACATAAAACGTTACCATTATATTAATAAATAATTCCTAAATTAGGAAAAATGCTTCTTGTCATATATAAAAAATTATTTTTAAATTTTATAGAAGTGACATTTAAAAGAATTTCAAAAGAATGTCCCTTACATGACACATGAAAAAAAATCAAATTTAAAGAAAAAGATTATAATTTAAAACATTAATACACATTTAAATATATTTATAAAAAAAGTTTAAAAACATGGTCATGAAATAAATTGGAAGGGAAAAGTAAAATATTTAAAACAATGTTTTAGTAATAGTGTCTCTTACCTCAGGTTCGACTTCCATAAAATTTGATTAGAACTATTATATAATGGTTTAAATGGTACATATAATTTATTGAAGAACAAAATTCATTTTTATAATACCTTACATAATATTCATATAACATTTTACACCCATTTATTAACAATATTTTGTTTTTTCAATTATTTTGTGTGAGTTATTTTTGTGGTTTCCCTGGATGGTTTATTACGTAATTCCATGCCAAAAAAGAATAAATAACACATAATTGATAAAATATAAAAATTTCATTCCTTTTTAGCAAAAAAATATTAATTTAATCATTCCATTATATCAGTATAGGAAATTAAAACTCATCACCCATGATGGCAATGAATTGACACAACGTAGAGGACAATTTTGTTATTTAAGAATAACAATGAAAATAAGGGATTTTATGATGTATATACCATCAAAAACATTCTATTATATATATAATATTAGATTTTATATAAATCATTGTATTAGAGGTGATGAAAGGGTAGAAGTAAACAAAAATTAGAATTTAAGGAAAAATAAATATTACTACTTGAAAATTTATCCCTGAGAACCTCTGTGATGATCATGGAAGTGGTCCATTTTGGAGACCAGGAGAGATATAATGTAGATATAGATGAAGATAAGTGGATTTGGAAGAGTATATTCATGAAATAATGCTCAAGGTGATGATTATTTTTAAAAGAAGGAGCCTACTTTTATAACTGATGTGAGGGGCAACGTTGGAAGTAATCAAATTATTAATATATATTAATTCTATTTTATGGTTTAAGACATTTAAATACTACTAAAAACAAAATTGAAATTCATTCTTGAAATAATATTATATTTTTTTGGTGTTTGTAGATAATTTTTAGATTTCTAAATTATTTAATATATTATTTTATTCATGGAAATGTTTTTTCAATATATAAAAAATTCACAACATTGAAATTAAAATCCTCAAAAGAAAGTTTGAAAATAGAGTAAATTTATTTATTATATAATATTAATATAATATTCAACTTGGGATTTCACGAATTAGATGAAGAATATCCAAATATATTTATTTTATTATTTTTAATACCTTTAAAATGATTTGTTCATCAATTAACTAACTATTGCATCATAAATGTTCAAGCTATTATGAAATTTTTTACCCAGAAATTAAAAATATATTTTAATGAAAAATTAATTTTATTATCTTTCCAAAGGATATTGTTTTTTTTAAAACAAACTAATGTTTATATTGTGGACATCATGACATACTTTTGAATGAAATATGTAAAAGGAATTAATGTGAATTGCATGGTTTCAAAATGTCCAAAATTATAATTAAAATAATATAATGGTAAAAAGATTCATGTAGAAGAATATTTATACAAAATTTGATTCATTTAATAAATATTATATTTTAAATTAAAAACAATTTCTTTATTTTTCTTATGCTCCAACTAGCACTGAATTCGCATTGCATAAGAATTATTGTTAATTATTTGATATTTAAAAATTATAAATAAGTAATATTATAAAATTAAATTATTTAAGTTTAAAATAAATCTCTACATTCATTAATCATGAATATTCACTCCTATACATGTCATAAAAACTTCTTAAAATTGTTATTTCGTTATTCCTTTCCCAACAGAATTATTGGAAAGGCATTCAGATATGATTAATGTTATATAACTATAATGTTATAAATTAGTAGTCAAAATCAACAATAACACATAATAATTATTGAAAGAGATTTGAAAATAATTTCTAGCACAAAATTATTATTAATAAATTATCAAATTTAATAATGACAATGATGTCCTAGCATAGTGTCATCATTGACAATAATTTTTATACCTATCATGAAATAAATTAAAAAATACATGTTATACAATATTTCAACAAAATTTTTCTCTTATAAAATCATAATTTATTTATTCAATACATTAGATATAATTTTTATCATAATAATGTCTTCATGAAATCACAAATATTACTATATTTTATAGAAAACATTATTTTTAACTATTCCCAAAAAATTAATCATTTTCATAAAATTATCGAAGATATACCCATAAGATAATTCATATATTCAAATTTTAAATATGAAGTTATTTTTATAAAATATATTTTCTAAAATGTACAGAAATATATTATATTTTTTATAAATTAAAACAAAATAAAAATCATTTTTCATGAAGAAAATGTATTTTTTAATATTAAAAATCATTTAAAAAACTATTTTTTTTATTTTATAATGACCTAAAAATAAATTCATATTTGGTTGGAACATTATACTTATTTCATTAATATATAAATCATATTCACACCTGTCAATTTATCAAATGTGTAATAATTTTATTTTATTTTTTTGTTTAATAAATACATGGAATAATGATTCTTTTTAGTATATCAGGATGTTACATTATCACTTATTAATCAAAAATATTAATAATACATCCTTAGTTTAATAAAAATAATTATTGTTTATAATATGAAATATTAATTTCATTTTAATATCATATTTCTCGATAAGGATTGAAAAATGAAAATTTTCATAAGGGCATGATTGATATATATATATATATCATATAAAATTATTTATAATGAATATTTACAAACATATAATAAAATTTTATTAATTTAAATTAAATAAAAATAATTTATCAATAAATGAGTTGTTACACTCCCCCTAATTATAAAAGTACACACATTCTCTTATACTATTGACACTTCCAATTCTCAATGTACAATCCAATACCTAAATAAATATATTACTCGAATCTCTACCCATATAATGTAATCATTAGTTTTAGTAGGTTGACAATAATTGGAGGCTTCTAGATTAACCTAAAGTGGTAACATGATGAAGTGGTCATGTTTTTTTCTATGTGTTTTAATTTGACGTATCATTCTAAATTCTTATAATATTTTCAAGACTCTAAAAATAAACAAATAGTATATATTATATATGTGTGTGTGTGTGCATCTATGTGTGTGTAAATTTGTTAATGTGATAACCTATATGCCTATATAACCCAATCAAATGAAGAAAACAGTTGATCATCAGTTTGGGGGATAACAACCTCCCGAACTAATGTAGTTCATCTTTCATCGAAACCAATCATGTTTTTACATAATGATGAATTTAACATGATTATATTATATTTATAATTTTATTATTACTTTTCATTTATCATATCACCTATACATTAATAAATTCCATTCCTTGATGGATATGATAACATAAGTTTTGTGTATGATGTACTACCGCCTCACTTTGTGACGTGATTGGTTTTTCAAATTAAATTTCCATTTAAAGTAGCAAGGATAATATTTAATAAATGTATTTTACATATTTGATACAACCATGATTCAATAAAAATAATTTAACATCTTAATTCTTACATACCAATCCATTAGACAACAATAGTATTTGTCGTACGTAGGTGTTGGATACCACCTCCAAATAGTGATGTGAAATGTTTATTATTTTATATTTACAGGGATGTTAATCAGTATAGATATTATTAAAATAAATATAATATATAATATAACAATTATACTTTTGAGGATAATTAGTATTTAAATCTCTTTTGTCAATTTTTTTGGGAAAAATTGAAAAAACGTCCATGTGTACGTACTGCCTACCATCCCCCGGAACGGGGTAATAAGTTATCTATATATAATATTAATAGATTAATCTAAATAAATATATGATAGATATATATTATATTTATATCATTATTTATTTTTTAGTTATTTAACCATTATCTTATTAAAATGACCGAAATTTCCAAACTAATATATACATGAAAAATAAAGCAATAATCACATAAAATAGTGATTTTATCAAAGAATTATTAACAAAAAATGATAAAATTCATTTAGTACATCATATTTCGTATGAGATATTTGATTATAGATTGTTTATATATTTTAAATAAACCACTATTTATTATAAATGAGTTCAATACACATACAAAGGATGTCAAACGAGTCATAAAGGTTTATGGTCCCTCTTTCACAACTATGAGACATACTACCTGTTCAACACTTTTTTCCATTGTGTAATGTACATGATTCCATTTAGAACTTTTATATAATTTATATTTTTATATTAAGGGTAACTAAATTTTATTTTGAATTTATTTCATTCATTGTGCTTATGGTTCTATTGTTACCAATGTGGTAATGGTTTTTTAAAAATCCCATCATTATTTTGGATTCATTTTTTTAGGTCTCCATTGGGGGATTACATGATATTTTTATATTATAATAGGTATATTTTATTATAATCTAGTTATTCATGAAATTTTTTCAACTAAAATTAAAATTTTTATACTCTTTGGTACATAAAATGATTGTTAAAATGTTTTTTTTTATAAAATCCCATACTTTTTATCTTCTATTAAAAATCCTTTTTCATCAAAATCCATACTTCTAAAAAAATTTCAAAACATTTTTATCCATTTCTAAATGTTATTTTAATGAAAATTTAACCTATTTTAACTATTTACTAAATTTTTAAAATGAATCTTCAAGTCATTTTCAAAACAGGTCATTATTGTCTTATACAAAAATGTGAAAGGAATCATTGTATTTACTAATAAGACATGAACAATATTTTCCACCATCCTGACCACTCATTTTTTAAAAGAATATTTTAAAATATGTAACATTTTTATTCAAATATATTCTTTAAAAATGTTTTTTAAATATTTATTTTAATTTATATATTCAAAATTATAGTTTATTTCCTAAAAAAATAATACCATATTTATGGAATTTCTATTCAAGAATGACATTAACCATATATTTTACTAATGAAATAGTAGAGATATGTTTAATTGATGTTATCATTATTATTTATTTTTATGTTTTGTGATCTATTTGACTAGGTATCTAAAATTTTATTTCCATTCACCCTATTATCCGGGAGGGTTTTAAATTATGTTTATTTTTTATGGAAAGTGTTAACATATATTTTATAGTATTTAACTTTGAATGTTTGAATTGAATATTTTATATCCCTTAAATATAAATAAATTCATTATAATTATTATGTGATATGTGGGGCCTATAAATATATATCCCCTTTAAAATCGGTTAGTCTTATGAGACAAATACAATTGGGTATTTGGAAGAGGCCTTACCGATTTGTGTAAGATGTATATGAAAAACTCATTGACTACAAGAAGAAATGAAATTAGGCCTTTGAGGTATTTTTATTATTTCCTGAATTATACATTCAATCACTAATAATTTATTTATCAATAGTCTTGGTGATTGATCGATTAGCTTGAATATCATTTGTTACATTTCAAACTCTCGTGATTATTTATATGTAATTATTTAATTATCCTTTACCATTGAATTATTATTATCCATATATTTAGTATATTTCCTGGGTTTTAGTTATTTACCATTCCATATTGATTATTAATTTTTTTAATTATATATTATGATGTATTCATACCCTTACTTAGCATCCAAGATCACCCATTTCATAGGATTTATTTTGAACGGTATACCAGGAAATGATTGGTGATTTATATGCAGGGATAAACTAATGGGAATCATACTGATATAAAATAAGTCTTTTTTATTTTATGTTTTCAAATGTAAATTTTATTTTAATTATGTATATTTTTTTCTAAGACTGATAAAATATTTCTTCTATTGAGATGTGATTTCTTATTTTGAGTGCTAATGTAATGCAAGTACATCTGGCTCTAAGCTACTAGGGTCAGGTTTTTAACATTATAATTCAATTATTATGGTCCAATTATGAGTTATCATGAATATTTTCGGAAAATTAGGATCAATTTTATAGTCATTTATGAGAAAATAGGATTTAATAGTGTATTTATATTCATTTTGATTTGTATAGATGGAAAACTGTTTCCATTAAGTTATTGATGAAAGGAATACATTATAAAGGGAAACATATAGTCCATATTTGGATTTATATAGGTATATTATTACATTAAGAGGTATATAATGAGAAATATATTTGGGAACATATTGATAAAGGGAATTCTGGAATATATTATATGCTAAATAATAAGGTACATAGAGTATTGTAAGAGATCATTCTTTTATGATCTTGGTGTTCATAAAAATTAGGAATTAAAGCTAAATTTATAACCTTATATTGGTTTAATAACATAAATTTATTTAATGGATGATCAATGTATATTCTTCAAATAGAATATTGTTTTCATAGTGATGATAATATTGTGTTATCAATTTTTTATGATGGTTATTGACCCATAAGGATCGTGATTCAACTATAAATAATTATCAACTACTTGTTCAATTTTTTTCTATTTTACTACATTGATACATTTTCATGTGTTATAACATTTTCCATTTCTAAATGTGTATGAACAAAATAAAATAACTACTTTCTATATTATGATTCATTTATTTTTTATTTTCTATGAAGGTTAAATGATAATGTTTCTTTGAATTATAAATAGATCACTATAATGGTTAATTTTAATATAAAAAACAATTATTCAAACACCCACCCCCACTCAGAGTATATTTTTTTTATGGGTAAAACAATTCATATTAGTGTTATGGTTCATGTTTAATCGATTTTCCTATCTTTGGAATCCATGTATCTTTTTGTAAATCCCTACATTATTTCTATCTTTTAGTGTTAACATTATTTTCATTAGAACAATTTTATGGAACACTAAATCACATTATTTATTGAATGTGTGTATGTGGTTTTCATAAATAAAATTATGATTAAAATAGGTAGTGAATATCTTTTATAAAGATATCATAATGAATTAGATGCTTATTCTAAATGAATGAATGTTTTTTGGGAGATGACAATCAAATAGTAAATATATAAATATTACACAATTTTAGATTAATTTTAAAATAATATCTAATAAATACCCACTCCATAGGCATAATGGATTCATGTATTTGGTGACTAGTTACATATATAAATTTTTTAATTTAATATATTCAATATCTAAAAAAAATCATCTCCAATTATTCACTTATTAAACATCCCTTTAATAAAAAAATTATTTTTATCAGAGGAAAAGGAAACACAAAAATGGGTGAAATCAGATTATTTGTAAGTATAAACATGAATGATATTAATCAATGATCAATTGTAAACATAACATTATAATATAAGTATGAGAATGGGAAATTTATATTTAAAAAACACTCAAAGATTACTTGGTCACAATCAAGTTGTATTGATTTTCAAATTCATGTGACATGATCCATTAAAGAATCAACGATCACTATCCATGTTAAAATATCATAAGATCAATAATACACAATAGTGAGAGTCATAAAAAGTTTAATATAATAAATATATAAATCTTACATCAAAGCTAACCAATAATAAAATCATCACATGTTAGGCCAGGATTAACTAACTATGTAAATTATTTATTCTTGAGAAAACCTCTTATATACAATTATGGGGCTTGGGTAAACCATATATGTAACCTATTTTGGATATGAGTGAACCTATAATATACCCATTGAGGTTATTAAATATTAATGATTACTCAATTAATTAGGGTGATATAACATACAATGTTTTTAAACAATCATACTATATTGACTTTTAGACAAATAAATCATGAAAACATTTATCAAATCATCATATCATAACTATTAGAAATAAAAATAGTGGTCTTCAAGGTTCCATAATCAAAATAAATAAACACCTGGATAAATAATAATTGTTGTAACATTGGATCATATCACCAATAAATAAAAATAAAAAATAAATTGATACAATTGTTGATGGGAACCCCCTCAAAATATCACTAAATCATTTCATGATGACATATCAATTTTAATTTTAAAATTAATAATTAATAATATAAAAATTTATTAAAATATTTGTAAAATCTATTTCATCTAAAAGAAACAAGGAATATTTTAATGTAAGATTTCAATAAATTATTAATAAGGATGCTGGGAAAATATTATTGTGTGGAATTTGATACGATAATATTCCGTTAACCCCTTTGGTAAAAAGATCCTCATTCTGAAAAAAACAATAATATTCTCTTCAAAACAGTTTATATAATGTATTATATTAGTAAAAATACTTTTAATATATCATTCTAGAATACTAAAAAAATATTCAATTTTTTTTATAAATCATGGATATTGAAGAGAAATGATTCTCGATCGGAGAGGTATATATTTCTATTTTCATTATTAATATTATTTTTAATTTTTTTACTATTTAGATAGAGGAAAATTAATAGAAAATTTGAAATATATATAAATTACTAGGGAATGAGTAAATATATTATATTTATGAGATATATATCATATATTTTTACTATATGAAAATTATGCCAAAACAATCCTGGGAAATAGTGATATTTTAACCAAAAACACATACCTCTTTGTTAACTTTTTAATAATAACCCATAAATAAATATTTTACATAAATTTTTTTAAATAACATTGATATAAATATATTAATGATATATCATATCAAAAGAAGTATTATATATATTAATGAAATAAATATGTCGTTAATATGGCATATATCTCATAGAAACAAACTCGAGACGAGAATAATATACCTCAGGTCCTTCTTTATTTGTAGTTTTTCTAACCTCTTGTATAATAAATCAACATTTATTATCATTCTATAATATAAACATATAAAAAAATTTAATAAAGTAAATATTTTACGTATAAAATAATATTATATTTTCACTAATAATCATTATTTATCATTCGAATTTTGGGTGTTAATTGCTTCATTTTTATATATGTTATAATTATGGAGTTGTGGTCCTTGAATATTTATTTTGGTTCCATATCCTATATAATATTAATAATTAAATTTATATCATATTATTACATTATATCACCAGTATTTATCATTCCATAATAATTCATGTCATAAAAATAATAACATCACTCATTTTTGTGGTAAAACCAATCTAATCAAGTGCATGATTAAATTATAAAATATGTAAGAACCTGATAAGATATAATCATAGTAAAAAAAATTCATAATATTATTCACGAAATAATTAATATATATATATATATTAGTTATTGTCTATTTTACAACCATTAATAAAATTTGTATATTTAAAACGAAACATATTGCTCATTAAGATAGTAGATCATATGTACACAAGAAACGATACATAAATTTTATAATGAGATAATGGGAAGATAAGTAGATAAAATTTTACAATAATTTTTTTATTAAATCATAAATATTTGTTTTTATTCGATAAAACATCATTATATTTATACCTACTTGGTAGTGATGGGATATTAATCATATTACAGTGTAGAGGTGGTAGACCACATGTATAGATGAGTGATATTTTTACTTCCCATGTGATGGAAAGGAGGATGAAAATGATTGTCCCATAATCATAATAAAATATATTATTAATTATGATGTTTAATTAATTATGTTAGGATGGATACAATATATTTACTATATGTATATGAATAAAAAACCATTGAATAAGTTGGGTAAGGATATTGTGAATTCTTTGAGAGATATCCTTTGGATTACACATTATGCCTCCATTTAATAGTTTTATGGTAGTTTCGAAAACTAAATTATTAAAGTAAGGAATATAATAATTTTTTTGGAAGCTATCTCTGAAGAACGAGTGCTAAAATATTTTGAATAAGGGTAGAAAATAGATTCCCGATAAATGTGAGGGGAGTGACAAATATTGATGTATATAAAATATGTAAAAAATATAAAGTCATTTTTTAGTTAAATGGAAAAAAAATCCACTAAAAAGAATTTTGGAAAAAATAATTTTGAAATATATTTATTCAATAATATTTTCATAAGTCGAATTGTCATTTTTACACTTTTCTCTTAATTTTTCTCCCCTCTTCTCTTTCAACCCATTATGCTTAACAGTGGTCAAAAATTTACTATTTCTATAATTCATTAAAAAAATAAATTTTTTCTCATTAAATATATATCAAATCTTTATTCCAAATATTTAATAAAATATATCATATTCAATATCAATAGAATGAATAAATTAATATAAAAATAAATGTCAATTTTTTTAAAAAAAATCCTTTTTTAAAATACATTTTAAGCATAAGATATAGCTTTTGTTAATTACAAGACTAGTAAATGCTATTAGATGAATGTGAAAATATTTTTATTTTATTTATATTCTATAAAATTCATTAAATCAATTACTTATTACGGATTTATTTAATTAATTAAAATAAAAAAACATTGTCCACATAAAAATCGGTTTTTTTATTGAAAAATTAATTTTTTATAATCAAATGATGTAATATTATGTCATCATGATTTTCTAATGTTTGATTAGTGATATATTTTATGTCAATTTTATTAAAATCAATATTTAATAATGATCAATTAATTTTTTAATATATAAATACATAACATGTTGAAAAATATATTTCATTTGAAAATATAACTTTTAATCATTAAATGATATTGTTTATAAATTAATTAATATATATTATGCAAAAATAAATATATTTAAAAAAAGCAAGAAAATTATATATTTATTTTATATTTTTATTAATTATATTCATACACAGTAATAAAAAATATATGTTATAAATGTAATAACATATCATGGTTCAATTAGAATTTGGATTTCATTAAATGAAAAGATGGTAAATAATTCAAATTTATTTGAAAAGAATTATAATTAAATATTGATGTGTTACATTTTACAAACCTTTTTTGAATTTCACTCTTTAAATAAAATAACTCTAACAACTAATGTTACTTATCCATTCTCACATTCACTAATTTCTATACAGATTCCTCATATTTATGAATTTACCCCGAATCATTGACCAGGTGAGGGTCCTTATTATACATCCCTTTATCTCTATCATTTAGAATCTCCAGAAGTTCATATATATAGGAAAATCCATTCCCAATTGTTATAGCCTATGATTTATTTATATGTGATGTATCGTGTGTGTACTTACTCAAAATAGATACATGTAACACATCTCGAACATCAATAAGATTTGGAAAAAGAACCATGAGATATGCAACTTTTCTAATAAAAAAGTTATAAAATGTTGATATATCTAGTGATTATCTTTACCTTTTTATAAATATTATATCTTTATTCAATGGGTATTTACATATTAATATCACAAAACAAATTGTGAACTCCAAATCACATCAAATATTTTCATCATAACATTTTAGTATACTCCAACTCAACGTGATGTGATGTTGAATATGTCTTACCATATTTACCACATCTTTATCTAAATTAGGTCCCAATCGATTTAATCCCCCAACTTCATCTGATTATGTTGGACGTTTTATCATTTTATATAGAAAGGTTTATATGGATCATTTTTAATTCCCGAGTGAAACATATTGTTTTATGAAAAATTTATGACAAAAAGTTATTGGTCCCAACCAACATTGAAATCTTGAGAGCATGATCATTCATTATCCTCTTGGGTTTGAATGCCTATCTTTTTCTAACCATAAATATAAGGATGATAGGTAGTAATAAAACACAACTCTCTAGGTAAATCAAACTAAAGACATCTTTTGAACATCAATTTAAACCAATGGTCTAGATAAGATAAAATAGAATATGGTACATCATTAAACCTCACCACATCCTTAATGTATACATGTTATGGAAGATCAAGATAGAACTATTCTCTAATATAAATTTATTTTTTTGAATTTATTATGATATCTACTGTAACCTATATAGAATTATTCGCTTCACATATATTGGGGATTTCAATGATGAAATCCATAGTGACATTTTCCCATTTCCATATATGTGTGTTTAATGGTTGTAATATCCCTTTAGATAAATACAACCTATCCAAAACTTCTTGTAATAATGATAACTAAGATATATACTCCACAACATACCTCTTCATGTAATCCCATAGCAAATTATCCATAAGGTCATTATAAATCAACTTTCTTCTAGGATGACTATTGAATGATGAGATATGAGCATCACCTAATATCTCATTCATTAATTTTTATTTTATAGGGAGACATACATTGTTCTTGTACCTTATCAGGCCATCATGATCCTAGTTGAGCATTAGTATATTTCTCACCTACTTTTTAACTACTAAATCTTCATTATATTCCTCAATAATCATGACATGTAAATATTATTGTACACTAGTTTGATAACGATTATATTTCTTCAAAAAATTCAAAATTTAATGGTCTATCCTTCAAAAATATATTAATATTTGACCATTAGTGGTCCTCATCATTGATTAGATAGTATAATCCTTTCAAATCAAACCATAATCCATCTTTTTCACTTTCTTAAGTTGAAATTTATTTAGAAATAATAATCATTAATCAACACAAAACATAATATATTGATAATATAAAAATAAATTTTTTAATAAAAATATTAAAATTTAATTATTAGTATATATTTAATACCTTCTCCATATAAAAAAAGCCTTCATATCATCAATGAAATATTTACTACTACTAACTATAACTCAAGCTTCGGGTAATTTTTTTACAAATACATAAATTTAATTGAAGAAACAAAACCACCATGTCATTCTAAATAAGAAATCATCTATTTCCCTCTATATATGTATCATAATAAATCCAGAACCCATGTGGACTACAGGGTACGATGAGTACAGGTGCACAAACAACCCTTCTATTATACTATTTGAAATATTATTCATATTTATCAGTTAAAAATAACTTTACTCCCACATATATATACATTGTGAGTGGAATATACATATATGGAAAATTATTCCCAAAGTATTGATAATATGAATCAAATCCTAGAAAAATACGATTCATGGTCAAAGTGGTTCATCTAGGACAATATTAAATGAATTTCATCGCAGATGGATATACTTATATTGACTCACTATTGTTAAAATGACCCAAAATGATTCATCATATTACTAGAATTCAAAATATCTTAATTAGACATATTTGTTTCCATCCTCGAGGACTTTTAGAAGAATTCATAATTGATATGTAGGCTCCTCCTTATATTTGGATTAATTGATAATATTGTAACATCCCAGGTAAATAAATAATAAGACATATTTCATATTTATTAATATTTTTTAATTAAATATTAATTTTACTTTAAAAGGGTTTCTATGTTTGATAGCGTACCCGATACGCAACAATAGGTTTCTTTGAAATCTTACGTTGCACACTAAAAATATAATATTATTATTTTAAACGGTAGTAAACTCCTAACCATTGTATTGGCATGAATGAAAAAAACTAAATACAATATGATTAGACATGTTTGTTAAATTTATTTACATTTATCAAATAAAAGTTAGAGGCTTAAAATGTGAATAAATCTAATTTTAAGCATAATTTACATTAAAAGGCTAATTTATCGCCTTTTACTGGAGAACCCTTTTTAAATATATTTTTTGTCACTTTAATACATTCTATATGACTAAATAAAATTCTTCTTTAGAATGTGGACATATAAATTTACATTGTGTAAAGTTTTTGAATTTTTCCGACAAAGTTCATTTTTAAATGAATAGTGAAAAATATTTTATTTTAACTCAAAAGTGCCTTTTAATCTAATTTATTTATATGGTTATATTATCTTATTAATTGGTTTTAAAGTGAAATTAATTTATATTTTTACCATTTAATCCAATGTTATTCATTGTAAGCAATTTCACTTTGAAATTGGACTTAATAAACTGTCCTTCTTTTGATAGTTATTGTTTCTGAAAAACATGCTATTTGTTTTAACAATGGGAATTAATTTTTAAATTAATTAATGCCTCTTTTATGTTTTGAATTTTAAAAAATTGAAATAATTTTTGAATTCAGAATATCAAATATATATTAGGCTGAATTTCTGGTATTTTTCTGAAAAACTTCAATTTTTGATGAATAGTGAAACCACTTAGTGGTAGTTACAAAAACTCAATTTTTCATTTAAATGAAATTTAACCACTTATATGAATTTAATTTCAAAAATATTATCTACATGGTTCTTATATTGAAGTAAAATGTGGTCCATTATGATTAAAATAATTTTTGTGAATAGTATCTTTTGACTTTTACTTACTGCAGTTAAAGGTAAATAATGTAATTCAAGGTTAAATGAATGTTATCATAATTCAAAATTACCTTAAAACATGTCATAACATTATTGGTTGAGTCACTAAAGACCATGGAAATATTTGGGTCTATTTTGGGACCCCTTTGATCCACTTGTAAGTGATAATGACAATTTAGACTAATTAATTTAATGTAAAGTCCAAAATGACATAAACAAATATCTTTTAGTAATTAATTTTTATGTGGTGTTATATAAGTCCTATTTTCGACTATAAATATTATTTGGAAAGATAAAAATATTTCCTATATCATCGAATTTATTTTATAATTTTTAGACATCAAATAAATCAAATTATTAATGACAAAATAATGATGTAGTATTTACCTCATTAATAAATGATTTAAATAAATAATATTATAATGATTAAAATATTAAAAAAACAAGTAAAATTCTGATTGAATGATTTTATTTATACCATGAATCATCTTATATTCTAATATAATGATTTTTGGACCATTAGAAATCGAATATCATTATATAATAAAATAATAGTTTCACACTTTCCTAAAGAGCACCTCCTCCCCCTTATAAAATGATACCAATTATATCCAATTCCACACACCTCTCAAGCAATTTTTATCATAAAAACTCTTACCAATTAAGCTTTCAACATACCTATCCTACTATTATAATCCTTAACATAGGACGAAGGAACTTCAAGAAGTCCTTTGGTTCAAACCAAAGGGTGTTACACAAATTAAAGCTAACGATTTCTCTTAAATTGTTTTCTTTTATTTTACTTCTACAACCCCTAAACTCTTTTTATTACTTTATTTTGTAATATAACCAGTATCCTTAATATACTAGTATGTTGTTATAAGAATTATTCGAACTACCCTTACACACACCTCCATCTGATGGATGAAGTCATAAAGTTTTTGTGGATGGAAAACTAACGCCTCACGAAATGATGATTGTTCAATTACAACTTACCGCCTCTCATTGTAGACATTATGATGGAGCCATATTTATATATGATATATATTATTTTAATTATTTCCTTATTCTTCTATAATTCCCATTTATATTATGCCTTTATGGTTTCCATAGTGGGAAAATACGATAATCTCATTTGAGGAAGTGCGGACTACCGCCCCCTCAAAGTGATTTTAGTCGATAATGCATTATGTGGAATGTATAAAGGATTGATATAATGATATTATAAATTATATTATACTGGAATTATAGTATAACTATGTATAATTATGTTTTATTTCCATTATAATAAGAAATAGAAATGAAAGTAGCGTTCATGCGTACGTACGACTTACCGTCTCCATGAATGGTGCATTTTTTTTCTTAGCTCTAAATGTTATATACTATTATAAATACATTTATATACTGGATATATATGATATATATGATATATAAATCATGAATATAATACTGTATATAATGAACCTTATACCACATGAACAACATGTAATTATAAGAAGTCCATTTTTGACTCAAGTACCAAATATCGATAAAACGATCATTATTTACATCAATGATTACATAATGTTTATAACATGGTAATAAGTGATATAAAAGGAATAATAAATTTGAAAAAGGTTATTAATAAATTATAAATTAACTTTATTTAATTATTCCGGATATTAAAGAATGATCGAGTCAAGTCGGACACGAGGTAAGGGATCTGACCTCTCTCTTTCTTTTTAAGTACTCTCTTTTATGTCATTTATTCTATGCTCCATTTTATTATGTTGGAGGATGTTATTTTATAATTACCATACTATAATTTGTATTTTCACATTATGAGAGACACCCTATTGCTGTCATCAATTCATTTTATGAATTTTTAGGTGGCGCTGTTGGGCTGCCGAATTTTTGTAAGGGATTTTCTTATCTCACTTTTAACTCCGTGAGATTTCCATTATTCGCCACTTATTCATTGGATGTGGTGTATTGTGTACTAACATTTGATATATATTATCATTATTCTCATTATATTCATGGTATTATGTTATTCATTTGGTGGTTATTAACTTTTGGTCATACGACTCAGTTGATTACAAAGTGGTAAAGGGATTTGTCTCACTTTTTTCCCGTGAGATTCATGTTCTATTTTCCACTATCTCCTTTTGTTTGGTGTATGTACTTCCCATGATTGTAATATATGTGTAATATACTCTCATTTATGAGTATTTATATCTTCATTGGATGATCGTTCTTTTATGTGGCATATTTTTTGTAAGTTACGAAATCGGTAAGGGAACTCTTTAACCCAATTCCAATTCTTTGGGTTGATATTCTCTTTTTTATTTTTGTCATCCTATGAATATGTGTGAATGACATATGATTTTTTTACACTTAATATCCACTTATATTGGGTGTATTTATATTTTTCACACATAATTATCATATTGATTTATCCTTAATTTAAGGATACCGTCTTTATATGGGATTTTATCTCTATTTACATTCCATTGAGACATCATTATTTTTATGCACCAATTCACTCTTATATGGTGTATATAATGTCCATTGACATATTATATCATGAATCCTTTTATTACCATTATATTATAAAGTTATGATTAAATTTTATTTCTCAACTATTTGTATTCAAGCGTCTCTCATTTTGTTAAAATCTCTTTAACTATAATATCATTTTAAATGTTTTAAAGTTTTATTCTTATAAATATTTATTATCAATGTCCATGTTTTCAAAATGGATTTGGGATTTATTTATATGGACATTAATGTTTTAAAATTTTAATTTCTTTACAATATTCAAGGTGGTATGGGACACTTTGATTCAAAAATCTATTTATTAATTGTTTTAAATAGTTATGCAAATGGTTTGATAAAGCATTGTTTATTTCAATATCTTGATATGATATATTGTGATTGGAATGTGGAAATGATATCTTTCCTTTATACATGTTTTCTATTTTATGTTATGGTTATTGGGCATTTTTTACGTATACGGGTGGTTCCATGATAAACCTAGGGTGGGTGAGCCCGAGATAGCTCTCCAATGTATTGGGTAACGTGATAGAGGTAAACGTGAATGTTTCTCCTAAGAGATTTATGGAATATACTGTGATGGGTATTCCAAATGTGACTCCATATGTAGCTTTGATAGCTACAATGTATGTATTTCATGAATTCCATAAGTTACCTTTATGATTTATGATTTTTATGTGTTATTCATAAATCTTATGATTTTGTATGGTATGTTATGATTGAAAAGTATTGATTTCATTGCTTTGTAATTATTAATGGGATAATGTTTTCTTTCTTTACTTTATAACCCTTACTGAGATTTTTATAATCATCCCAATTTTTTGGATTGTTTTTTATAGGACATAATGATGAATAGGGTCAAGGAATTGATCAAGGAAAATTGATGCTGTCTAAAACATGGAACTAGACATGTTTCTATTCAATTGTTTTTATTTTATGATAAAATGGATACCGAGTAGTATTCTCTACTTGTAATATTCATGTTTTTATATATTATTTATGGCCTAATATTGTAAAACTCTAAACCTAAAAAAGATCCTCAATGTGAATTATTCAGTTAATTCAAGATTATGTAATGTTTTAAGGTCGGGTCCTTATAGTTGGTATCAAATGTCGGTTTAGAAAACTTTAGAGGTTAGGTTATTTTTTAAGCATAAGTGACATTACAATAATGGCTAGGATTTTAGAAAGATTAATAGTTTTTAGATAAAGTGAGTGAGGAAGTATATCTTAGTGTTTATCTTCCTCATTAGCACATGATGATTTTGTTGATATACTCACACTGACATTTACCATTTTAGTAAATGTATGGATCTAGCAGGAACCAAAGTGACAATGGGTTTGAAAGAAAATGTGGTGGTTCTCTTATTAAGATACTAGATGAAATGGGGAATTCAATGAGGAATATCGTGGTTATTCTAAAACAACTATCAAGGAGTCGTGATTAACCCCTTTAACCTTCGTTATTTCTCTAATGCATCATGTACGAGAGAACCAAATCAATGTGGATGTTCAGGTAATAATTATAATGGAAACTATTGGGGTTTATATGATCCTTACTTTTGAGGTAATTATGTGTTACTATATGATGGAAAATGAAAGGCATGAGGTAAAATTGAGGTTAAATTATTTTATGGTAATTTTTTAAGATTTTAAATATTTTTGGGGAATGTTTTAAGAATTATATAGTTTTGGAAAAAAGGACAACATGCAGACCATGTGACAACCCATCACGTCGGACAAAGCTGTGGGAATCGAACCCACAACCAATGTGCGACTGGTATTTATCACCTACCACTAGTCTACGTGAAGTCCCTGGTTAGTATAACTAATTTTTTTTAGTTAGATGATTTTATGAATCAAGAGTATGTTGATATTGGGTTATCTATGAAAACGATTAACCTATCATGGAGGATATGTGATTAGGCTTATTACTTTTCAATACGAGACTTTAAGAGAAGCTGATGTTATTTAGAGATATATGTTAAAATTCATCTTGGTAGACTATGTGATTAAATCCTTCAGAGATTTGGGTTTAAATATTATTTTTGGTTACAATGAAGAATTTCATGGATAAATGTTTATTGAATGGTCTTCTTTGAACTTTCGGTATTTTTTGACAAATTTTAGAGATTATGAATTGATTTTTTTTATAAAGCATTATCCGTTATGGGGATTATCTAATCTTGTACTAATCTTTTAGGTTTTGGTTTTGGTTATGGTCTAAAATCATGGGAAATATATAGTTCTCTTGTATGGATTAGGTGATTCTAAAGAAGTTGATTATAGTACTCTTAATATGAACAAGTCTTCCTAAATGCTCTTCTTTTGGAGAAAATATGAGTTTGTGTAAGAATTCTAGTAATGTTGAAAGTCAAAATGACATGTAAGTATGATTACTTATGTTTTAGTTAAGCTAATAAATAAATTACTCAATGAAAAGTAACTTAAAACAAAAAAATTTTCTGTTAACTTTTCCTTCTGGGGAATTAAATACCATTTAACCCATCACAAGTTTGTGATTTTCTGGTGGTTAGATTTCTCCTAAACATGTTTCTGTCACTCTCCATCAGAACGTAACCCTTTTTTTTCTTCCATATCTATGTTTTCCTGGAATCTTTGTATGGTATAACTCAGGTGACCTTTTTGCTTATCTTTCTTTCTTTTAAAGTGATAGTTTTACTGACTCTTTTTCTGATGTGGGACATTCAATGAAGTTTCCAAGCCCTTTTTTAAATTGCGAGGATGTAATTTACAAAAGGGGGGAAAGGATGTAACAACCCAAGTAAATAAATAATAATAAATATTTTATATTTATTAATATTTTTGAATTAAATATTAATTTTACTTTAAAAGGGTTTCTATGTTCGATAGCGTACCCTATTTGCAACAACGAGTTTCTTTGAAATCGTACGTTGCACACAAATAATATAATATTATTATTTCAAATGGTAGTCAAATCCTAGAAATTTTATTAGAAGGAATGAACAAAACTAAATACAATATGATTATTCATGTTTGTTAAATGTATTTACATTTATCCAATAAATGTTAGAGGCTTAAAATACGAATAAATCTAATTTAAAGCATAATTTACATTGAAAGGCCGATTTATCGCCTTTTAATGGAGAACCATTTTTAAATATAGTTTTGGTCACTTTAATACATTTTATATTACCAAATGAAATCCTTCTTTAGAATGGGGACATAAAAATTTACTTTGTGTTGATTTTTGGAATTTTTCCGACAAAGTTCATTTTTAAATGAATTGTGAAAAATATTGTATTTTAATTGAAAAGTGACTTTTAATATAATTTATTAATATGGTTAGATTATCTTATGAATTGGGTTTAAAGTGAAATTAAAATACATTTTTACCATTTAATCCAATGTTGGTCATTGGAAGCAATTTCACTTTGAAATTGGACTTAATCAACTGTCCATCTTTTGATAGTTATTGTTTCCTAAAAACACGGTATTTGTTTTAACAGCGGGAATTAATTTTTAAATTAATTAATGACACTTTAATGTTTTGAATTTGGAAAATAATTTTTTAATTCAGAATATGAAATATGGTTAAGGCTTAATTTTTGGTCTTTTTCCGAAAAACATCAATTTTTGATTAATAGTGAAACCACTTAATGGTAGTAAAAAAACAGACTTTTTCATTTAAATGAAAATTTACCACTTCAATGAATTGAATTTCAAAAATCTGACAAACATGGTTGTTATCAATAAGTAAAATGTGGTTCATTAAGATGAAAATAATTTTTGGTGATTGGTAACTTTTGACTTTTATTTACTGCAGTTAAAGGTAAATAAGCTAATTCAAGGTTAAAAGAATATTATAATAATTCAAAATTACCTTAACACTTGTCCTTAAAATATTGGTTGAGTCATTAACGACCATGGGAATATTTAGGTCTATTTTGGGACCCCTTTTATTCACTTGGATGTGATAATGACAATTTAGATTAATTAATTTAATGTAAACGCCAAAATGACATAAACAAAAATCTTTTAGTAATTAATTTTTATATGGTATTATATAAGTCCTATTTTCGACTATAAATATTCTTTGGAAATCTAAAAAGATTTCATATATCATGGTATTTAGTTTATAAATTTTACACATCAAATAAATTAAATTATTTATGGCACAATAATGATGGAGTATTAACCTCATTAATAAATGATTTAAATAAATAAGATTATAATGATTAAAATATTATCCAAAACATGTCAAATTCTGATTGGATGACTTTATTTCGACCATAAATCATCTTATATTAGAATATAATTATTTTTGAACCATTAGAAACCGAATATTAATATATAATAAAATAATAGTTTCACACTTTCCTAAAGAGCCCCTCCTCTGCCTTATAAAAAGAGACCACTTCTAACCAATTCCACACAACTCTCAAGCCATTTGGCTCATCCAAACTCTTCCCAATTAAGCTCTCAACATATCTATACTCTTCTTAGAAGCCTTACCTTAGGAATAAGGAACTTCAAGAAGACCTTTGGTTCAAACCAAAGGGAGTTACCCAAATTAAAGGTAACGGTTTCTCTTAAATTATTTTCTTTTATCTTACTTCTCCAACCCCTAAACTCTTTTTATTTCATTATTTTGGAACAAAAAAAGTATACTCAATATAATATGATGTGTTAATAAGAAGTATGCGAACTACACTTACACACACCTCCATCTAATGGATGAAGAACATAATGTTTCTGTTGATGGAAAACTAACGCCTCACGAAACGATGATTGTTCAATTACATCTTACCACCTCTCATGGGGTCCATTATGATGGAACTAAATTTATATATGATATATATTATGTTTATTATTTCCTTATGCTTCTTTACTTCCCATTTATATTATGAATTTATGGTTTCCATAGTGGGTAAATATGATAATCTCATTTGAGGAAGTGCGGACTACCGCCCCCTCAAAGTGATTTGATTTGTTAATTCCTTATGTGGTATGTATAAAGGATGGAGTTAATGATATTATATATGATATTATACTGTAATTTTAATATACCTATGAATAATTATGTTTTATTTCCATTAAAATAAGAAATAGAAATGAAATTAGCGTTCATGTGTATGTACGTCTTACCGTCTCCATGAATGGTGCATTTCATTTCATACCACTAAATTTTATGTACTATTATAAATACATGTATATAATGGATATATATGATATATATGATATATAAATCATGAATATAATTCTTTATATAATAAACCTTTGACCACATGAACAACATGTAATTATAAGAAGTCCATTTTTGACTCAAGTGCCAAATATCGACAAAACGAACATTATTAACATAAATGATTACATAATGTTTATAACATGGTTATAATTGATATAAAAGGAATAATAAACTTGAAAAAGGTTCTCAATAAAGTAGAAATTATCTTTAGTTTATTATTCAGGAGATTAAATAACAATCGAGTCAAGTCGGACCTGAGGTAAGGGATCCGACCTCTCTCTTTCTTTTCAAGTACTCCCTTTTATGTCATTTCTTCTATGCTCCATGTTATTATGTTGGAGGATGTTATTTTATATTAACCATACTGTAATTTGTATTTTCACATGATTAGAGACACCCCTTTACTCTTATCAATTCATTTTAAGAATTTTTAATTGGCGTCGTTAGGCTGCCCAATTTTTGTAAGGGATTTTCTTATCTCACTATTAACTCCGTGAGATCTCCATAGGTCACCACTTATTAATTGAATGTGGTGTATTGTGTACTACGATTTTTTATATATTATCATGATTCTCATCATATTCATGGTATTGTGTTATTCATTTTGTGGTTATTAACTTTTGGTCATAAGACTCAGTTGATTACAACGTGGTAAAGGGTTTCATCTCACCTTTTATTCCCGTGAGATTCATGCTATATTTTCCACTATATCCTTTTGTGTGGTGTATGTACTGCCCATGATTGTTCGATTTGTGTAGTATACTCTCATTTATGAGTATTTACATCTTCATTGGATGATCCTTCTTTCATGTGGCATATGTTTTGTAAGTTACCAAATCAGTAAGGGAACTCTTTAACCCAATTCCCATTCTTTGGGTTCATATTCTCTTTTTTATTTATGTCATCCTATTAATATCTGTGAATGACCTTTGATTTGTTTACACTTAATATCCACTTATATTGGGTGTATTTATATTTTTCATACATAATTATGAGATTTATTTATCCTTAATTTAATGATACTATCTTTATAAGGGATTTCATCTCAATTTACATTCCATTGAGACTTCATTATTTTTATGCACCAATTCACTCTTATAGGGTGTATATAATGTCCTTTGACATATTATATCATGAATCATTTTATTCTCACGATGTAATAAAGTTATGATAAAATTTTATTCCATAACTATTTGTATTCTAGCATCTCTCATTTTGTTAAAAACTCTTTAACAAAAATATCATTTTAAATGTTTTAAGTATTTATTCTTCTAAATATTTATCATCAATGTCAATGTTTTCAAAATGGTTTTGGGATTTATTTATATGGACATTAATGTTTTAAAATGTTAATTTCTTTAAAATCTTCAAAGTGGTATGGGACACTTTGATTACAAAATCTATTTATTAAATGTTTTAAATGGTTATGAAAATAGTTTGATAAAGAATTGTTTATTTCAATATCTTGATATGATATATTGTGATTAGAATGTGCAAATTTTATCTTTCCTTTATGCCTATTTTATGTGTTATGTTATGGTTATTGGGCATTGTTTATGTATATGGGTGGTTCCAGGATAAACCTATGGCGGGTGAGCCCGAGATAGCTCTCCAATGATTTGGGTAAGGAAAAAACGAGGTAAACGTGAATGTTTCTCCTAAGAGATTTAGGGAATATACTTTGATGGGTATTCCAAATTTGACTCCCTATGTAGCTGTGATATATATAATGTACGTATGTTATGAATTCCATAAGTTACCTTTATGATTTATGATTTCGATGTGTTATTCAAAAATCTTATGATTTTTTAAGGTATGTTATGATTGAAAAGTATTGGTTTCATTGATTTGTAATTATTGATGGGATAATGTTTTCATTCCTTATTTTATATCCCTTACCGATATTTTTATGCTCATCCCATGTTTTTGAAATGTTTTTCACAGGACTTAAAGATGAATAGGGTCAACGAATGGATCAAGGAAAAGTCATGCTGTCTAAAACATGGAACTAGACATGTTTCTTTTCAACAGTTTGTATTTTATGATAAAATGGATACTGAGTAGTATTGTCTACTTGTAATATTCATGATTTTATGTATTATTTATGGCCTAATTATCTAAAACTCTAAACCAGAAAATATCCCCAATGTGAATTATTCGTTTAATTAAAGATTATGTAATGTTTTAAGGCTAGGTCCTTATAAATATCTTCTAAAATATTACCACAAATTGGTTGAATTGATATCTAAAGACACTATAAGTTAAATCAATGATGATATTGGTGTAATTATTAATTAAAAAATTGTAATCCCTATAAATTTATCATTTACATACCCTCTTTGTATGTTTTTTATATGTATGTCTTCAATTTTATCCTTGATTTATTATATCCTAAATGAATGTTAATCATGAAAAATTATTCAATTCATCATATTAGATCCATAAAATCATATATATCTGTGGTAAATTATAGTTATTAATAATCATTATCATGTATTTATTCTCTATAATCAATGGTGGGACTCATTAGGCTCTCTATCTTTTTAACTAAAAGAAAAAAATCCCCCCACAGTAATGTATGAGGTAGAATGAATCCCATATCGATATTATTTTGGAATTTATTTTTTAATTCCTATAACTAAACCTTTCCATTCAGTATGGATTCATTAAAATATGTGAATAATAAAGTATGAGTTTTATTAAAAACATAAATAAAATCAATAGAATAATTTTTATGTTCTAAGGAAATATATTAAAATATTTCATAATAAAAGTAATAACATAAATGTTTTGTATCACCAAGCTATTTAAGATAAATACAATTCATGAATATGTATCAAAAACCATAAAATTGATGAAATATCAATCATTAGTTAATGTTAATCCTAACAAATATAAACTATCATATGATGTTTTGGAATACCAAATGTGATTTGTTTATTCTGTAAATTTATAAATGATATATTTAGAGAGATTTAATCAATACCATAAATCACATCAAAATCCTAAAAAAGAATAATAATAATATTTTAATAGTGAAAAATCATATAAACATTACCAAAAAATACCCAAATAATGGTTATATAATAAATTCTACTTGACCATCAGGATCCACATCAATGATTTAAATACAATAGGACCTTACTTAGTATAAGAGTTTTCCCTTGTGTCAGATCATTCACATTGATAATGCCCATATATGATTCACATAAGCTATATAACTATTAATGGCACCAAAAAATGAACATATTTTTCATCAATAAAAATCATAATATTTCATCTAAATTTATTTATTTATTCACATTAAAAAATTATTAAATTATTTTTCTAGATCTGTTAACTCATTACTATGAATGCATTAGCGGAAAATATTTTCATTTTGGAAGTAAAATATTAATTCCAAAATTGTATTTATCAGAAAAAATTTATTGAAACACAATTTTTATCCATTTTAATTTAATTTAAAACTCACCTATATTGTTGTTTTCAATCATCATTTGAGATATTTGATTAGTCATAATCATAATGTCTCATAAGATAACTAGAATAATTTCTTATATTTGACGTCATGTTGTGGAATTTTATATTACAAAAAAATAAGAATACATCCCATTGATGTCAATTTATTTCATAAAACTGAAGATATATTTTTGATAATCAGTAGTCATAGTGAGTAACCATATCTCTTTTGTGTGTCCAACAATTCAATAAAAAAGATACTGTTCAGTTAGTGAGTAAACATATAATCATGAAAATTTATTCATATAATTTCTAAATAACAAAAAATTATTAATAATATACTTCACATTATGTTTATATTGTATTACTATGGACTATCATAAGTTCTAAAATAATATATCCTCTTATTCATCATAATGGTTGATAATGAAATAGTAAATTTACATAGGCATATCCCCTAGGAGGGTTTATCCAGGTTTATAGTCGTAAGACCACACATCATGTCATGGTGAAGATAAAATTAATAGCCAATGTACATCTATCAATTTGGTTACACCTATGTTCATTTTTTCCCACATCCATATCAACATTCTAGTATCTCTATTTGGTTTAAATTTATATTAAAAATTAATTTCCTTACCATAAATTTATGTCCTACGATACTAGGTTCTCACAAAAGTTATCAAATCCTAATCTTCAAAAATAACAAAACCCTTATATGATACTAACTATGGAGACACACATATTAAATATATAAATATTCCATCATTTTATATTAATATTCAATGAATATCATAACAATACTGACCTTAAATCCATAAAGGTTTACTATCTTTTAGACTATATAAATAAATATCTTTTTTTATGAATGATGTAAAATATACCCTATAATGTTATTATCATAATAAACATTTCTCATTTATAGTTAAAATAAATCTATTAATTAATGGAGAAATAAAACATAGTAATGGGTGATATCAAAATATTAGTAAGGGTAAACATTAAAGTTCTAAATTGGGGATCATATTTAAGAATAACATGATCAAAAGGGTCTATGTGTATGAGATTAAAAATTAATAATCACACCCAAAAATTCCAATATCATAATCCTAGGATAAGGCTTTTTCATTTTATAAGTCTTGGGTCAAAACAGAATCAAATATAATGATCCATGAGAACATATCATTATTATAAGAAAATTTAAATGAGAGTGTTATAAAAAATATAAACATACTCATAATCATATGAATATTATTTTTAGGATACAAAAAAAATACATTCATCCAATGTTATTATTTTTATAACTGCATGTGAACATCATTTGGACATAGGATAACTTTCAATATACACTTTTTGGGCCGGCATAACAACTTGTGTACCATCTTTTAGGACAATCCAAACCTCCCATGTACTGCTTGATATCAAAAAAACATTTATCATTACCACATTTACATGTGATATATAACTAATTCATCAATTATATATCACAAATCATTCATATATATATAACAATATATTGAAAATAATTATCATAATGCCATATCATTACAAGTGAAAAATAAAATTGTTTTCATCAAGGTATCTTCATCATAATAAATAACCATCAAGAGAAAGTTATATAATGGTATCATTGGATCATATCACAATAAAACATAGATCATGATCCAAAATGATTTTCAGTTTCACAATGTGGAATCATAATCTCTCCTGATCATATAACACACCAAACTGGTCAATGGTGAAATACTCGTGATTTTTAAATAAATGTCCTACCACTTCTAACCAATAAATAATTATCGATTTTACATAATTACTCTTTGGAATCCTTAGATTTCTTACTAAAATTTTATAGTAACATTATATCACTTACACCCCAGAATAAGAAACATCTATAGTAGACCAACAGACCCTTGATTATCAACCATCACTAGCTATGAGCTGTAGTATTGTGTCACAATACCAATAATATATTTCCTAAAATTTGGCCACCAATACTGTCTATGAATATCATGGTAGATATTGGTCATCCCATGGTTCACCACCCACTTAAAGGCATGAAAATCATTAATCAACTCCTTGAAATTACAATTAAATGTAATAATTCATCAATGAACATTGATGATCTCATCCCATCAGTTGTCCATTCAGAAGGGACATGGCTACCTTGATAACTATGCGTAAATTCCTATCACTTCAGGTCATCATATTTTCTAATCTTAATATGGATAATAATATAGGTATTAATGAATAAAGACATGAGTTTTGTCTTATAAAGATAATCTTAAAAAACAATGTTTATCTCAGTAAACAAAACCATCATCTTCCACTCCTAACAAAACTCCAAACTACGTAGGTATTTTTTTCCAACTCAATGCATCAGTAATATTTTTATGTTCCATTATATTTAAGATAAATAAAAATTCATGTATTTCATATTATCCACATACCTTCACTTCAGATGATGAAAATAATTCTTGGAAAATATATATATGAATCTCATATGGTCGTTATAAAACATAACACTCTCACGGATAATATAATTTCCCAAACATTTTATAGAAATACACCTATGTCAAATAGATGATGGTAGGTCGGTCTAATTCATTTATGTGTCCTCAATAGACATGATCAATACACTATGAATCAATCACTTTACATGAACACAACCCAGTGTTTGATCTCTTAGGCATGAAAAAATAATGTATAATCCCTACTTGACTCCGGTAAGATTAGAATCGATGTAATTGTCAAATTCTTATTTATCTATAGGTATGAATTATCATAGGCATCAGATAAATGAAACTTTATACCGTTATTGGTTATTTTTTAACGTTATTATACTATGAAATAAAATCCAATGATAAACCTTTGGTAATAATACAAAAAATCCAGAAAACATTGGATATAAAAGAATCAATAGTTGATCTGAATAAATAGTTTCTTAACCCTTATCTGGGTCCATTGACAAACAATATTCTAAGAAAATATAACTCAACATATGTATTGTTTTTATTTACAAATAAAACAATGATATCTAGGATTATATCCAATTGAATATCAGTAAACACAAAATGATTCCAAGGTGTGTGGCATGATTTTCATGAAACTGTGAGTACACCAATATATCATTCAAGAAGAAAATAAAAAAACAGTCCAAACAAGAGTGGATGATTTGGTTAATCAAGAACTTAAAAACTACAAGTCCTTTTGAAAACTTGGATGGAATCAAGATAAACTCATAGAATCGAGAAATGCTTCTGAAAAGATTATGTATTATATTAGGAAGTAAAACCTTCAACTAGTGAATCCATGGTCTCGTATCAATCTTGGAGAACACAATATAACTACTCAGATGGTCGACTATTTTATCAATATGTGGACGTTGTTATTAGTTTTTTCTCATCATCTAGTTCAACATCCTCTTTTGTTTATATAAATTATTGTTTTATCACTATTCATAGAAAATAAAAACAATATAACCCTATGGTGAAAGACTCAGATATATAAACCCTTTATTATCCAACTCACATATCTATGTCTTCATCAAATGAATATCTGATGGTTCAATTCTATAACATGAAATGGATATTAGTTTGACTACCAGAATTATCCCAATTGTGAAGTCAACCTCTCTATAAGGTGTAGACATGAAAATTCCTTAGGAAGCATATAATAAAATAAATCCATCCTAAGAGGGCTGAGATTTCACCTATTTAGGGACGGTCATTCCCTATATGGCCTTCCAGGATATCCCATTCCCATGAGTTATCAAAAAAATTACCCTTAAGAGATGTGAATTTTACCAACCAGTAAATTACTATTAGAGCTCGATATGATACCAACAGTTTCATAATTTGGATCATTTCAAAAATAAAAATATTAGCCTTTTATATGTCCCATAAAATATGGAACCCAAAAAAATATTTGGGAACATTCTTTATAATTACATATGACCTCAAATTCCACTCCCAATGTAATTTAAATCAAAATAACCCAACAAATGAACTCCATCACCATTTAAGAACCATTCACCCTAAAGATAGATATAATATAAAGAGAGTCAATTTTATCAAAAAGTCACTAGTGAGAATATAAGCCACAATATTTGTACCTTGTAGATTCAATGGTTGAGCCTCAACACTAATAGACGTATGATTAAATTCATCTAGTTGACATGTCTGTTGTAACCTTAAATCCAAACAATGAACGATATTCTTCATTATCCCACTAAAATGGATGTGATTTTCTTAAATTACCATTAATGCCTCCTCGACCTATATAGATAGGTGGATGATAACATATCTATTGATGTGGGATAAGGGATCCCCATCTAGATCTCTATATCAGCCTCAATCCCCATCACAACACATCTTTTAGGGTTTCTTATTGGACATCATTATGTGATGCCTCCTGACACAAGAATAGAACATTACTAGTGGTAGATGACCCTAATAATGAATGTGACCCGCCAACTACACTAATAAGAAATATCTTGGTTACTTCCCTAAGAGGTAGATCCTCTCCATTGGATACTCTATATTCCACCATGTAAGTGAACACTCTTAAAATGGTGCTTACTATTATAATTGGGTGCACCACTAAATCCACATAGATAAACTATTGTTACACCACCTAAATATTCATTTTGGTTCCCCATTTAAATGAGATCCATATCCTCTACCTATACAAACTTTGTTAAATGATATATATAAACCTATGTAATGATATCAAAATTATGTCCATCCATAATACGTCTTGTCAAAGCTGGGTCATATCCTTCAATTATCATATAAAATACTATAAATATGTTAAAATGATAAAAAAAATCCATCATTGACATACTCCACCATAATAATTACATAAACTAAGAAGAATTATCCACACATAGGGTCTTAGTGAAAAATGTTCTAGGAAGTTATCCAGAAATTCTTTCCATTTGTTTTGTCCATCCACACATCTCACACATAAACATCCCACCAGCACTTTGTTGGTCCATGTAACATAAAAGATACAAATTGGAAATTATTTTATGACAGATTTACAAATTGGTCAATAATATTAGGGATAAACTCAATCCATAACTAAGCATCCAAACGCCCACCCTCTCTGATAAGCATCAGAGGATGCTGTAGGTGAAACTCCAAAGTCAAATAATTCACACATAACACATATTGCCTCGGGTCCTTTTCCATAAATGGTATAATATGATTAAAATCATCACCTAAATTTCTTCTTCTATATGACCTTCAACTAACAGGAGTCTAGTCATTTTATCATTTGTGTATTTTTTTCAATTTCACCATGCTTCCCTACTTAAAACACAATCATTGTGTAGTCTCCCAATAATTTCAAACACACTTATCTTGAAATATAACATTTGTATTCCAAAATCACCAAAAATAAGGACCAAAGTTACACATAAAGAAAAAACCCTCATGAACTATCACAATGGATGCATCTACATTAATATTGATATACTAACTATCCATATTCAAGGCCATGGTTTATATAGGTTAACATATATTTTCAAACTAGAAAAAAAACTATTTGGTACTATTTCAACAATTTCAATTTGAAAACATCCAATTTAATTAATTTGAAATTATTTATTTATATCAATTCTTTTACACCAAATGAAATAAAAAATAATTATTATTTCACACAACAAAAACATAACACATGTTCCCTATGGGTTCTTAATGTGATGCATGTCACATAAATTTTTAAGTTCCTAACATTATTCATGCAAAAAACCCACATTATATAGCAACCCAGGATTAGAATCATGGAAATAGTAACATCACAGGACATGTGAATTACCCAAGGTGAAATAACTCTATCCATAAAAGTTGAACTATAATAAAATTAATCCCACACTAAGAACATCAGATTCCCCTATACTTGAGACAATTAATACCATGGAAAACCTTATTCCAAAGGCCTAAAACATACTAATACACAGTATAAACTTCAAAAAATAATAAATATATAGATTGAAAAATATTTTATACAATATTTCAACATCTTAGATCATGTTCCACTAAATTGGTTCCCACACCAGGTTTGTCAAATCACCTCATTGTTTCTCCCAATATAAAATTTTATTATTACATGTCGATATAGTTTAATGAAATATATGGTAGAATATAAACTATATACTAGAGTATAATATTAGAGGAAATAAAATTAAATAAAAATCAATGAAATAATAATAAATAATCATGAATCATGTAATCAGTTCAAAAAAACAATTAATTATACATAAACCAATAAAATATAAATATCATGAAATAATAGTGTCGTCCACTAAATGAAACCCAAAATAAATATAGGGTGACAATCTCCCAAAATAATTCATGAAATCATCCTAATTTCCTCACACATTCTCTATCCTGAATCCTGAATTGACCATCTATCTTTAGTTATTTTCATATATCTTAACGTAAAACCATGAAATCAACTCGGCTGCCAATGGTGGCCTAAGGTGGGTCTTAGTACAACACAATATGACCCCACCAATGGTTTATAAATAAATAAATAATCAAAATATTTGTTATATAAAAGTTTTGATAAATAGTATACATGCTATAAATAATATTGGGATTATAATTTAATAGGTTTAAAATATCCCCAAGTCCACTTGGGATCCACAAATTCCGGAATCACTAACATAGGTTCAACCTATGCCAGAAGTATGAACTATATACTATGAGTGGTTAATCACTCTGATTCATAAGGGAATTCATTAATCAATTCCATTTAATTTATCATATCTCCAAGCCTCAGTCTAGTTATTCTTACCATGTCTAATGATATGAGGATGCATTATCAATCCCACACCCAAAACCATGAAATTAATCATTTGTGTCTATATCATCAGTATATCCAAGACCATGTAGTGTATTAGGGGTTCTTATATAATCATTCAGACCCCCCTAGGATGATTAGAGTCAGTCAAACATCCACCATATGAATATTCACAATAACCATGTTTCATCATCAGTAACATCTTTATCAAACAAACTAAACAAGTGTGCACCATTTCATTCATCAACGCTTACATGATTCACTCTATTTATCATTTTTAACTCTACTAAATAACAATTATATGTTTCCATTAATTCATAAAACCCATCATTAAAATTTATTTCAAACCATTGAGAATTTGGACAAATCTTTTTAACAATTTAAAACATTATCTCTTAATCACCAAATATATCATTAACTATTACATTCTAATCCAAACGACCCATATACCGTGATAACATTCCGAACAAGAATACGCGTGATTTAACAACTTAAATCCTCTAATTCCAATTCCATAACACATATCGTTACTCTCAAGGGGGTGGTATTCCCTATGGGTAACCATTGTCCCAGTCTAAAAATCACCAACAAACTTAATGGGGACTATGAAGGGCATAACCCATCAATTTATCAAATAGTTTACTTTTCATACTAAAATAAACAAATTAAAATCACGATGGCTCAATAGAATAAACATATACGTATGTATAACATCAATAATATTGGAGAATAATTCTAGACCACCTACCACAACATTGTAGAGAAGCACTCACCCTACCCTAGTCCTTTATTGGAACTTAAAATCATATTATAATGAAGCTGAAAATTCTATTGAAATAAATTACAAAATGAGATTTCAGAGAAGTGGAAAAACTACATAAAAGTTTTCCAAAAAAATAGGAGTAGGATGACTCATGGACTTACCCATAGTTTTGATTGTAAAAACACAATATTTCATAGTATGTTATCTTTAATAAATAGTGTTTCACAAAACACTGAATTGTATTTCATAACAGGAAAGATTGCGTCTCTTTAAAATAACACATTAGTTTTATAATTATTTAAATGATATATTCGAAAAATATTCAATAAATATAATAATATAAATAATAATAAATAAAATTTTATTTTTATTTCATATTTCTCACATAAATAAAATATATTATAATTAAATATATATCTTTCGATAAAATAGTTATATGTTTAGAAAATACAATATTCATAAAAGAACTAATTTTACAGACTTTTGGGAATAATTATAAAATAAATTTAATACACTCATATAAATTTAATTTTGTAAAATTGACATTATTTTTTAATTTGGAATATCAAATTTTGATTAGGGTTATTTTTTGGTTTTTTTCTGAAAAAAATCATTTTTTGATGATTAGTTAAAACACTACATTATTGATAAAACCTTAATTTTACATTTAAAAAATTATTTTACTTTAAATTAATTTTAATGTCTAAATTGATAAATAATTCATATATAAACCCAATTTTGGTCCTTTTAATTATTTTCATAATAGAATTATATATGAAAATTCATTGGACATTTTAATCATCCGTTTACCTGCCTTCTAGCCACATTTCAATATTACCATTAAACCTAATTTTACTACTTCTGTGAATTTAATATTGAAAAAAAATTACAAGGTTTTTATCAGTATGAAATATTTTGTCTAATAGGATCAAAATAATTTTTGGTGAATAGTAAAATTTGAATTTAATTTAACACGGTTAAAGGTTAATAGGGTAACTAAATGTAAAAAAATATTACAGCAATATAAAATTATCCATATACATGAATTATTTTAATTATAAAACTACTGTTCAACCCTAATCAACGTTAGGTGATAAATTTCATTTTTTTTATTCCACATTTATTAGATTATGAAATTTGTTATATTTTATTTAAAGAGGTGTTAATATTTCATATTCAAATGTTAATAACTGTTTCATTTTAAATCTAAGGATATTGAAGTGATATGATCAAGTATAAATAGTATTTAAAAATATACTAAATTTATGTACATCATGATAACTTATTTTTAATTTTTAGACATCAAATTAATAAATTAAACGGTGACCCAATAATGATGTAGTAATTTTTTAATTCATTGAGATATAAAATAATATACATTAAAAATATAAAAAAATATAATTTTATTTAATTAATGACAAAAACTAATTTTATAGATAAATTATACTTTTTATTGATATATTTTATTTATTATTTCATTGTTATAATGTTGGTTTGATATTTTTAAAAATGAAAATATAAAATAGAATTAAAGTGGACATAAATGATATTTTAAAATAAATAAATTTTTTTAAATGGTATAAATGTCATAAAAATATCATGATTATCCAAATTACCTAGATAATGTCTAATACATCATAAATGATCCAATGAAATTTATTTTGGAATTTTTAGTTACAATATAAGACCGTATTGTTTAAAAACTCATGAAGACACGTCAAGAGATAAATTGTTTATCTAAGGGTTCCCAAAGATAAAGTTAATATTATGAGATAAATATGTTTAGATTCATTGGTTGAGAGGATCTAATCCCATCATCATCCTATCCAAGAAATTAGTCATTTTTTATATTTGAAACTAATAATCAATTTATTATAATTTTATATTTTAAGATCATCAAAAAGTGCTCCCCGCCTCTATTATAAAATGGAACTCATCCTTTTCCTAAATTCACACCTCCAAATTCATTTTTATTCATGAAACCCTGACCATTTCCTATCCCTGAAATTCCTATCTTCATCCTAGAGTATATTATTGGTGTAGATATCCAACCTATGATGTCTTCTTGTGAAAACCAAAAGGAGACACTCGAAGAAGGAGTAATGTTTTTACCAATTCAATTCAATATATTTTCTTCTTCTACTTTATCATCCTATATTGTTTCCATAGTAAAGTAATAAATCTAGAATAAAATATCTTATGTGATTTTTTTGTTTTATGGGACATATATATTTATCCTTTTACCGAACCTGTGAAAAACAATATCACCATGTGTCCGTGGATAAGACATGCCATCCCCACGTCATGATGATAAATTTTTTCCTTTACAAATCATTTGTATGTGTATAACGATGAATATAAAAGATTTAGATAATATATATAACATTATATTATATCTATAAAATTAATATTCCATTCAATTACATACAATTTAACCATTACTAAAATGATATCGCTCCTCGTGCATACGTACAACTTACCATCCCCACAACACGATGAGATTCATCATCCACATTCACCGTTCAGGAATGCTATTAAAAATATATCTTATTAATTTATATGAAATATATTACATAATAATTCTACTTTCATAATATATAAATACATATATTTCATTATTTTATTTCTATTCAATACTATAATAAAATGGAATCAACATTCAATCATATATGCGATCTACAATCACCATGAACGGATTATTCAATTCCAGATATATATATATATATTATATTTATATTCTAAATATTTATGAAATATAAATCATTTTACACATTATGGATGTATATAAAAAAATATCTATGTAATATGACCAGAATAAAAAATCAAAACACTTACGATAAAGAATGAAATTAATATGTGAAATGGTTCTTTTACTAGGAAATTATTAATAAAAAAGTAATAAGAATCCATAAAGAATCATATATGTTAAAATTAATATTATTATGATTCTGATATAAGATAATAATATGTTTAAAATCAATATAAAGTAGCTTCAGACACATATAGCGTGTATCTGACTTAAGGTAAGGGAATTCTGTCTCACTATTAATTTTCTGAAGATATAAGCCACGTTCACCTCATATTTATTTTGTGTGATGTATGTGATTCCCCTATTATATGGGATATAATCAATAATTTAATCTTTATGGTATTTAATTATTTGTTTCAAGATATTGGGCTTATTATTTAAATGTTCAAAGTGGCATGGGACTCTTTGAATGTTTAAATAATTAATTCTCTTTCCATTTCAATATTCATGATATTATCATATATACTTATTTATATATATATAAAAGAATATAAAATAAATTTTTTGTAAAATATTAATTTCACTCAATTTTTTCAAAAGAATTTTTTTTTTGGTTTTATATATGGTAAACTTTAAATAAAAAATCATTTTAATTTAATTAAATATTTTATCTTCTAAATATTTCTTATTAAGATCCATGTTTTGAAAATGTTTTAAAGATTTATTTATATAAACATTAATGAATGAATGTGATAAATCCTATAGGAATTTTCTATGAGGTAGGGGACATTTTGATTCAAAAATACTATTTAAAATGTATCCTTTTATAATAACATGGATTTAAACAGATTTCAAACTCAAAAATATCTATTTATCTCCATGAGTATTAATTATTTTCATAGATTTTATTTGTATATTCCAACAACAATTGTTCTTTTTTATGTTTGATAGATGTTGAATTATTATAAAATAATATTCTATATTTTCGTAAAGGTTTTATGTAATGTTTGACTTGTAATGTTCTATTTTGATACCATTAATGGTTTACGGTTACACTAATAGAATTTCATATACTATTTTTTATAAAAATATTTTTGTTTCACCCTTTTAAAATGAGGAATGCATTGGACATGTAAATAAACATATTCGAGACCAATTAAAGAAAGAACTATGGGTTAGGGACTAGTTAGTAAAATCTCATTGGGTTTGAGACCACCTAATTAAATCCCCTCGATGGAGCGATTGTTCTCATGAGACAAATCAATTGGGTTTTTGGCTAACGCGTTACCTGTAAGGTCTTAAAAAAGGTCCTTGATGGAATGTATGACAGTAAACATTCCTTCATAATGAGATTAGTTATTGATATTAAACATGAATTTTTAACTATTAAAATATCTATGTGATTGATTAAATATATTTGTTTGATTCATTATTTCCATATTATGTGGAAGGTAATGTTTAAAAGGATTTTTTTTAATTTTATAAATTTCCTTAAATGTGTAGGCTTCTTTATGAAAGATTATATTGTATTGTTTCACCATACTGAGCATATGAGATCACCATATTGTTATTTTTTATTTTAATATTATTCCATGAAGTGTATTAGGATTTATATTCAGGGATAATCTAGGAGAATAATTGTGTTCTCAATGTATTATCAATGTTTAATTTTATGTTTTCAAGCATAATGTAATGTTCTTATATGTAATCTATTTTCTAAGGATTCTAAACTAATACATCCTTCAGATTTGGATTCCATGAAAACATGCTAATGTATTAAAATAATACACCATATCTGAGCATCTAGTGTTGGGTAATTACATTTATTTTCTCCATGAAATACACCAAACACCAACAAATTTATAGAAATTGATCCCTGTAAGATGGAATAACATGTGGTTACACACCAGGATGATGGGAAGAAATTATTATTATATTTTGTGAAAATAATTATAATATTTATAGGTAAAATGATAAATTTCCAAAATTTTATAGACATTTAGGATGGTTGTATGGTTTTGCAAACCATTAGATACCATTGGTCCAATTAGGGGCCAAGTAAAATGGTTTTCAAGAGTTTTTGAATTTTTTTAAAAATATAAGAAGTCCATATTGGGGGATTTTCCCAATTTCACATGGTTTACACCCTATAATTTCATGGTTAACAAATCAATAAACTCCCTTATATATGGAACATGTTTTTAGAGCATAGTAAGAACAAACTGTTCCCCAACTAATCTCCAAGAACTGGATGGACACTATTACTAATTTCATAACCTAAAACCATGAGAAACTTTTAAAACCTCTCAACTATCATGAGGCATTCCGTTAACAAATTAAAAGGGAGTTAAACTAAAACTAAAAAAGAAATATACCTCATAAAAACAAGGAACATATAGATGATGAGTAATATTTATATTATAATGGAAAAGGGGAAATACGAAGATATGTTAATTAAGAAATTATAGATTCTTTTGTGGATTATATCCCAAAATATGATTGATAATGTTATATTATTAATTTCTTAAAAATTTAAACCTATAAAATTATGGTTCTAAGAAACAACTCCATTGAATTTCATAGGGCAAGGAAATTTTGGGCCCCACAGCTAAGTGTTCCATGAAATTTTACGATTATAAAGAAGAAGAAATTCCCATGATTGTATTTTCTAATGAGATGGATAGAAGTTTATCATCTAAGGAAAATAAATTAGAAAGTAGAATTTTCACTCATAAGAGGAAAATAACCTAATGTAAATATATTTAAATATAAAATATAATTTAGAAGGCCATAATTAATAAGAATTTGTTATTAGGAAAGGAAAACCATTAACATGAAAGAAAAATGATGATTAATATATTTAATTGTAGGGATCATAATGTGAAGTTGGAGACATAAATTAATGAAATATGCATTTAAAAGTAAAATGAAAATAAATTAAATGTGGTTGAAAATAAAAAAAATATATTAAGTAGTAATAAAATGAAAGAGTTTCTCCCAAGACTAATATTAGAAAAACAATTATGAAAAGTAGCTATAATTTTAAGAGAACACCATGAGCTCAATATCAATGTGGAAGACAGTATGAGATCATTGATGGCTTAACAAATATGGTTAAATGTACGGTGAAACTGATCAATGATCATGAAGGATAATTATTAGAGATGAAATGAAATATCAAGGATAAAAAATTATCAATGAATTTTAGGTTGAAATCAGAAAATTTGATTATCTGGGGTATTAACAATGTGATGGAAACTCATATAGATCCACAAAATTAGATTAAGGAATGACATTAACTACAATGTAAATATCAATAAGAAGAATAAATTTTTTATATTAATTATAAACAAAAATAATCCATGGTTGAAATTAAACCACAATCACCCACTCCATATAGAATAATTAACTTAAAAAATCCAAATATCCTAAAAATATTAGTGAAGGCGCATATGCATATAGAAAAAAATTGTTGTTATTATTGTTGAATGATACAAAATAATATAATGATCTTTCTATATTAAAATGGTATATAATGTAATAATATATATACATAAAAATTATTATAATTTTCTAAAATTTGTATTTTTTGGTGGGTATTATTATCACTGCATCATATATGGACACGAATTCAAGCATTTCATTATAAGAACATGGAGTTTTTTGACAACGGAAACCTAAAATGGAATATAAAAATATATCAAGGTGTCGTCAAAAAAATTTAACAACCAATATAAATTCATATCAATATAATTAAAAAAATATTTTTCATATCCAATGGAGGAAAAAGTATACACAACACTAGTAGAACTGAAGAACATGATTTGGGGGAATGTAAATGTGTTGTGATAGATTTGATAGTATATATTTATTTAAAATATATGGGATAATTGGGATTTTTAATTAATGATAGTGGATCCAATTAATATATGAAAATAGTCAATGTATTTTATAGGGGATTAAGTACACAAATGAATATAACATTCGGTTACCAAAAAATGAGTGCTTAAATATTATAGGCTTGTGAAATCACAAACCTATTGGAAAATATATGAGTAAAATTTATGTATTTTTTATTGATTTCCTTTGTCACAGGTTAATTGTTGTAATCTTATTCAATTTGTTTTCTCTATAAATTTCTTCAAGATGACTGTTATTTTCATTGGAAATTATTATCAAATAGCGGATAAGGAATTTTCAAAAAGTAAAATCTCTTTCACATTAGCGGTGACAAATATATTTTATTTAAATCCAAAGAATAAGAAACTATTTTATGAAGTAATCATGTTGGCCACATGACCCACAAATACATTTATGTAGTTTTAAAAAATTATATAGCATAAGTTATCTCCATGGTTAGACACTATCATATCTCAAATTTGTGACATTTTTTTGAAAGAAAAATATTATTTGGCAGATATATAATCTATAATATAAAATGTCTTAGCAGCTTATAGAATTGTTATATATTGATTTTTTTGAGCTGATATAACCAAAATTAAATTATGGGAATATATAATAGGTTCTAATCCAGGATGACTATAATCATAATTCATTGTTTACGGTGATCACTAAAAAATCATAATTGCTTAATACAATAACATGATATCATGGATTGATGGAAAAAGAGATAACGATAAAAATTGTTAAATTTTTTAATGATAATAAATGTTTTTCAAAAATATTCATGTTGATTATTATCTCTAAATTTATGAGATAAGGATTCAAATCTCTGCAATAAAGAAATCCTAAAAAATGGTTATGTTGAGAAAAATAATTATATCCTCAATAATATGGTAAAAATTATTTTAAGTATGAAAGGTATATAAGATATTTCTTTAAAGAAGTGTTCATGTAATCTACCTTTATCAAATATTAATTTTTTTATAGGTAACTGAATGGTTTAATATGTGGTATGGTATGAGAAAAATCCAACATTTTGGTATTTTATATTTTTTAAAAGTAAATTATTTGTAATAGATAAGTTTAATAATCATAATGTTCTTGAATTATAATGTTATTGGAAAAATTTATAATTTTTTTCAATAAATATATAATAAAATGTATTATAATTAAAATGTCAAATTATAAAAACAAAACAACTTTTTTCTTCAAATGTCTCAAAAAAGTCACCAGTAAAGTGTTGAGTATTTTGTAATCTCAAAGGGATAACAACAGATGGTGGTATATTTTGATAAAAAAATGAAAATAAAGTGCGTTACATTTATTTTTTATCTATAAATATTCCGTTAATCCATCCATAACATAATATGAACCAAATTTATTGGGATAGAAAAACCATTGTAATAAAAATTAAAATGGTGTTTGTTATACACATCACTCTTGTAACAAGTAGAGCCAAGGGTTTTTATAATATTAAATATAATGTTATGTAAATAAATTAAATGAACAATATTATTGAACTAATTTTACAATTATAAATATTGATATTGTTTCTAAGATAAAAGAGTATAATAATAGGAAAACCAAGTGGCTTTCAAACAAAAAAATTAATGATAAAGGAAAGTTTGATCTTAAAAAATACAGGATTTTTTTAAATTATGTTCTTAGATTGATGGAATTAAAATTTATTTGATGTTTTCTTCCATTTATATGTTATATATTATTCAATTTTTCTATTCAATTGAATATAAGTGGTGATTTTATTTTTTTCCAAATGGACCTTAAATCTACATCCTACTATTGTGTTCAACAATAATTGTGTTACAATGAAAAACTAGATGGTTTTGCATATTTATAACGTCCAAAAAATTGTTGAATTAATGAGAATTTTTTATAGGCTAAAAAATCACAAAGATAGTGGTATTCTAATATTGATCGATTTTTGAGAAAGGTAGGTTTTCAACATAGTTGAGTATATAATAATCTCTATTTTAAGAAAGATAGTTATCAATGGATTAATGAGTCATATATGTAAATGAAATAATCATAGAAGGATAAAATATAGCTCAGTATATTAGGTTTACTAAATTTATTGGGTCTGAGTTTAAAGGCTATTAATGAGGATCCCTAGATATTCAATCTGGAAACAATTTCAAAATTTAAATTCTTTAAACACTATCTTTTATACAAATTTAGATGAGAAAATATTTATTTTACAAAATTACCATTAGTTAAAAATTACATATAAAAATAATCACACAGTACATGGATGTTTTTCTATATTTGGGGATTAACCACAATTTTAATCTCAAACAAAATATTCCATTCATTCATTATACTAATATTTCCTTTTTATGACAGCAAAGTCCGCAAAAAAATCTATTCTACATTAATATTACATTTAAATATAGCATTTTAAAAAATTCCCTTTGTAAAAATAAATAAAAAAGAAAATGTTTTTCGGTACACTATGTAAGTGGAAAATCGATATTTTATTAAGGGTTAGATAACAAAATATGAGAAAACATGATTAGGAGAGAAATAAATTTTTTAATGAACACATAAAAATTGAAGTATTACATATGTCATGATATAAGGAAACATAATACTAAATGAACAAAAAAATCCATTCCATAAGATTGTGATAAATTATAAATGAACCATTGATCGTACTCATAGGCTTATGACAAATAAATGATTCATATGTATAATAGATTATTACATTGATAAAAAAATAAAAATGTGATCTTTCCCAAGCTAAATATTATGACAAAATATATATGTGATCTTATACATTAAAAGTCATTTTAATTAATCAATATAGCTTTTTTTCCAAGTACAATCATGTTTAAAGTGCTGTATATAATCATTTCTATACACCATCATGTAAAATAATGAATATGTGATCATTCCCAAAAATAATCTTTTGGAAAAATCTATAACATATAATTCCCATGAAAAATCATGTGATCAATGAATAAGGTTATCATATCCACACAAAAGATTTTGTACCAATTGAAATAAGGTGATTTCAAAGAACAACATTCTATTCTCATGAGATATAAAAACATAAAAATTATATTGGAGGGACATATTGGATCTCACCTCTCAATTATCAATACATATGTGTTTCACTAGAATATAATAATTAGACAGATCAAAATTAACTTATGGAAATAGAAAAATGGTTTAATAGTATTTATAAATGACATAAAAACTCAAGAATTTAAATGGTTGATAACTCAAATTACATCACCCAAATTGAATATTTCAAATAAATATTTATATTTTGATACATGGAAAATATCAACCTAAAAAATAAGGCCTTCCTGAATAAGGTAGAAAAAATTAGTTACATTTTCAATGAGTTTTAATGTAAATGATTTTTACATTGTAATATGTGATGAAGTTCCATTTAATGATGAATATTCAATTTTAAACATGTTAATTTTGTGAAATGGAAAATAATGTATTCTAAATATCATTGTTTAAAGATATATATCAATAATGAAGACAATTAAAATATTAAATGGTTTCCAAAAGATCAAGTAAAACCTTTCAATAATTCTTAATTTTTAATAAAAATTCAATAATAAATATACTAAATGAAATAGAGGTTATCAAAATTAATTTTACATTGTAGATAAAATATTTTATTTTGAAATTATTGAAATCATTTTTAATATTTTGAGATACTATTATGTCAAAATAATATTTTAATAATGATAAAAATTATAATTTTTAAAATATGAGAAGGGAAATATGATGTTCACATTATATAACATAGAAATATGATTCCAAATAAAAAGGAGTAGCTTGCTGAACAAGGATAATATGAACATGAGTGGAGATCCATCATTAAAGAAGATCATAATTATTCAAGTCAATAATATATAATTTATGGGGATTAATTTTATTAATTTGGATGATTTGAATTAATAATTTCATTTTAATCAAGGATTAAGTGAGGTCTCCCTAAAACAATATAATAGTGTGGAAGAAAAAAATTTATTAAGAACAATGTTCATGATGGAACATTATAACTTAACTAAGGGAGTTATGTTAATAATAGACCTTGAAACACGGGTATAAGTTGAATTGAATGTCATTTAGAAAAATAACATGATATTTTTTAAGAAACAATTGATTTACATGAATATAGTATAATCCATTTATTAGATATAAAACACAACATAACAAATATATCATGGTTCATAATAATAATTATATCTCAAAAAATTAAATTTGATTTATAGAACCCCTAACATTATTTATATACTCTTACATAGATATTTAATATCCTATATAAAAATAATAACTATTTTAATAACTTTTTCCATATCATTATTCATTTATATTTTCTTTTATAACATTCATTTAAAATTATTCACCACAATATTATTAATTAAAAGTTACTTGTTTTCCATATGGGGTGTGGGTTATCGTTATCATTTTGAAATAGTTTAGTAATATTGTTTTTCCTTTATTATTTTTACAATCCACATATTTACAATATAGAATATTTATATAAGGTATTTTTATAGTTATTTATAAAGTTATAATTACATTTTATATCTTTTTTATGATCCCTATAAAATAAATCGAAAGGGATAATGATTTGGTTGTTTTCAAAGAATAAAAGTGAGTATCGTAATTAGAACTTCTGATATTAATGTTATATTTCTAGAAGAAAAACTAATGTAATTATTCAATTATTTATATCATATATAATTTAAAATTAAATTCCCAAAACCATCAAGGATATTACTTTATTTCATTTTTCTACTAGTTGATTCAAAAACCCCACACATGAGGATACCATAACTAATGGATTATAATGATTTTCTAAGTGGTTTATATTAGAATAATAACATTATTACCAGAAAAATGTCAACATATTGACATTTTTAAGGTTACTAATCTAATATTAAGGTATTATAATAAATAAGAAATTTCTATATGAAAAACAATATACAATACTTTGTGAAGTTTGTAGTACTCGCATGGACGAATGCGATTTTTTTCAAAATTTATATGGTAAATGGTAGAATATATTTATTCCAATAAAACTTTAAAACTAACAAAAAAACAATAATAATTCCATTTTTATTAATGAGAAATGATATATTTTGAATGTAAGAATAAAATAATGAAATTTAGGGAATATTACCAGTCACATTGAGGGAATGATTTTTCCATTGGTGGAATCATTAAAAAAAGGGATTAAGATAAATAAATATTTCAAAAATATAAATTATATGAAATATTATTGTAATTTAATTAAATAGAGTATATTTTTAGTGGGAAACATGAATTTGGGATTTGTATTTATGGGTTCGTGAGAGGCAACATTTATAAGTGGTGGTAATGGATTTGTAGAAAATTATTTCAACGTAATATAATGATAGAACCTGTATCACATTTGAAGAACAGTCTAAAATATAATATAATGTATTTAAGGTACATTTTTTCTTGTAAAAACATTATCCACTATAATATTAGATAATTTTAATCATTTTGTCCCTTTTACTCCATCGATTTACCTTTCAACCAATTTTTTCTTTAACCATCATAACTAGTTTTTACCTATGTACATAGTTTTTTATGCCTAAAAATAAGATGGTTATCATTATAAAATTTAGTCCTACAAATTTAAAATATAAAGTTTATTTAACCGAATATAAATTATTATATGTAAGAATGATTGTTTTAATATTACATAATGTATCATGTAAAAATATGTCTCCTAGATAATATTATATTTAAACATAATATTTATGTGTAAGATAAAATTATTATATGTTTATATTTTCTTGATAAAAATTGTTGTATTATAAAATAATTAAATTTTATGTGGATTTCAAATCAATATAGAATTTACTTTTACCCAAAAAATATTTAATTAAAATAAATGAACAAAATAGTTTTTTTATTAGAAATAATTACATTGTGTAATTTTACCCAGGTTTAATAATTTCATAATAGTATATTGAAATGTATATATTTACCCCATAATAAAAAATTTATCACTAAATTTTATATGTTTTTATAAAATTCTTACTTCTTTATCTATTTATAAAGGTTATAATTTTAATAAAAATGTAATTTTTATTATTCCCCAAATAATAATTATTTCATGAATATCTAAAAAATTCACCACAGTGTAATATTAATATATATAATTCATAATATATGTAAATTTTTTAAATTTAAATTCAAAAATATATAAATTTATCATTTAAATAAATATTTAAAATATAAAGTAAGACTAACTTTATTAAAAAATGATTATTTAGAGAATTAATTATTCATAATATTTTTTATATTAATTCATCATTTTGAAAATTTTAATATATAAGTTAAAATATTTTAATATCATATTATATTAGAATAATAATTTAATAGTTATTGATTTAATTTATTAATATTATAAATTGAAGTATAAGTAAGAATATTTTTGTATATTAACAAATTTTATTTATTTATTCACTAAGAATGATATATTTTAATTGAATTCTATATTTCTATTTACCAGATGTCTTTTAATATTAAAATTATTTTTTAAAAAATTATCTAATATATCATAGATTATTTTTGTTTTTTGACATACAGAACAAGATATTAATAAAATATTTATTTGAATGAAAAAATAAAAAAAATTCATGGGGTTTCATAATGAAAGAATCGATTGATGTTTAGATAATGTTTATAAGAAATAAAAAGTGTTTACTGGTCAACGTGTTTGAATGTAAGTGAATAATTGAGATGTTGATTTACATAATTTTTATAACACTCATAATTGTTCTTAATACATTTTGAAGAACGTGTTATCAAGTCATTATAAATGAATTATACTTAATAGTGGACCAAATGATTTTTTGTATATCAAAGGGGTAATGGATTTTGGATTGTTTTATAGTGGAATATAACAACTAGTTTTTTTGGGATATAATGATATATATTGATATATTATAATAGATGACATGGAGTCAACATCATGTGGTATATTTTATCAAGAATATTTACGTAGGTATTCATTAATCAGGAATAATGAACCTATAAAAAAAGAAATATGGAAGATGAATTTATTGTAGCAACTCTTGAATGAATAAAATCATATGGATGAAGAAACAACTTTATGAAAATATAGTTGAAGTAACTTCTCATGTTGAAATCATGTTTGATAAATCTATTACTATTAATATTATGAAAAATAATAAATTTCTTTCATGGAAAAAAATCAGATAATGATTATATAAAAAATTATTATAGTGATTTTCTTGGTTCTTTAATATGGTATTAAGTTGAGATTACCAAAAATGGGGGGGGGGGTATTATTTTGTGAAATGTCCTTCCTAATTAAAATAGTTATTACTTTTAATATCTCAATGCCTTAAATGGTTCTATATCTCTTGGCCTTGTTGGATATTTTTATGATAATTTTCCTAAATTAGGATTTTATTCAATCAGTTGAAAAACAATTTTTTTTATTTTTTATTTTTTATGATCACAATTACTCTATTTTGGTGTGCATGCGTAATGAATATATGAAAAAAATTACCCGGTTCTCACTCCCTATTATATGTCCAAGTAAAATGCATCAGTATTGTTTCATCTAAAAAATCACTATAATGTGAATATCTCATCACATGGTGTGACACCCTAATATTTTTTAAATATTTTTTTGAAAAAATTTATTCCTTTTCATATTTTATAATTCCCATAATAATGAATATATCTTGTGGAAGAACTATGTTTACCTTACATTTCACGTACAACAAAGTTATGCATCCATATTAAACAACACTATCTGAATATATCACTACATTCAACACAATTTTTATAAGGTACTATGTGCAACAAAATTAAAATATTCCACTATAATGAATTCTGGAATAGCCTATGTTACACACAAAAATATTTTTATCTTGATTAGTAATCAACTTTTAGTATAAATAATTCTCGAAATTTTATTAAAATATTCATAACTGATATAAAAATTTTAACTTATATGTTGAAAAAATGGTTATGAATATGATTAAATAAATTATGAAAATATGGTTTACACATTTATATAAATGAATTCATTGGTAACCAATTTACTTTAAATGAAAATAATACTCTGGGGAAAATATTAGAAATCATTTATGGGAAAACTATTTTTATAAATTAATTTAACCACTTTTGATGAATTTTATCAATAAAATATATATTTTATATTCAATCATCTATTTAACATTGATTTTATGTATTTTCTAGGATAGATAAATGAATAAATACAATTTCACGCATAATGATGTATATTTTTCAATAATTTAATTTTACCACAGTTTAATAAAAACTCATTTCGAAATATAAATTTAGAAGGATTTATAAATTATATTAGACACAATAAAATTAATTTTTTAAATTTGAATGTGAAATTTATCTTAGTGTGAATTTTTTTTATTTTTCTGAGAAGATTCAATTTTTTTATGAATAAGAAAACACAAATTATTATTGAAAAATTAATGTTCATATAATTCATATATATGGTTAAATTCAATTTAAAATTGGTTTTAATTATTAATTTCATCAATTATACCTATAGAAATCTAATTTATGACATTGAGATCATTTTCACATTAAAATTGGTTATAAAAATAATTGAATGTGTTGAACTTTTTACTTCAAATCCCATTGTTTCATCCCTTCTGTTGGATTAATTTTATATTAAATTCATCCAGATTTGTTATTAGAATTTTGAAAAATGATTCCATATTTTGAACCAGAATAAATAAATAATTTCTGGTAAGATAACCATATTTTCTTATAAAAATGATTAGTGAATGTAATTAAAATTAATTAATATGATTAATATAAAAACAATATTACTTAGTGGTTATCCTTTAAACTAAACGGGAAACTACCTATAAATAATTACAAAACCCATTTTATAGCCATATTTAGACCATATAACCTCCTCTATCTAAAATAGATCACTACTAGAGGGGAATTATGAAAGGGAGATCTCCCAAAAGTGTTTAACTATTGTTCTTTACAAAAATACAAATTCTCATTATCTATAAAAAACAATCACCCCCTCACTTATTCACATATATAACAAAAATTGGCTCATCCAAAACCTATAAATATCAACCCCAAAAAATCCATTATTTCATCCTATAATCATTAATTTGGGATAAAAATAAAACCAAGGAAGATCATTGGTCAAAACCAAAAGGATGTAGTCCAGAAAAAGGTAATATTCTTCATTTGCAATTTTATTTTATTTCATTATACATCCAATAAATATGAATTATATAATCCTTATTATATTAAATATATATGTATTTTTTTATTCATATGACATATATCTTCGTGCACTTCCATAAAAATGGTTACACAATCATCATTCATGCGTACTGAGGACTACTGGCTCACCAATGGTTATTGTTCACACATCAATGACCACATCTCAATGGTTGGGAATAATTACAGATGTAAAATAATTAATTGATATATATATATATATATATGATTTTATATACCTCTAAATTAAAAGGACATTTTTTTCTTAAATTCTTTGGAATTTTACGAGTCTGCAGTTTCTGATGTCACCAAATTCCGAGGCCCAGTGTGCCCGGAATAAATTTATGAATTTTAGTTCGGGTACTTTCAGTAAACATACGTGTCAATTTTTCTATCTTTTGAACCGGTGCTCGGAATTGAAATCTGAGGACACCGATGAACTCACAGCGCCGGTATTTGCTTAAGGGGACCTTTACCGTAGTTGCATTTTATGTAGGATGGAAGTTTATTTTGGGATTTATAATAAATTAAATAAAATTGTTGTATACACAATTTTATTATTAAGGGGTGGTTATTTCCTCCATGAAGGAGTTGGAGGTGGGTAACACATCCCACATAACCTCCCATGGGAAAATAATATGTGTGGGGCCCACACGAGCCTAAACCCTCTACTCCCCCATTAAACACTCTTGAACCCCCCTCCCCCATTGATGTATTTTAACCCTCTTCATTCCACCCTCCTCTCATGAATGTGCCAACACACTCCCCATTAATGAACAATTAATTAATTGGATTCTCTAATATTTGATTTATTTTGAATTTCATGGCATCATTATAATTTTGGAGAGCCTATTATTTGTTTTGCCCTTGGAAAATATTTTGTGGAAAAAGGCTTGGGAGAATTCAACTTCTCCATCGAAGAACACGAGGAAGTATTCTCCCGATGTAGAACATCTCCCACGAAGAACATCGCCAATGACTAGGGACCTTTTTTCTCTGACGTTGATAGAATGATATTCTTCCTACAGGATGTTGTCTTCTATGACGCCCGACCTCCGCAGCAAGGCGACGTGCAACGTTCTTGAAATCGAGGTAGGGGTTTATATTATTTAATGTGAATAAATTATCTCGTTCTTATTGAATCCTTAGGAATGTCTTTGGCCATCTGTTATCGCCTAACATGGAGGGCGTGGGCCGAGCAAACACGGCCCGATGACACTCCGACGGTTCTCGATTATTTTGGCGGCAGCGACTGGAGACGGTGGTCGCGCACCGACCGCGTGGAGGGGAACAGCGACCCACAACTACGGGCCACTCGGGCTTATGAAACGGCCGACTACTGTCGGCCGGGTTAGTGAACCACGACACCCACAGGTGCTGCGCAGAAGAAGTGAGGCCCGCATATGTGGGCCGCTTTCGGGCCGAACTAGTCGGGTTGGAGAACCGTGGAGCCCTCTTACTGCCACGCTGCGGGAATACTGCATCCCGCATAGCAGGTCGCTTGGCTGGTGAACCGGTCGGCCGCTTTCCGGTCGGACTGAAGGGAGCCGCGACATCCGCTGGTTCCGCATGTGGAGGAACCGTGGCCAACAATCTATGGGTCTCTCATGCTGTAAAAACCAGCCTTCTTTGGCCAGCCAGGCAGTAGGAAGAGTCAGCGTTGCCCGGTGCCACCGAGCGAACCGAACCGGCCCGGAACCACGGGCCCGGTCTGCGGGTGGGTCGCTCCCCACCAGTCCTGGACAACCCCTAACCAAGTCGGAATCTCTGGGCCGGGTCCCTGGGTGGGCCGCGCTCCACCAGGTAGGGCCGACCCCTAGCCAGTTCGGACCCGCCGAACCAGGTCGGGCCGACACGCCAGCCCACTGGGCTTGACGGGTCGGGCCCGTTTCACATAAACGTGAATAACATGTAGGTCGCACGTCTGATTGATGTGATGTATGCGGAAATGTGACACTCGAGATGAATCGGTCTTTTTCCGATACTCTATGTGAGTTTTGGACTACATTGGAAAATGGTCGGGTTTGGAATGAGCGCAATTCCAACCGGGTCCCCAGAATGGAAAAGTCAATAACTCTCAAACCGGGCATCCGATTGACGTGTCGTTTGTCACATTGGGTTTATTTTGACAAGACAGATCTTTTGGATACATCAACTCATGAATTTGTGATATTTGATTTAACGACCCTTGACTCAAGGAGCGGACCCTCCGAGAATCGAGCGTGTTGTGTGCGGCAACTCTAGAGCTGGCTGCGACTATGAAGACAACCGTACTAGAATCCTCAGTGGGTTTGAAGACGATGGATAATGTACTAGAATCCCCCATGGGTTCAAAAATGAAGACTTCTATTCTTTTATCCTAAGTGGGTCTGACAATTTTGACTTCTGTTCTTGTATCCGGAGTGGGTCCGACAGAGTAGCCAGTCTTGTATCCTATATAGATCCGATAGCTTAGCATGTCTAGTATCCTATATGGTTCTGAAAACTTAGATGAATCAGTGACTACATCTGATCATCTCTATCACTATAAAAAAGATGTATACCTATGTGAGCTGAGTCTATACTTTCAATCATTATCATCGATGTTATTGACTTACATTCCTGTGTCGACTGGGTTGTGCTTGGGCTAAGGAGTTGGAGCTGAACTATGATTGATGACTTAGGTATATGTATGGTCAAATACCTTAGTAGAGATGGTTGATACTTTTTGATCATATCATTTTTCTGTGGTTTATCCTTTGTGGATTCTGGGAGACCTTCAGGGGTCTCGGGGTCCCTACTAAGTATCGTATACTCACCCCTGCATGGGTTATGCCCACACTACGTTGTGTTGGATGCAGACGATTGAAAACACTGATCGAGGTAGATACTTGTAGTGCTGGAGGGTACACATAGGTGGACAACTTGGCGAGATGTACACGGAGCACACAAACGGACCCGAGGTACTGAGGAGGCCATCTGTACCCACCCTTCAGTTGGGATTCTTGGAGGACAAATTAGTAGTTGCTGTTTTACTTTACTGTTGTTGTACTAGTTTTTTAGTTGTATTGTACTTACTGTTAGGATTTTATTTCTGGCCCCTTTCCTTTAAGCACATAATTTTGTATACAGTTTTACTTAGTGCTTACTTCAGTTCTGTACTCTGTTGTGTTTTTTAGTTATATCGAGGCAATTCATTCCCAATATAGGGATTTACGCCTTTGTTGCTACTCGTCATCCCCTAGCATATGGAAGGAGGGATTGGGGTAGTCACGGCATGGGCCTCAAGGACGGGTCGTGACAAATTGGTATCAGAGGAGTCTGTTCTACCGCAGAACTCAAGACTCTGATCATTCTTTTCTCTGAAGCAATAGTGTAAAGAGTATTGAGTGTGGTTTTCAGTCCAGGGATTCCAGTGTTGGTGCGGTGGCCGACGTATCCACACACGAGGACCCTGACCTATGATTTCTGACACAGTGCATGAAAACAATTATTTCATGTGTGTTTTAAATGTTTTCTTTGTGTTTTTTTTGAGTCAACTCACCAGGTATACTGTTTTGACCGTGTCACACCAGTTTCTTTTCAGGATGTCCCCACGAAGGCAGCCAGCTAGGGTTCCGAGTTACGTATGATATGGTAGCCCACCGAGAGATGAGGCCTCAGTGTAGGGCCCCATCACAACAGAGGCACTAGAGGTACCCCCTACCCGCAGGGCCTCCGATACCACCATCCCCAGTAGCAAAGAGTGCATGCCGCCTGAGTGTGTTGCATGACTTCTAGTGACAGAGCCCGCCCAGGTTCTACGGAGAGATGGACCCACAGGAAGATGAGGATTAGTTGGAGGTTGTCGTTAGTGTTTTCAGATTGGTAGGGACACCGACCGACCTCATGGTGATCCTTGTCACGAGTCTCCTGCATGTGGTGACAGGCAGATAGTGGAGCCTAATTCTCCTAGTGCATGATAAGGCATCTTTACTATGTACAGACTTCGAGAGTCTCTTTCTCCTGGAGTTTGTTCCATCCACCCTTCATTCGGTGTGGATTTAGGATTTAATACATTTGCAGTAGGGTAGCATAATAGTATCTTAGTACTCAGCAAGGTTCACCGACCTCTCATGCTACTCCACAGTTATGGTGCGAGACCCGTTCTTCAGGGCCCGGACCTTCGAGCGGGGACTCAGGAATCATATCAGAGCTTCGACGAATCCCCTCAGCATCCCAACGCAGGAGGGGGTGCTGGAGCGAGTCCTTTTAGTGGAGAGTTTTCTCCCTGAGCAGCCACCAGTTGCTAGAACCACCACAGGGCGACATGTAGCAGAGTCTTTTACAGCCAGTAGTAGACAGATGTCGCAGAGGTCTAAGAGGACCAGGCAATCAGGTGGGAGATCTCAGGATACATGTTTGGTTGTGAAGGGCACATGAAACAAAGCTTTCTCTATGAGGATCAGGCAGTGCTATACATGCAGCGGGCACGGTCACATGGCTCGGGACTGCCCAAACCACCATGCGGACGAGAAAAAGACAGTAGAGGGACCATTCAGGAGGAGGCGGAGGTTTGACCGTGGTGGTCCTCTGGGAGCAGGTGGACGTGGTAGAGGAGCTGGCCGAGCAGCGGGTGGTGGACAACATTTTGAGGCTCTACCACCACCACCACCACAACCAGGAGGTCCACCTAGACAACAGAGAGCTGACAGACATAGGCAGGATCAGCTCCATGTAGTCAAGGCCTACGACCATGGTGCACCTGAGATGATTCTAGGTACAATTTATGTCTACTTCATCCTTGTTGCAGTACTTATAGACACAGGTGTGAGTCATTCTTTTAAGGCCTCTGCCCATGTTCGGAGCTCGGATATTCTAACAGAGTCGTTGGCACGATCCTTACGGCTAGACACTCCTCCGGGAGCAGACTCGATGATTATGCACTGGTGCCAGTAGTGTGAGCTTACTCTAGGAGGTGAGAGCTTCGGCTGTGATCTTCTTGTAGCGGCGTCGAGGCCTTACGATGTCATCTTGGATATGGACTGGATATCTATAATACATGCTCAGATCGACTGTATTAGGGGCAAAGTGCAGTGTATCCGCATGGATGGGACTAGGTTCACCTTCAGCGGTGAGAAGGGAGCCTTTGCAGTGAAGGATGTACTTACGCAGAGGAGACGGAAACCGATCACACATCAGTTGGCTAGTCTCATCCTCAAAGCAGTTGATGTGCAGAGTCCAAGTTTTCCTATTGTGTTGGATCAGTATGTAGTTGTTTTTTCCTGACAACATTCCATGACTACCTCCTCGTAGATAGGTAGACTTCTACGTTGACCTGTACCCTGGGACAACACCGATATCTACTAAAACATATCAGATGGATTCTTCTGAGCTTCGTGAGTTGCGGGTACAACTGGAGGACTTGCAGGGGAAGGGATTCATCTGACCGAGCGTTTCACCCTTGGTTTCTCTAAATTTGATTGCCAAGAAGGCGGATGAGAGATTACGACTATGTGTCGACTACCATCGCTTTAATTAGGTGATCATGAAGAACAAGTACCCACTTTCTAGGGTAGACGACCTCTTTGATCAGCTCAAGGGAGCATGATATTTCTCGAAGATAGATCTCAGGTCAGGCTATCAGCAGCTTAGAGTTTGAGATGAGGACTTGCAGAAGACGACCTTCAGGAGTTGGTTTAGAGACCCGAAGCTTAACGTACAAGGATATTACATTACTTTTTTGGAATACTTATTACATAAAAAAAACACACACACAAGGACCGTAATAGTTTATTGTCTTTGGAAACTCAGAACGTAATCTTCTAATCATGGTGAAAGATCTTCAACATCTCCAATGAAGATCTTCCATTTTTTTCATACCTAAAACCTTTCATTATATCTTGGGGAAAATAAAACATAAAAGGGTGTGCTCAAATGCTCAGTAAGGGTAAAGAAAAGAAAAATCAATCACATCATATTCATAAGAACATAACATTTTGGAAATCTTAACCTGCAAAAGAGATCATAATATCATAACATGGGATAAATCATAGTAGTGAAATGAAATCCCAATAATCATAACTTAAAACATGAAACTTAGTTTCATACACACATAATCATAGAGAATCATATCTTATTAGTCAAGACTCATTGCCAAGACTATCTTAGTGGACAAAGTCCATTTCTGAACTGAGTCACCCTCATTTCAGTCCTGTTTCACTGAACCGGTATAACCTACCACTCCATCCATGTCTATCTCATGTGATATAAAATCGTTACCCAATGCATTGGAGGGAGATATAGGTCCCACCAATATCATAATGATACCATTCTTATGTGTGCCACAAAATCATAAACCATACATCATAGAATAACCCATGTAATAAAAATGGGATTCTTAAACAACATGACATCATATATAAATTCATATAAGATAAAGGAATTCATAAAAATATTTCCATTACAACATAATAAAATCCATGTAATATTATGGATTGAAACAGAACCCTTTATTATCTTAGATGGGAAATAATTTTGATAAACACTTGAACTCCATTCTTGAGGAAAATATCCTTTCTACTTCAAAAACATTTTTTTTCTTAACATGTCTTAGAATTTTAAACTAAAAGAAGATGATTAAAAATAAACATGAAAACTTGTAAAGGATGATTCTTGGAAATTTTATTTTAAAATTCCATTCATGCCGTATAAGTTAAAAAAACATTCTTCTCATACTTTTGTCGGAAAAGTCAAAAAAGTACCTCGTACGAAAAATGACAAAAGATTCCTTTCATATCTTTTACTAAAAACTCACCGAAGGGTAAAATTGGATTTGAAAAATTGTTGGTGGATGAAAATAATATTACATATTGAGGAAACATGGATGTTGATGATAAAATACACCCCAGTAAATACCAAAGTATAAACAATCTCGGAAAAAAAATGAGATTGTGCTATTTCTCTTACCTTAGGTCCAATTTACTTCGTAAGTGTCTGAACCTCCTGTATAATGATTTAAATAATTTCATTGACTTGTTCCAGAGTCATAATCATTGTTATGATATCATATATGGTTCACTTATGATTTATATTACCCGTTTTTTGTAAATTCCATGTTAAAAAGCGTTTTGGGTAAAATTATTTCATTTGTCATCCCTGTTTTGACTTGTAATTATTCATATGATTACTTAGATCATGATTACTTAATTAATGAATATAAAACATGATTTATATATAATATATATTCATTATATACATATTTATAATAAATTAGTAAATGGAATGAAATACACCATTCATGGAGACGGTAGGTCGTACGTACGCATGAACGTTGTTTTCGTTTCCTTATTGAATTGAATGGAATTAATTGGATGACATACATATATATATACATAAATCCAGTATCATTATTATGTCATATATTTCATTATTACTTATTATATATACTTTATAATCATTTATGAATGGTTAATCATTGAGAATGAATCTCATCGCGTCGTGGAGACGGTAGTCCGTACGTACGCATGAGCGCTGATATCTTTCCCATGGTCGTGGAATTGTGTTGAAGTGTATGTATACTATTTTAGTATCAATATAAATTTATTATAATCATATATAGTTACTCAGTACACCATTATACCTACCAAATTAAGGTGGTGGCAGAAAATAGATTACACCACGGTGTGGAGACGATATTCTGTACGTACGCACGCGCGGCGATTTCCTTTTTCTGTAGGACGGATAGAAGGTTAATTATATTTGTTTCATATTTGTAATAACATATCAGTATATAATAAATAATTATGTTATTACTTTACCATGAAACAACTAAAGAAGAATAAGTTGAAGAAGAAAGAAATCGAAAAAGATCGGTAATGGATATTACCACTTTTTGACGCACCTTCACTTAACCTCCACTTAAAGAACTAAGTATGGTATTTGAAGAAGACCAGGACCTCTAGGATGATACTAGGGAAGTGGAGAAGAGATTTTTTCAGGGTTTGGACGAGATTGAATGCTCAAATTGGTGTTTGGAGGAGAGGGGCACCTTAGGAAAATCTCAAAATATTATTTTATATTAAGGTCAAATTCGGTTTATAATGGTTCCAAAGGGTCTTATTTAGAATATAATGTGGAGATGGGTCTAAATAATCTCATCCAATAGGATTTAAAGAAGTTTAAGTTATTATTTTAACCATATCAATTAGATTTAACTCTAAGTTTAATAATTTAACTTTTACCATGTCTTTTTGTTTTCTTACACTATATGGTTATTAAACATACCATAACAAGACAAAAGAACCCCAAGTTGTTTATTATTAATATATATATCCTTATCTAAGTCATTTGGCCGAACCTTATATTTTTAGGAATTAAATAACAATTAATAATATAATATTTGTTTTAAAAACTAATTTATGTCAATTTTGACACTATTTGGTACATGATTTTTATGAAATTCATATAAGAATGATAAGCTCGAACCAAGTTACTTATATCACCAATAACATGACATATTAACCTATAAATTTAATGTATGTCATAAAAAGTATCAAATTACATTTATTTGGGCATTTATAACATCAATTATGTCAATATTTCATTAATAAGACAATTGCTGCATCATCTTTGTGTCATAATAAATGATAATTATTTAATCCCTAAAAATTCTAAATAAATTCCTATGATGTAGATAATTGTATTATATTTCTGGAGACTATTAATGTTTGAAGTTTCATGAAGTTTATCACTAAATTAAAATTATTATATTTATATGATTTAAGAAAGTGACATGTTGTCACATTCTTTGGTTTTAATAATAATTAGATTATTTTCATGGATAAAAGTCCATTAAATGAATCTAATCCGGTCCTTAGGTGATATGGGTCGAATTTTAGTCATCCAATAGGATTTTGACATTTGTTAGGGTAATTTTATAATATTATATTTACCCTTAATTACCCGATTTACCTTTAACTACGGTAAATAAAATTTACCGTAGTTACTATTCATAATTCCCAAAAATAAAAAGTAGCCTATTAACATAATTTGGATCCAAGGATTCTAAATATGGAATCCAATTTTCCAAATTAAATACACAAAAGTTGCAGAAATTAGATTAAAATTAATCCCGTTGTCGAAAGAAAACGGGTTTTTCTTTAAAACATTGCAAAATATTGAATTGATTTAACCTAAGAATTCAAGGTAAAATCAATGCTAATGACATACATTATATTAAATGGTAAAAAGGTATTCTATTTATACTTTAAAACCATTCAATATTATAATTTAACTACATAAGATATTACGATGAAAGAAGTTGTTTTTAATTAAAATATAGCGTGTTTTTACTATTCATTAAAATATGAAAGTCATCAGAATAAAATTAAAAATTTATCCAAAGTAAATTTTTATTTCTTGATTCCAAAGAATAATTTTATTTTTTAAAATGGAACTTCTAAACATGTCAAAAACTAGATTTAATGTGGGTGCACCATCAAAAGGCGGCAAAACTGGATTTTTTTAAAAATACTTATTTTACCCGAAAAATTTATTTTGTTCTTATACCATGTTCTAGAAAATGTGTAAGATGAATAATAATGTTATAAAATTAAAAATTTAGTTAACACTATTCATAACGGCTAGTTCAAAACAATATTATAATAATATATCGTTGTTTAGTAAATCTCGGTATTGCGTACAACACACGCTATCGAGAAAGGTCGTGATTGTGTGTAATGTAAGCCAAGTCAGGGTTGCGTGTAGTGCACGAATCCTTTGTTGTTGCGTATAATAGAATCCAACCATATTTTATTTATACATTGAATATATATATATATACACACTCAATGTTGCGTAGAATAACTTTTATCAAACGAACATGAAATTGTGTGTAACAAGAGCCAAGAAAAGTGTTGCTCATACTGAAAGCTAATATGGTGTTGCGTATAGCGCAAGGTAATCTTGGTGTAGCATAAATCACAAGACATTAATGAAATTAAAAGAATATTTTTCATAAAATATCAGGGTGTTACATTCTACCCCCCTTAAAATGAATTTCGCCCTCGAAATTCGTCGGGGTTATAAATGGTTTACTACTCGAAAGTTTCTTTAAAAGAAACCCACATCGTAAAAAGGAATAACAAAATCAATCATGAAAAACAAAAGTATGAAACATAACAGTTACCCAAATAAACTAATCACTGGGTTTCCACATAGGTGAAAATGTGGATATGGAAGAGAAATCTAACCATCATGTTCTGATGGAGAGTGGTAGAGAACATGGCTATGGAAATTCCAGCAATCAAAAAGCCATAAATTTGTGACGATCTAAGGTACAATCTGATTCATCAGATATAAGAGCACTAGGACAACATTTTTGGTTTTCAATATCATTTCTCTAAAGGTGGTGAAATTGGAATTAGAAGATATACTTTCGTGATTTTGGTATAGTCTCACCGTTGGTCATTTATTGGACAATTTCCACTTCATCTCTTAAAGAAATTAAGTTGAATTTGTCATTCGTGATGTGTTAGCAGATCATGTGATAGAATGATAGGCCATTCCATCTGTCTCAAACAAAAGGTTAGAAAAGTTATCAAAAAATACATAAGTCCATCTATAGTGAGATTAATGATACATGGTTCCTAAAATGGACTTATACTTCATATATCATACTGATTAATATAATAAAACTCGTTTGTACTAAACATGTACTTTTTGTAGGCCAGTGGTAGGCGATAAAGGCCAGTCGCACTTCGGTTGTGGGTTCGATTCCCACGGCCTTGTCCGACGCGATGGGCTGTCGCCCGTCCTGCAGGTTGTCCTTTTTTCTAAAACTATATTACTATAACATCCCATAAATAATAACGAAAAAACCTCTACCCTTAAACAATACTAACTTATGTCCAACATAATCCATTCCAATCTTTAGGCTTATCTAAAATACTTCGGTCCAAGCTCATAATATAAAGAAAATTATTACTTGAAATGTCATCAACTAAGCATGTGAATACCATAATTTATCCCCCATATATCTTGTTGGTCACAATCTAATCATGTGAATACCTTAATCATGTATTCTCTTGAAAAATGAATACCTGTTAACCCTTAGTGAAAACATGAATGCTGTCAAAATTTAACTCTTTCCACATACCAAAATCCAAAAATTTTATATACTCAAACCATGATATAACCTTCTCCTTATATCAGTCATGAGCTCATGAATACTATCAAACATTTAATTTTCTCATTATCCCTTCATTATTCGCATATCATCTACATTCCAAAAATATCTGAATAACCTTTCATGGATACTGGTACCATTAATCATACACTTTCAAAACTCACGGAAATACAACAGTGTAACAATCCTTAGATGTCTCTTTATTCCATAGTACCATGAGATTACTTATACAACATTACACTTGATAAACATGTAATCATTCCACTACCTTCTTAAACCATTGACTGAGCTTCAACAATTCTTTCATCTCACATATCATTTGTAGTATCATCATCATCATCAACATAAATACTACACATATGACCATACTGATTTTCTTCATGAGACTTTCCCTTTGGGCATTCGTTTGCATAATGCTCGTACATTCCACATTTAAAACATTTAACCATTGTTGATGTCGTAGCAATACCATTATCCTCATCCCTGGTGTTAACTGAACCTTTTCCTTTGCACTTACTGGCTTTGTGTCCTTCTTTTCCACACCCAAATCTACTTCCATTTCCTTCGAAACATTCTCTTTGATTCCTCTTCCCACATGATTTACATAGGGGAAATTGAACTTTCATTCCTCTATGATCATCATGACACTCCATCTTTCTCTTATTAGACAAGTCAGGAATCTTACCAAATTATACTTTATTGATCATATTATGAGATTTCTGATTCAGCATAATAATGATGTTTGGACTTCCAAATCCCATTTCATTTGGTTGCTCATCCTTCCATTGTCCATCATATCCTCCATTATCGTGAATCATCTTGTTTCCAGCCATTTTATAAAACCCAAAAAGAATAGTGTGAGAGGAAAAAATCATAATAAAGGGGGAGTAACTTCAATATCTAACATCTTTTGTTTAATCTAATATTGTTACCATAGTTCTAGGACTATATCCTATACGTATACTTATCCTTAGGGACATCCCTAGACATACCTTAGAAATATCTCTAGGGATCTCACTAACGTTCTCGCATCCTAGTTTCCAAAGGTTGACTCAACCTTTCCTCTGATACCAACTGTAGATACCCTAAGCTTAACGTACAAGGAAATTACCTTACTTTTGCGGAATACTTATTACATAACAAAAACACACACACAAGGACCGTAATAGTTTAGTGTCTTTGAAAACTCAGAACGTAATCTTCTAATCATGGTGAAAGATCTTCAACATCTCCCATAAAGATCTTCCCTTTTTTTACCTAAAACCTTTCTTTATATCCTGGGGAAAAGAAAACATAAAAGGGTGAGCTCAAATGCTCAGTAAGGGAAAACAAAAGAAAAATCAATCACATCATATTCATAAGAACATAACATTTTGGAAATCTTAACCTGCAAAAGAGATCACAATATCATAACATGGGATATATCATAGTAGTGAAATGAAATCCCAATAATCATAACTTAAAACATGAATCTTAGTGGCATACACACATAATCTTACAGAATTATATCTTATTAGTCAAGACTCATTGCCAAGACTATCTTAGTGGAAAAAGTCCATTTCTGAACCGAGTCACCCTCGTTTCAGTCATGTTTCACTGAACCGGTATAACCTACCATTCCATCCATGTCTATATCATGAGATATAAAATCTTTACCCAATTCATTGGAGGGAGATATAGGTCCCACCCATCTCATAATGATATCATTCTTATGTGTGCCACAAAATCATAAACCATACATCATTGCATAACCCATGTAATAAAAATGGGTTTCTTAAACAACATGACATAATATTACAATTCATATAAGATAAAGGAATTCATAAAAATATTTCCATTACAACATAATCAAATCCATGTAATAATAGGGATAGAAACAAAACCCTTTATTATCTTAGATGGAAAATGATTTTGATAAAACACTTGAACTCCATTCTTGAGGAAAATATCCTTTCTAATTCAAAAACATTTTCCTTTATTAACATGTCTTACAATTTTAAACTAAAATAAGTTGATTAAAAATAAACTTGAAAACTTGTAAAGGAATATTCTTGGAAATTTTGTTTTAAAATTCCATTCATGCCTTATAAGTTAAAAAACATTCTTCTCGTACATTTGTCGGAAAAGTCAAAAAAGTACCTCGTACGAAAAACGACAAAAGATTCCTTTCATATCTTTTACTAAAAACTCACCGAAGGGTAAAATTGGATTTGAACAATTCTAGGTGGATGGAAATAGTATTAAATATTGACGAAACATGGATGTGGATGATAAAATACACCCCAGTAAATACAAAATTATAAACAATCTCGGATAAAAATGAGATTGTGGTATTTCCCTTACCTTAGGTCCGATTTGATTCATAAGTGTCGGAACCTCCTGTATAATGATTTAAATAATGTCATTGACTTATTACAGAGTCATAATAATTGTTATGATATCATATATGGTTCACTTATGATTTATATTACCCGTTTTTTTGTAAATTCCAGGTTAAAGAGCGTTTTGGGAAAAATTATTTCATTTGTCATCCGTCTTTTGACTTGTAATTATTCATATGATTACTTAGATCATGATTACTTAATTCCAGAATATAAAACATGATTTATATATAATATATATTCATAATATACATATGTATAATAAATTAGTAAATGGAACGAAATACACCATTCATGGAGACGGTAGGCCGTACGTACGCATGAACACTGTTTTCGTTTCCTTATTGAATTGAATGGAATTAATTGGTTGAAATACATATATATATATATATACATAAATACAGTATCATTATTATGTCATATATTTCATTATTACTTATTTTATAAACTTTATAATCATTTATGAATGTTTAATCATTGAGAATGAATCTCATCGCGTCGTGGAGACAGTAGTCCGTACGTACGCACGAGCGATGATATCTTTCCCACGGTCGTGGAATTGTGTTGAAGTGTATGTATACTATTTCAGTATCAATATCCCTTTATAATAATCATTTATAGTTACTCATTACACCATTATACCCATCCAATTAAGGTGGGGGTGGAAAATAGATTACACCACGGCGTGGAGACGGTATTCCGTACGTACGCACCCGTGGTGATTTCCTTTTTCCGTAGGACGGATATAAGGTTAATTAGAGTTGTTTCATATTTATAATAACATATCAGTATATAATAAATACTTATGTTATTACTTTACCATGAAACAACTAAATAACAAGAAGTTGAATAAGAAAGAAATTGAAAAAGATCGTTAAAGGATATTACCTCTTTTTGACGTGCCTTCACTTAATCTCCACTTAAAGAACTAAGGATGGTCTTCGAAGAAGCCCAGGACCTCTAGGATGATAATAGGGAAGTGGAGAAGAGATTTTGGCATGGGTTGGACGAGCTTGAATTCTCAAATTGGTGTGAGGAGGAGAGGTAGGAGGTGCCCTTTTATAAGGGAAGAGAGAGGCACCTTAGGAAAATCTCAAAATATTATTTTATATTAATGTCAAATTGGGTTTATAATGGTTCCAAAGGGTCTTATTGAGAATATAAAGTGGGGATGGGTCTAAATAAGCTCATCCAATAGGATTTAGAAAAGTTTAAGTTATTATTTTAACCATATCAATTAGATTTAACTCTAAGTTTAATAATTTAACTTTTACCATGTCTTTTTGTTTTCTTACACTATATGGTTAATAAACATACCATTACAAGAAAAACGAACCCCAAGTTGTTTATTATTAATATATCTATACTTATCTAAGTCATTTGGCCGAACCTTATATTTTTAGGAATTAAATAACAATTAATAATATAATATTTGTTTTAAAAACTAATTTATGTAAAATTTGACACTATTTGGTACATGATTTTTATGAAATTAATAAAAGAATTATAATTTATAACCAAGTTACTTATATCAACAATAACATGTCATATTAACCTATAAAATTAATGTAAGTCATAAAAAGTCTCAAATTACATTTATTTGGGCATTTATAACATCAATTATGTCAATATTTCATTAATAAGACAATTACTACATCATCTTTGTGTCAAAATAAATGATAATTATTTAATCCCTAAAAATTCTAAATAAATTCCTATGATGTAGATAATTGTGTTATAATTCTGAAGACTATTCACGTTCTAAGTTTCATGAAGTTTATCACTAAATTAAAATTATTATATTTATAAGATTTAAGAAAGTGACATGTTGTCACATTCTTTGGTTTTAATAATAATTAAATTATTGTCATTGACAAAAGTCAATTAAATGAATCTAATCCAACCCTTAGGTGATATGGGTCGACATTTTTTCATCCAATAAGATTTTGACATGTGTTAGGGTAATTTTATAATATTATATTTACCCTTAATTACCCGATTTACCTTTAACTATGGTAAATAAAATTTACCGTAGTTACTATTCATAACTCCCAAAAATAAAAAGTAGCCTATTAACATAATTTGGATCCACTGATTCCAAATATGGAATCTATTTTTACAAATTCAATACACAAAATTTGTAGAAATTAAATTAAAATTAATCCCGTTGTCGAAAGAAAACGGTTTTTTCTTTAAAACATTGCAAAAGATTGAATTGATTTAACCTACGAATTCATGGTAAAATAAATGATAATGACATAAATTATATTAAATGGTAAAAATATATTCTATTTATACTTTCAAACCATTAAATATTATAATTTAACCACATAAGATATTACGATGAAAAAAGTTTTTTTAATTAAAATATAGCGTGTTTTTACCATTCATTAAAATATGAAAGTCATCAGAATAAAATGAAAAATTTATCCAAAGTAAATTTTTATTTCTTGATTCCAAAGAATAATTTTATTTTGTCAAATGTAACTTATAAACATGTCATAAACTAGATTTAAAGTGGGTGCGCCATCAAAAGGTGGCAAAACTGTATTTTTTTAAAAATACTTATTTTACCCGAAAAATTTATTTTTTTCTTATACCATGTTCTAGAAAATGTGTAAGATGAATAATAATGTTATAAAATTCAAAAATTAGTTAACACTATTCATAACGTCTAGTTCAAAACAATATTATAATAATATATCGTTGTTTAGTAATTCCTGTTATTGCGTACAACACATGCTATCGAGGAAGGTCGCGATTGCGTGTAATGCAAGCCAAGTCAGGGTTCCGTGTAGTGCACGACTCCATTGTTGTTGTGTATAATAGAATCCAACCATATTTTATTTATACATTGAATATATATATATATATACACTCAATGTCGCTTAGAATAACTTCTATCAAACGAACTTGAAATTGTGTGTAAAAAGAGCCAAGAAAAGTGTTGCGTATACTGCAAGCTAATATGGTGTTGCGTATAGCGCCAGGTAATCTTGGTGTAGAATACAACAAAATACATTAATGAAATTAAAAGAATATTTTTCATAAAATATTGGGGTGTTACAGTAGGTATGTCCACTACGAGTTCTTGGTTATGACCTTAGGCGTAACCAATGCACCAGAATTGTTAATGAGTTTCATGAACATGATCTTCAAGCCTTACCTAGATTGATTTATCGTATTCATCATCGACGACATTATGATTTACTCGACTACTGAGGAGGAGCATGCCTACCACTTGCGGGTTGTACTGGATACACTCCCAGAGCACCATCTTTATGGTAAGCTCTCGAAGGGCCAGTTCTGGATTTTAGAGGTTCACTTTCTGGGACACATCATCTTGGAGGCTGGAGATGCAGTGGATCCAGCGAAGATCGAGGTAGTACTTTCTTGGGATCCACCCAGGTGCGTGAAGAAAGTGCATAGATTCCTGGGTCTGACTGGGTACTATTGGAGGTTTGTGTCAGGATTCTCCAGAGTTGCAGCACCGCTTTCAGCTTTGATAAATAAGGGAAAACCCTTCGTGTGGTCGGAGAGAAGCCATCAGATATTTTAAAATCTGTGACAGAGGTTGACCAATGCTCCCATCTTGAGGATAGCGGAAGAGGGCGTAGGGTACGTAGTTTATTGCGACGCATCAGGGACCAGACTCAGGTGTGTCCTGATGGAGGAGCGAGTAGTGATCACATATGGTTCTAGTAAGTTGAGAAAGCACAAGAAGAAATACGCTACCCAGGACCTAGAATTAGTAGCAGTGGTATCCTCTTTGAATATGTGGTGGCACAATCTGATGGGCGAGCGTTTTACAGTCTACTCTGACCACCAGAGTCTGAGGTACATCTTCTCGCCGAAGGACCTGAACCTGAGACATCGGTGATGGCTTGAGTTCCTCAAGAAATATGACTTAGAGATAGTCTATACTCCTGGGAAGTGGAATATTGTAGAAGATTCTCTCATTATGAGATCAGGCATTCAGATACTAGGAGAGGCGACAGAGCTTTCGGTCGTGTTTTAGATATTCTTTGTGGATAGAGATGGAGTAGCCTTCCTGCAGTCTCTCAAAGTCACTCCTCTACTACTTGAGTGAGTCAGAGAGGCGCAGCATGGGGACATTGACTGTGAGGTGCGACGTGATCAGATATCCTCCAAGAAGGCACCTGATTGGTTTTTTGATGGTGGGGAGCACGCCATCCTCTTTAGAGGATGTACCATGATACCAGTGGCATTATAGGGTGAGGTGTTAAGTGAGTTTCACACATCCCATATAGTGGTACATCCAAGAGTGGTGAAGATGTATCAGGACCTCAGACGATAGCACTGGTGGCCGGGTATGAAGAAGGTTGTAGCAGAGTTTGTCTCGCGATTCCTCACTTTTCAGCAAGTGAAGGCGGAGCACCATGTTCCAACATGCTTGGTTCATCCCTTATAGGTCCCAGAATAGAAGTGGGACGAGATATCTATGGATTTTATGACGGGACTTCCACATACATCCAGAGGACATGACTCTATCTGGGTGATCGCAGACCGACTCACTAGGTCGGCCCACTTCCTATAGATGATAGATTAGGGCTCAGTAGAGATCTTGGGATGCCTCTACATTTAAGAGATTGTAAGGATTCATGGTGTTCCATCGACTATCATCTCTGATCGAGATGCTCGTTTCATTTCCAGATTCTGGAAGGGATTATAGGAGGCTTTTGGGACAGAGCTTTCCATCCACAGACAGATGGTCAGACTGAGAGAACCAATCAGACTCTCGAGGACAGGCTTTGTGCATGTGTCCTTAACTTTGTTCATAGTTGGGATGATCACTTACCCTCGGGGGAATTTGCGTACAACAACAGCTACCACTCCACCATCGGGATGGACCCTTACGAGGCACTGTACGACCAACATTATAGATCACCTCTTTGCTGGACTAACCCTGGGGAGTCAGCACTTGTAGGACCACAGATGGTGTAGGCTACGACGGAGAAGGTTCAGATCATCTAGGAGGAGATGAAGACTACACAGAGCAGACAGAAGTCCTATGCTGATAGGAGACAGAGACCACTGGAGATCGATGATAGCGACCATGTCTTCCTAATGGTTTCACCTTGACGAGGTCTATACAGATTTGGCCAGGGCGGAAAGTTATCTCCATGATTCATCAGAACATTCCAGGTCCTCTAAAGAGTAGGGCAGGTGGCTTATCGCCTGGCCCTTCCACCTCAGTTGCACTGGGTGAACGACGTCTTCCATGAATCTCAACTGAGGAGATATGTGCACGACCCGTCCTACTTCATCGACCACGGGGAGCTGGACATCGATTATGGGGCGACATTCACGGAGGTTCTAGTGGAGATCGTGGATCGACAGGAGTAGGTCCTACATGGAGAGTCGATTCCTCTGGTGCGCATTCGCTGGCAGCACATGAACCTCCAGGAGAGCACATGCGAGCGGGAGGCTCAGATGTGTGCTCAATACCTTCATTTGTTTTCATAGGGTGTATTGTAGCATTATGGGGATGTAAAGACCTGAGGTGGGGGTAATGTAACGACCCATAAATTTCAATGACTTTTTTTTCTTAAATTCTTTTGAATTTGACTAGTCCACAATTTTTGACGACACGTGATTTCGAGGCCCGGTGTGCCCGTAATAAATTTCTGAATTTTTGTTCATGTACGTTCGATAAACATCCATGCAGGTTTTTATATCTTTTGAACCGGTGCTCAGAATTGATATCTGGGGACACCGATTAACTCGCATCGCCAGTATTCGCATAAGGGGACCTTTACCACTGTTGTGTTTTATGCAGGATGAATGTTTTTTTGGGGATTTATAATAAATTAAATAAAATTGTTGTGTACACAATTTTATTGTTAAGGGGTGATTATTACCTCCAAGGAAGAGTTAGAGGTGGGGCCCACATCCCACATAACCTCTCATGGGAGAATAATGTATGTTGGGCCCACACAATCCTATCCACTCAACTCCCTTTAAACTCTCTTGAATCCCCCCATTGATGTGGTTAAACCCTCAACATTTCACCCTCCTCTCATGAATGTGCCAACACACCCCCTATTAATGAACAATTAATTAATTTTCATCTCTATAATTTTATTTATTATGAATTTCATGGCATTATTATAATTTCGGAGAGCCTATTATTTCCTTTGGCCTTGGAAAATATTTTTTGGAAAAAGGCTTGGGAGAATTCATCTTATTCTACAAATAACTCGAGGAAGTATTCTCTCGATGAAGAACATATCCCATGAAGAACATCTCCAATGACTAGAGACCTTTTTCCTCTGACGTTGATGGAACGATATCCGTCCTACGCGACGCCATCTTCCACGACGCCCGACCTTTGTGAAGCTCATCTTTCGCAGCTCATCAACATGCAACGTTCTTGAAATCAAGGTAGGGGTTTGTATAATTTAAAGTGAATAATTTATCTTGTTCTTATTGAATCCTTTAGAATGTCTTCAGCAATATGTTATCTTCTAACGTGGAAAGTGCAGGCCGAACGAACACGGCCCAAAGACCCTCTGATGGTTCTCAATTATTTTGGCGACAGCGACCACAGGCGGCGGCCGCACACTGGCCGCATAGAGAAGAACCGCGACCTGCAACCGCGAGCCGCTCGGGCTAATGAACCGGCCGTCTACTGCTGGTCGGGTTTGTGAACCACAGGTGTTGTGCGGAGGAGGTGCGGCCCGCATCCGCGGGGCTCATGCTGGCCGAAACATCCGGCCAAATCCAACCGAGTTAGAGGATTACATTTCCCTCTTGGCGCTGCACTTTGTGAAGACAACGAACCCCAGAGCGGGCCGCTCGGCGGGCGAACCAACCGGCCGCCTGTCGGACGGGCTGAAGGGAGCAACGGTACACGCTGGTGCCGTGTGCAGAGAAACCGCGGCCAGCAATCTGCGGGTTGCTCATACTGGACAAACCGGTCAGGCAGCAGGGAGAGGCAACATCGCTCGGCGCTACCAGGTGAACCGAACTGGCCTGCAACTGTGGGCGGGGTCTGCGGTGGGCCACGCCCCACCGGGCCTGGCCACCCCCAAACCGGGTTGGACCCGCCAGTCCGAGTCCTTGGGTCGGCCCTACTCCACTGGACCGTGTCGACCCCCATCCTGGTCAGACCCACCGAACCGGGTCGGGCCGACCCACTAGACCACTGGGCTTGACGGGATGGGCCCATTTCACATAAAACTGAATAACTTCTAGACTGCGCATTCGATTGATGCGCCATCTATGGAACTGGGACCCTCATGACGATGCTGTCCTTTTGTGATACTCTAATTGAGTTTTGGATGACTTTGGTAAACGACCGGGCGTGGAACGAGCATAATTCCATCTGGGCCCCTGGAATAGAAAAGACAATAACTCTTAGACCATCATCCAATTGACGTGCCGTCTGTCGCGTTGGGTTTCTTCTAACGAGACGGAAATTTTGGATACATAAACTCAGGACTTCGTTATAGTTGATGTATCGATCTTTGACTCGAGGAGTGGACCATCCTGGAATCGAGCATGCTATGTGCTGGAAACCTAAAGCTGGATGCGACTATGACGACTACCGTACTAGAATCCTCCGTGCGTTCGATGAAGATGGATAATGTACTAGAATCCTCTGTGGGTTCGACAATGAAGACTACTGTTCTTGTATCCTAAGTTGGTTAGACAGTTTTGACATATGTTCTTGTATCCGGAGTCGGTACGACAGAGTAGCTGGTCTTGTATCCTATTTGGGTTTGACAGCTTAGCTGGTCTAGTATCCTATGTGGGTCCGACAGATTAGATGAATCAGTGACTACATCTGACCATCCCTATCGCTATACGAATGATATATACAAGTGTGAGTTGATTCTTGAATTTTTATCATTATCATCGATGTGATTGACTTACTTTCCTGTGTGAACTGGGTTGTACTTGGGCTCGAGAGTTGGAGTCGAATTGTGATTGATGACTAAGGTATATGTATGGGCATATACATAAGTAGAGTTGGTTGATAATTTTTGATCGTATCATTCTTCTCTGGGTTATCCTTCGTGGATTCTAGGAGACCTTCGGGGTTCTTGGGGTCCCTACTAAGTATCGTATTCTCACCCCTTCACGGGCTATGCCCGCACTACGTAGTGTTGGATGCAGATGACGGACATCACTGATCGATGTGTAGACTTGTAGATCTGGATGGTACCTGGAGGTGGACCACTTGACGAGGCGTACATGGAGCAGACGGACAGACCCGAGGTGTGGATGAGGCCATATGTACCCACCCTTCAGGTGGGATTCCCAGAGGACATCTCAGTTGTTGTTGTTTTACTTTACTACAGTTGTACTAGCTTTTCAATTCTAATGTTCTTACTATTGGGCTGGTATTTCCGACCCCATTCCTTTCACCACTTACTTTTCAATACAGTTTTACTTAGTGCTTACTTCAGTTGCGTACTCTGTTGTGTTTGTTTACCTTTATAAATGCAATGCATTCCCAGTATTGGGATTTATGCCTTTGGTTCTAGTTGCCAACCCCTGGCCTATGGAAGAAGGGCTTGCGGTAGTCATGACACGGGCCCTGAGGACGGGTTATGACAATGATAATTATGAGGTATTTATCCTTATGCAATTATTATATAATAGATAAGTTTATGGTTTTCATTTTGTGGGTGTACTATAATTTCATTTATGGACTTGGGGACTACCACCCTCTTAAAACAGATGTGATTTATTAACTCCCACAAGGAATTTTCCAATGATTAGTTTATACAAAATTTTTAATATTTTAGAACATTATAATTCTATATTAAAGATAATATATATATGCATCATTTAAATTTATTTCTTTCAATACGAAAATAAAATTGAAACAACATTCTTGCATTCGAGTAATAATATTTAGTAGTATAAATATATGAATATAGTCCTGTGATAGATGTACAAACATATATTTATTATTAATGAGGATTCAATGTGTTCAATGGAATTCATGTCTAATGTAAGGGAATATCATGCCCACTTTTATTTCTACAAGACTAATTCCATATTCACCAGTATTATTATACTTGTGGGGTATATAGTAACCTATTACATTTTATATCATTAATTTGATTTATTTAATGGCATTAAAATTCTCTATTGATGTTATTCATTCATCGAAATCACGATTCCAAATATACTGCTATTTTATGCGATTTCTTTATATCTTTTTACTTTCTGAAGATATGTGTCATAATGATCACCAATTTCATTTTTGTGTTGTTTATACATCCCATAAATTTTTTATTGAATTTATATTTTAAAATAATGTTATTTAAAATATCTTTTAGATTGTATGTATTTCATTTGGTAAAAGGTTTAACAGTTACCAAATTGATAATAGATTTATTTATCAATTATTCTTCTTTTGGGATGTATGTTATGTTCTACCCCTATATTAATTAACAAGGTGTAAATATAGCCTCATTCACAAGTAATATCATGAATTTATTAACACTCTTGATATTTTATGTTTAACATTACGTTATTCCATCACGGGTTTCATGATTCAGGGTTACCAAATTGTTAATTGTTTTATGTTACAATCTCAATGTTTATCGAGATTATTTTTAGTCAAGTTACTAGTTTTGAAATATCATGATAAATCTATACATAATTCCCAAGAATTTGGTTAACATATGTTTATTCATAATATCTAGAATAAATGGAACGATATTTTTGGTAGTTAATATAATTAAGAATTAGTTTTATGAAAATAAAACATTATTTCTATCTTCGGTCAAAAATCAATTTTATTCACACAAAAAATTATTAAAATGTTTCAAAACTATTTTTTAAATAATATTTTCTGTTATTTTTAAAGGAAAATGATATTTAAAATAATTTATTTATGAAATTTTTTTAAAATATTTTCAAATATTCTATTATATGATTTGAATATTTTCTTTAATGAAATATGTTTTCAAATTGTATTGTTTTAAATAAAATTTTCAAAGATGAAAGAATATTTTGCTAGAAAGATGCTTTAAATTTTTTTAAGGATTACATCATAATTTAAAATAAAATCATGGAAATAGATTTTTATGAAAATTTATATCATAAAAAATGGGTTTAAAATAAAGGTAAATTTTCTTAATATATTCTAAATGTTGTCTGTCAAACTCATTCTCCATCTAAAATGGAATCCTTTGACATAGTTTGTGATTAATTAGCTATATGATCCAAGGATACTATTTTTATTTTTATCTTGAGTGGTTTATTTTTATGATGAAAAATTATTTATGAAATCCTTTATTCTTCAATAGGTTATACAGTGATAAAACACCAGTGAAAGCTGCATTATTTTACGGGTTACTATAATAGGGAATGAATTTGAAATATTTCTCTTTTTGACATGTAATTATATGATATAATTTTTATAACACCCATTTCATATATTGGTTTATGATATGATGTTTTTGAAATGTATACATTTTATGGGTTATGATATGGTGGATGTTTTATTATCTTTAAAATAATGTATCTATGAATTCATTAAAAAATGGGTGGGTACATAATCGCACTCCAATGCATTGAGTAATGATATATATGTCTTTAGATAGAAATGGGTGTAATGGAGATTGAAATAATATTAGTAATACTTTTATTTAATTAGTATTGATCGTGGTTTAGTAATACATCGATAGAATGATGAGTGAACTGAGTTCAGTAATGCAGGGCTGTAATGAGGAGTCAACATGGTTCAGAAATAAAGGGATGGAATGAGAAGTGAACCTACTTCAGTAATATTTGGTTGGAATGTGGAATGAACCCAATTTAGTAAAGTAAATTTTCCACTAATATGGTCTTGGGAGTGATCCTTTACTATTATGATGGTTTGATGAGTGAATCTATTCCTCTATGTTTTCTTCACAGTAATCATTGAATACTTCAAAAAATAATTTTAATGTTTATGTGTCATCCAAAATTGAATGTATAATTACTATATTTTTCTCTCATGGATTATGATATTTATTCTCTTATGATTTATTTTCAATGAACTTTCAATTTTTTCTCAATGACTATTGTATATGAAATTTTATATGATGAGTATGATCATCAAATGTTATGATCATGTTATCATACAATTATATTATTTTTTTGATTACGTATATGTATTATTTACCCTTAATGATAATATCATCTCACCATTTATTATAATTCATTTCAATAGGTTATTATTAAAGTTTTTATGTTGGATAACTAAATGGAATGATCTTTGTGGAAAATGTTTAATATATTTCACCGTGATAGAGTATTATTTTCCAGGATTCCAAATAAAATAATCTAATATGGTCATCATACATTTTCTTTTGTAATATGGTTATAATCGATATCAAAAGATTCATTATGTATGTTTGAGAAGCCTGGGTATCTATAATAGTGGTTCATACTAACTCAATCCTTACAGTGGCTCATTACAATAGCATGTTTATGTTTAACTCAATATTCTATGTGTGTTACTCTGAATTCACTACCTTTTACTCTTTTATTGGTCACAATCATATTTCTCTTCCTTTTCTCCCTAAAATACGATAGTAACTCAACACAGTTCATACACATGTCAATCCCTTCATAAACATATTTTTTAGGGTCATATTGAATATAAATATGTTTCATTGTAGCCTAATTATAATTCATCACAGACAAACTATGATCTCCATTAAAACGACCTTCTTATACCATCATAAATATATTTGGGATTTTTATATTAACTGACGTATCCATAATTCCTTAATTAGAGACATTAATAAGTTCCAAATTCTTCTATCCCATAACATGGATCTCCACTTTAAAATATAGTTGTGGATATACTATTCACCCCAACAATATCAATCATGTTCCCATCATTACGCAATTCCCCCTTGTTGAAAAAAAATTCATGAATCCTTTCATTGGACACCAATCCATATCATTATCATCTTCTAAAATTGCTTATAAATCCTCCATAAAATCCTCGGGATTCCATAACAGTTAACCACCTATATAGAATATTCATATTTCATTATTTTCTCCAATTTTTTATTTTTCATAAGCACTCTGCTATGAGATCATTGAAACAACCAACTCCACCATGGCCATTAATAATGCATGGCCACAACTATCATTACATTGACCATTCCAACTGAACAAGACATTATCCAACCCATGTGGAAAATAGCATCACAAACATAAAAAATATTTCTTCAAAAACTCTTCCACCCTACTCAAGACCAAGTAGTATCCTCCTATAATGACTTCACACTTTTAGATTTACTCAAGAAACCATTCTAATTATGATGGAAATGAGACTTACACAACAATATTATATATTGTTTATTAATAGATATAATCACCATGAAATAAGCAACATTATTGATAATCATCTATGAATCTTGTTAACCTTATTCATTATCGTCAAGGTATCCACCCGTATTTTGAACATTCTTCTAGTAAATATCTTTATGGGAAATAAAGCCAATTGAACCCATTATAATTCCTCAATATATTCTCCTTCATAATTTTTTTAAATATGACTCATAAATATCCCTTATTTCATACGATTACCCCCCCCCCCATTATTGTAAATGAGATATAAAGGAAAATAACTATTACATAGTATTTCGAGATCTTACATTATAGTTTGACCATCCCCTTATATTAAAATAAAATCATATTTTGCATCAACCACATGTTTATTATCATTATAATTTAAATCCAATTGGGGAAAATTTATTTGGGATACCCAAATACAATATGCTATCATATATGAATTTTTATAATAACTTCAATCAATAAGATATACATTGAGTTAAAATACAACATAGAACACATACTTTTGTTACATAATATTACATGATTACAAGTATTTTAATCCATTTTTATTATAATATTATTGGAACTTTTTTTGGGTAGTTCTTAGGGTCTTTTAAAAAATAATTTTGTTATTATGGGCTGTAAACTATAGGAAGAAGTTTGGAGAAAACCATGCGGTTTGGACAAGAAAACCACACAGCCAATATTGGTTCTCTAGAAAGGGTGAAAAAATTGACCAAAATATTAAATCAGCCCATTGATCTAGGAAAACATAGATAAATATATTTTCTCTATTGTTGATTGGTTTGTTAGATAGAGTGGAAAGAATATTCACCCTATCCAGAAGCATTACAAGATTGCAAGGTTTGGGAACACAGTTTCTACTAAATCCACACCCGAATTAGAAAACCATGAAAGTGGGTTTCTAATTAAAAACAAATATTATTTAAAATTCCAAGACTCTTTTTTAACCTATATTTTCACCCCATTTGACCTAAATCACTTTTATTGTCTTTTATAGGCTTTTTATAGGATTCCATGCCTCCTTAAATATCTTATATTTTGAAACAATTTGTCGAAGAATGATCTTGATCTTCTTTGATATGGGGTTTCAATATTGATTTGGGATTTCTCTCTCTTATATTTGTCGAAATTTTGAGAGTGTTTAATACTTTTTTTGTAGGTGGATTAAATATTTTTTATTCTGGATCATGATTTTATGGTTTGTTCTTTGATCTTCGTCACCTTTCTCAATCTATTAGTGTTTCAAATTGTGGGTGTCTATTTGATTGATCATGTGATTATATGTATTTGGTTACATAATGATATACCAAATAATTGAAGCCCTAAACAATTTGTTGAATTAATATATTTTTTAATCTGATTTCTAAAACCTTTAATTGAATTGATTTCATGTTTGATTTTAAATGGTCATGAAATTTAAAAAAACACCATTTTTTTATGGAATATAATTTTTTTTAGAAAAATATAAGAATAATGATTCCCTAAAAAATAATCTAATAGATGGAATGAAATAATGTTGATTCATTATAACATTATCATAAAATTAATGAATATTTTAAAGGAATGAAATTGATGAAAACATATTATGGGTATTGAAAATTAAATGGAATGTTGAATCCAATATTTGGGAATTTTAAATATGAATGATGGAATGTGTTGTGATGAATTATTTTCCAATGATTGGAAAATTTATTAAACAACATGAGATGATATATATTCAGTGGGTGATAATGAAAAAATTGATAGGAATACATTTCTATAGAAATATATTGATGATTTTATCTCTAACTAAACATATTTTGGAATGTTTTTCCCCAATGGGATATTAAATGATTACTACCATTGGACTATTCCTTAGGGATGTGTCATGAACCAGTTTGGGTACCCTAGTAACATAAAAACTAAGAAGTTCCTAAAATTGCCTGAATTTATTTCTTGAGCCCCATGGGTTGGATACTAGAACCAGGCTACCAACAAAATGAAAGTGGAAAAAAATTCCATTAAAAATCCAGGGAAAAAAACAAATCCGTATGTGTATAAGAAACACACGACATGGAGATTTGTAATAGATTTAAAATAGGTATGAAAACCTAAAGTAATACTAAAAAGTAGATGAAAAAAGAATTCCTGAATTCCAAGATCTTTTGTATGCTACACTCCAAGTCCACAGATCTACATATAGAACTACCTCCAATTTCTGTTTTAGTCATACTCAAACATAAATGGATATAATCTACAAACACCTGATATTATGGGTAGGGGGTTGGATATAACCCCATTATGGTCTCACCAAGAATTATATAACAACATTCCAATATTAAATCATCTAAATTACGTTCTCTCAATTTTTAAAACAAATTGTTTTTAAAATTAAAAATTTCATCTAATCATCATTTATATTTTAAAATATTGAAATACATTTTAAATTATTACTTCACATTTCAAAATGAGATAAATACATTCACAATTGGTGTTGAGAAAAAATGGCTCAAACAAAAACTTCTTTATAAAATGATTTATATAAAATTACAATGATTGTAAACCAGTTTTCAAAAATGTAATACATTTATATCTCGTATAAAAATAGGAGAGTGACATGTTAATCAGAAAAGAGGTAAAATAGTTCCATGCTAAGTAATTCTAACACACTCATCTGATAAATAACAATGTAGGCACACATCCCTCTTAAATGGTAAGATAATACTCATCCATGTCCCAATGGATATGTAAGATATGTTGTGAAATATTTTTACAGTGCTGTAAAGAGTCAATCAATTTCTTGTTGAAACACAACCAAGAATGTTTTTCCTAAAAAATCACAAACTACCTAGGTTTCCATGTTCGTTATTAAAATTTTATGGTTAGAAATTTGTTATAGGAAACCATAAAATATAATTATGTCACATTTCCCTATTTTAAAAATTCCAATTTCCACATAAACCCAACAATTGGGTTTTAATAAAAACATGCCTTTTCACCAAGATAAAACCGTATGTGTTCTATCTAACCATTATTTTTCCATTTCCCAAAATAATGATTTTAAATCAATTCACAATTCAATTTAATAGCTTTATTTCACAATTAAATTCAATAATTTATTTAAAAAATTATCCATAAACATCAAATCAAACCCACAATTCAAGAAAATTGGGGTTTCTCGTTAATTTTTTATGAATCTCATTTCACTATTTAAATTAAACTATTTACATATTTACAAAACCATAAACACACCCCAATCCAATAGAATTGTGGGTTTTCCATTTTCAATCCAAAAGCATATTTCTAAATTCCCAATTCAATGGAATATGGATTTTAATACAAACCAATTGAAATAATTTTAATTGAAATCGAGGAATTGAATTTAATTCAGGATTTGAAATTAAATAACAAAATTTAGAGTCAACAAAATTTGGGATTCATGATGGGACCACCGACCTTTGAATAAAAAAATCTCATGATGATAAACACAAATTCCAGTTCATAAATAATGAACAATGATCCATGAATCCTTAAAATGATGATCAAACCATGGTTTGAGATCCTAAAATAGAGGGGATTATATCAAAAAAGTGACACATAGATCCATTCTACCCAATGGTAGAGAAGAGAGATCCTATGTAGTAGAGATCATTGTGAGGAAACAATTGGGCGAAGTACTAAGGGAGTTCCGTAAGATTATAATTACATATAAGAGGGACCCAATGGTCCATGAACAGGTCTTGGGTTCTTCTAAGGAAGAAGAACTCATATGAGGTCATTCTTGCTATATTCGTCAACAAAAGGTATGGTCTCAATATTTTTAGGATGTATTTTCATATTAAAGAAATATTGTCCACAAAAATTTGTGTATAGATGAATGGTTTAAAAATCATGAACCTATTTAAAATATGTTTCATGGTTTCTCCAAATAGTTTTAATGTTTTGAATATCTGTTTTTTAAATGTGGATAACCCAACTACCTTTGGATTCCTTGACTGTACTAAAAGGTCGCATGGTTTTGGAAAAATTATTCTTATCTAAGCACTAGCCCTGAATTTTCATTAACATTTAAAAAATATGGAACAACCCAAAATTAATACCAACCAATATAGGTGTGAATATGGGGATAGGATTACCTGAAACATAGTCAATTTATTTTATTGCCTCCCCAAAAAATACTGTTGACCCTTAGATAGCCTACTCAGATGATCCAATGCTAAAAACGATGAGTCCACTACTCTCTCATCAACGACTCCATATTCCATGTCTCATGATTGCTATAACCATTCAGCCATAGCAGACCAACCAATGGTTTTATACACCCACATAGTGCCTTAGTTTCAGAATCATCTATCATAACTTTCCAGATAGTCATCTCAAGATCATTCCATCTCAAAGAATGTTATGGATAAAAAAAATAAATTCTTATCTATGATACATGGAAGACATTATTTTTCAATTCCAGTTGTGGTAGAAGTGATTAATAGAATGAAATTATTCCCACCAACTCATGAAACTCAAAATGTACCAAATAAATGAGGAGCTAGTTTCCCATCGCTCTCAAGGCATCAATGACCAAATCAGCATGAAACATTAACGAAAACATGGTCACCAAATATAATCTCTAACATCCTACAAAATTGATCAATATAATTCTTATATCGGTATTGTGTTGCCAAATTTATCGGATGAATCGACTGAATATTTTTTGTCGTATCTCACAACGAATTTATTCCAACTATGTAACATTCACCAATGATCAAACAATATAATGAAGATGTATACGACCATCCTTAAAAGGCCTCAAGATGAGCCATTTATTATCATGTACTAGTAACTATTGTAATAATAAAACTCAATGTGAACCCAAGGATCGTCCCAGTATCCACCAGTGTATAGAACACAAGATAAAATGATATATTCATGAATTTTTATATCTCTTTTTATATATACATCAAATTATGGATAATATGACATACTCAAATGGAAATGAGATCCCAGTGCCGCCTTAAGTCCTTTATAAAAATTAAAACTGAACCATGTATCCATATCAAACACTATAGAATTTAGAACCCTATAAAATTGAAAAATATATTTACCATAGAGATATCTCTACTACCAAACATTGGTTTTATCACTAATAGGTATAAATTTTGCTTATTTTAAAACACAATTGATCACAACCAATAGTGCACACTTCGTTCTCTGTGTATTCATTAACCAAAACACAAAGACCATATATATATCGCATCCCACATACAAGTAGGAAATAGAAGTGTCTAAATCATACCAGATGATTTTTGGTGCCCGACTATAACCTGTAAGCTTGTATAATAGTGAGAAAAAAATCAACAATGTCATATCTCGTACCATTCCACCAGAATTTTCACCACATCTCTTAATACATATTAGTGGTTCAGGTGTGCAAAACCCACAGAAAATTATGACAATCCACAAAAATTGGTTTCCTCTCTTCTAATGGAATAAAAAACTTTTCTAAAATGATAGAATTCACTCTTTGGATAAAAACCACACCATAATGGTCTGCCTATAAAAAAGTTATTTTCTAATGACACAGAACTTATCATCACGATGTTACTCCTAAAGAATCATCTTAAGAAAATAATATGTCGATTTAAAATTGGCCAAATAAAACTCATTCTATTATTAATGGATGAAAATATGAAACTATGAAAAGAGTTTCATCAAATTAAAATCATCTTAAGATTCTTTAACTATCAATATCGGAGTTTTCCTTCTGAAAGGATCTACGATGAAATTCCCTTTATGTGGGGTACATGTGATGTAAAATTAAATGGATTGAAAGAATTACAACCAATTACTCTATATTAGAATAAAATATATTTGAGAGATGATATAACTCATGATCATATTGTTTGAAAACTAGGTAAACCGTTCTCACAAATGGTAATGTTTCCAACAACTATGTGCCTAAATTATAGTATAGAGTTCATGGTGATGGGTCTGGTAATTTTTTATCATGTGGCCAATGCTGATGATATCCATAGGAAATGAAATTATCACCATGAATAATAATGAATCCCAAACTGGAACATTATGCATCACAAAAGAACACAATGCCTTAGTCGGTATCTATAGGAATCGACACTGATGTAGTTGTAAAAACACCTTTTATCTCAAAAATAACCAAAGATATTTTTTATCCCAAGATATATGTACTCACTTATAAGTCCTATTAGTAATAATAGAACCCATCATTGATAATTCCCTAATTAACATGTAATAATATAAAAATATACATAAGAATCATAGAATCTCAAAAACATTTGATGGGTGTACCAAAGTTATAACTTCTTTTAACATCTCCTGATCCACTAATATCATAGGTTCTGACACCATTTGTCCCATTAATTTCAATTCCTGAATCCATAAATAAATTTTCAAAATTGAGGAATAATGTCAATTATTTTTATAGAATCTAGAACTATTTTTTGTTGATGTGCATGTTCTTCATCAGATAGAGAGTAAACAATGAGTTCTTCCATGAATACAACCAACAAACATTATCTAGAAACTCATAAAAAGACAAATTCATTAATTAAATATATTCTTCAGGACCATTGTATAAACCAAAGGTAATGACAAGGTAATCCAATTTTTCATACCTACTCTAAAAGTATCTATTTCAAATGTCATATTCCATACTCCTCAGCTAATAGTAAACCAATTGATGGTTGATCTTCGAGAACCACAAACCACTATAATCTAATCAAATAGATCCAAATTCTATGTAATTGGATACTTGTTTTTGACCATAATACAAAGTTTATTTTGGTTATCAACATGTAGGATATGTGAACCATTAGCTTTCATAACAAAGAGAACTTGCACCGACTAAGGTGACACCATTAGTCATATAAAGCCTTTCTCAATAAGTTCATATGACTAAGTCATAAACACTTTTAGCTCATCTATTTCCATATTTTACTAATTAAAAGAAATTTTTTTGTTTCTGATCAATAAATAAATTGAAATTTCTACATCTATTATTGGTAAAAAATAGAGAATATAGGAGGAAACATATTGGGAAACTCAATGAGAACAAGAGGGATATTTCCACTCAAAAATTCCCTATATTGTTAAAAAAATATTTGATTTTACATTTGAAAATTCTAGACACAGTCTTTCCATACTCTATATTGGGTCCTTTTCTCCTTGAATGGAACAATACACACCATTAGGTTTAGTAATGAAGACATGTCAAATAAAAAAATCTATCCAATAATTACAGGGAATGATCCCATCATTTATGTATATATCATCAATTGGTTTTCATATTGTGAACCAAAGAAACTCAATGATAGGTCAATATATGATGGAGAGAAGAAACAGGAAGAATTATTGAGACCATCCTATCTATTCAAACCATGGTGTATAGTAATATCCATAATTTAAGAATAAATATTTGTATGTTGATTTATAAGAATAAAAATACTGGTATAAATATATAAATGTGACCCACAAGTATCAAATAAATCTATCACTATATATGAATCTATAGTAATGGATCATATCAAGAAATATTTAACCAAATCTTCATCCTCTAGAGACACATATAGTGTGTGAGAAAGCATTATTCTGGATGCCTGTGGACAGATCCATTTTATATTCACAACATTTCAGTGTCCTATAGTTATAGGATGAGATTATTAATTCATTATATTGTATGGAGTGGAATAAAAAATGATGATTTTAGGTAGGTGACTTTATAATCCATAAGAAACACATAACTTTAGTGCCTCAATTAAAAATGTCACTGAATTCCGTGGTTTTAAACACTGGTATCAAATTAATTGGACTCTTCTAGGTTCCATAGGAGGACTCAAATTACCCTACAATCGAGATGAACCATGGGAATCATCATGCTTCCACTTGACTTTGAAGGAAATAATTATTCCAATTTGAAGGAAATAATCTCCTGATGAACCTAACATTCCATCAAGGACCATTTCAACTATCAATTCTTTATCCATCACATTACCATAATAAAGAATCTTCATCCAGAAAACATGAGAATGAATATCCCAATGAAGATGAAATGACAACTTATAAGACTTATCTTCTCATTCGATAAAATCTTAGGTGTGGAATTCACACGCATAGATAAATGGTTTACATACTCTATCATGGTCCTATAATCCTTCTCAGGTTTGAAAAACTCAATATATTTTGCCAAATGAATGGACTCTGGATAAAATGGTTGTTGAAATGAACATTGATTTATTTACACTATAAGACCTCATACATCTTCATTGTCACCATAGTGTCCGACAATTTCTTGATCGGTCCCTTTAGCATGAATGTTATGCACATCACCCTGATTTTGTAAGGTATCTCTAAGAAACCAAATAGCCCTTTAATCTTCATCAACCATTCCTCATCCTCTTCTGGATTATTTGAGACTATAAACAATGTTGGATTCATGAGAAGCAATTATGGTGAACACTATTAGAGAAAATCCCTTTGGAGTTCCATAACTAGATCCTAAATGTAAACTGTTGGTGGATTCTATCCCAGATCATGGACAATATGCATAATAAACTCAACCAATTTTGGGTCCATGAGTGGATTTTTTATTTAGGGTCTTGAAGAATATTTTTCTAAGAATCGATTTTTGTTTTCTGTGGAGACATTATTATACCAAGCATATGAAGACAATAATGAAGATATCATATAAACACTCAAACAGAGTGATAAGGGAAAATCACAGCATATTTAAAAAAAATTTGGATTTCACACTATTCAAAAAAAATGTGAGCAAAATATTGTAACTAATCCTCTAGATGTATTTCCCAAACCAACTCTACTGACTTATGGTTCGTTAGGTTGAATGATATCAATATAATCTATCAGAACTACCTCCAAAATCTGGATAGAAAACACAAATACATGTGGATTTAAAGATAAGAACATCAATATGTTTTGATAAAAAAAATTCACAAACCATGATTGGTACCTTGATAACATTATAAATGATCATATCTTTGGAATGACCTAAAGGGAATTTATGATCCCTGTTGGTTCAAAACTAGCACCTGGACTCCTTCGAAATGAATGGGGAATCATGTTTTCAACAAACAATTACAAAGAAATATAAAACTTAGTAATTGTGGAGGGGGAGAACTCCATTTGGAGATGATTACCATAAGAAAAATTTGTATGAAAACCCAATGTAATATAGTAAATTACCAAAAAATAATAAAGGTAAATAGACCATGTCTTAGAAAAAGAAACTATCCATGTCCACAGGTCAACAGCTAGGCCCACCTATAAGTGGTGCTTTACCCCTACTCGAACATGGATGGAGATAATATATAAAAACGTGATGGAATAGGTAGTGTGGGAGATAAAATCCCTATAGGGTATCTTCAATTATTCCACTACAAGATTCAAATATCAAATTATACAAAAAATATTTTCTATGTTTTTAAGTGAAATAGGATGGGAATTTAAAGATAATAATTCAAAAAATTATTTTTTATATTTCAAATTATGTAAATGAATTAGAAAATCATGCTTCACATTTCAAAATGATTGAAATAACTTAAAAATGGTTTGTTATACAAATGTCTCAAACAAACAATGCTATAATATAAGGTTTTATAAATTTCCATGGAATGTAAAATAGTTTTTAACAATGTTGTGAATTTATATATTATATATAAACAAGTGGTAAACATGTTCATCATCTGTGAGGAATGAAATTTCAAGGATATGGTATCCTCAAACACCCATGTAATAAAATAAAATATGTACACATATCCCTCTTCAAGGAAAATATTAGACTCATTGATGTTCTATTAATGAAATAAATTGTGTTGACTGATATTTTGTTATTTTTGTAATGTGTTATCAAATTTATACAGAAATTTCAACCCACTATGATTGTCCCAATAACTCACAACCTACCTAAAATTTCATGTTCCCTAGTATATTTCAGTGATAGTACATTTATTTTATAAAACATTAAATTCAATAATGTCCCATTCCTAATGTTTAAAAATGGAATTTTTTTTAAAATTGTAAATGCATTTTTAATCAATAACATACAGTCTCACCAAAATAAATCCCAAATAGTTCAATCATACAATTTTTTTAAAAAAATCCTAAATTGATATTTGAAATCAATTTGAAATTAAATTTCACGATAAATATTCTCAATTAAATAAAAACTTTTTATTTTGAAACACCTTCCTTCAATTTCACAATAACGCCCCAATTTAAAGGAATTTGGGGTTTTTAAAAAATTTCCATCCAATATATTTCAAAATTTAAATTAAACAATTTAAATTTTACCAACATTCATAAACACACTAGAATGTAATAGAATTGGGGGTATTCCAATTTCAAGGGAAAACCATTTCTAAAAAATCTAATCAATTTAATTTGATTTTTCTCACAAACCAATTGAAATAACTTTAATTAGAATAAATAATTTTCATTTTAATTCAAACAATAAATGATAAATACATTTATATTGTGTTAGAAATATTTGCGAATCCAGATGCAACTACCTTCCATGGAATAAAAGGATCTTGTAATGCCAACCCATAATGGAGATTCAACAATGTTGATAAAAGATCTTCAGGTAATGTAATTAATGATCTAACCTATTATTATAATCCCAAATAAGTTGGTATTAGATCCACAAATAAAAAAGGGGATCCATGTAAACATAGGGAGGAGAAGATAGATATTGGGAAATAAAGATCATGGTGTGGAAATTATCAGGAGAATATCGAAGGATATTCCTTAATCTTCAAATCCAATTTGGGAGAGATCCAAGGTGAAAAGAACTACTCATGGGTGCACCCAAGGAAGAATAACTTTTATGGGTACATCTTAGGTCATTCCGGATGCAAAATTAGGGTATTTTGATTTTAAAGATGGATTTTTATATTAATGATATCTCATGCAAGGTTAGTTTGGAATAACTATATGGTTTTAAATGCAATGTAGACTAGCCATGTTCTTTTTTTAAATGGGATAAATGGTTTCTCAAAATTGAAACATGTCTTGAAAAAGCATGTTCCAACCATGAAAAAAACCACTACCCAGGGTTTCCTGTTTTTCTCTAAAAGACTGAACGGTTTTCCAGAACTGTGCATCAAACATGCAAAAAAACATAAATTTATAAAACATTTAAAAACAACTCATTGAAACCCCAAATGAAACAAAAATTGTTTTTTTTTAGAAATTGGGGTTCATTGATACCTATAAAATGTAATTCAATGATACAGGACTTGTACACACATACTTTATATGTTATTTCTTATCGAATAATTCAATAATCCTTGAGATTTGGATTACCTTAACTAATGATATATGACTGTTGTTCTTGTTTTTATATGGATTTATCATACCTTCAATTTAATATGAAACAATTTTATTCATTTATGTTTTTCTAAATTCAAATTTTATATAAAATTTTCATTTAAGGATATTTTTTAATATATCTTCCATCTACTTGATTTGAAATCATATTTTAATTTAAATTATATAAATGAAAATATATGACATAATTTATATTTATTCAAATCATATATGGTTTATTTGATATGAAAATGATCAAGGAACACATCTAAATACCCTAGAGGACTATTTATCCCATACCAATAATTTTCCATCATGAAGTTTTAGATTTTGTAATACTAGGTCTAGTGATAGAAAAAAAACTACTTAGTGGGGGAGGGTGTATTGGATCTGAAACACTCTAGAGTGATAGTGGTGACTCATGGAGCCATGGTCCACTGGTTCCACTTGGATTACAATAATTTGACATTATGGATGATTTATTTCCCTTTGGGGAGGTTTTATTTCATTACATTCAACTGTCAATTTTTCATAATTTTTCCTTGAGGAGTGTTTGAAACACCAACTATCAACTATTTTATATTCAGTTTTAGTGTCTTTTTGTGAAAAAATAAATCCCTCTATTTTTCTTTTTGATGGTATGTGCTAGTGACTAACCCATGGGGGTCAAGAACACCGTTCCAAATTTCACTATACTGGCTCAAGTATTAGTGTACTAGGGTTTCTAGGTTAGTTCATGAATGATGTCAATTTCTATTATAAGTTAATAATTTTTATCTTAGTGCATGGAACAAGAGTTTTTGTATAAAACAATAGGTTTTCCTATATCACTCATTAATTCGAATGAAAATCACATATAACATTAGGAACATTCACTTATAAAAAACAAAATTTGATCTCCAAAACTTTTTCACATATAATTGTGAATAAATATTAAACACTTTATTTGATGAACATACAACATTTTAAAAGATACACAAAATGTAAAATAAATACTAATATTAATTTAAAAAATTTCTTCCAAATATTCACTAGAATAATAAAATTAAAAATAAATATAAGGATCTTGGCAATTTTGATTCCCACTACTCCAAATACAATATGTTTTGAAACTAATTGATCATGATAGAATGGTGGAATAAACTTTTAATGAAATATATTACATTCTAGAAGATTTTAGATATGGTGAATATCATCATATGATACTGAAAACCAATAAATTGTTTAGATATAAAACATGAAAATATTAATTTAATGTGATACTACTCCTAGAATATTTACTTCTTCAATATCCCAAAACCACAAGAAGTTCTTCTTATATCAGACATACATTCAACGTGAATGATATTTTTTCTATATAAACAACCCTACAAACTATACCATTCCGTTAATTCATTTCCTTTACAAATATTGTTGAAAAAAATACTTTAGATGAAGGTAGAGTTACCTCAATAATCTTTTACTGGAGTAATAGGGATACTCAAGATGGACAAATATTTTGACTTCTATCATTCTTTTCCATAATTTCATATTTTGGGAAGTTAATTCCATCATATCTTAATAAAATTCGACAATATTTTAAGAAACTCTTCTCAAATTATTTCTAAAGGATCCTAGTTTTGTGATACCACCAATACAATTATCTTCTTAGTTGTGAGTATTTTCATCATTCATTATCTTTGAATTTTACAATATTATATAATCGATCATAGTTGAAGACATATTTTTGTTACCCACAGTGGATCTCACCTCAAAAATTATTTTCCATTAAATCATAATTTTTTCATCTTATTGGATTTGGAGGATTTACATTGGTAAAATCATTCCTTGACATAAAAGAGTTACATATTGGAATAAATATTTTCTATTAGAATTATATTCTTTCTATGTTCCTTCACATTAATCATAGTTGGGGAAACCTCTATGGTTTATACCAAGACATGCTTTCATTTCTTCCTAAAATATATTTTTGTGATTATAAAGATCTTGGTTATTATTATTCATTTTATTTATCCTCTTTATAATTATCTAAAACATTGAATATGTTTCCCAACATAAACAATTATTTCCATGGGTATATTTTTTTCATTGTGTTTTATAGGAGCAGGGTGTCTCCATATAAAATTTTAACCATTTGTGGAATTCATCTAATTGAAACACCATATATGTAACTAAGGATAGGAAAAAAAATGAATTTACTCTGATACTTTTACCTCATTTTTCTATCCATTATTTAGATTTTGGCACTATTAGAGTTTTTGTCCCATATTTGGGCTTGTTATCTTCAAAACACCTACTCATAGTGTTCCCAATTCTTCACCAGTTGTACCATATTAGTTTCGCATTCCATCATTTTATATCCTATTGTGTATAAATTCTCATTTAATTCAAATATAATATTCAAACTCTTTATTTTTTTAGGCTACCTTTGGATGGATTTTCTTCTTCTAATTTGAGGTGTATGTCACCTCCTTCAATTATTTTGCATTATTTTTATACTTTTTACTATTTTTCAATCACATATTTACATTAAAAATCATATGACACAATTTTTAATATTTAATCAAATTGGGTCTTGAGATAAATGATTATTACATTCAAAACATCTATATTTCCATTATCAATGAACATTATTGGGAAATATCATCAATTATATTTCTTTATTTATTAAATTTTTTCACATTTTTAGGATGAAATTCAAGGCCACATCATTTTTCATTGGAATTTTATTTTCCGTAACCAAATATTCAATAACTCCAAACTAATTGTCAAACATGACATCCCATTTTTTCACCCATATATTTTATAATTATGATAAACTATTTGTTCTTTCATGAACACCAACATGATTTGAAATAAGATTCTTTGTCCACACCATCATTAAAAATTATTTTAAGCGGTTAAAAAGAGAATAAAATTCCATATAATTTCTCTAAATGATTCTTAAAATCATATATTACATTATGTTTATAATTTAATCCTTTTTATGAGAACTCTTCCTTCCATCATATTTCTTCTCCTTCATTCCTTTAGATATTAATCACACATCATCTTTTTATCGATGGTGTAATTCTAGAATCAAGAAAATATATTTATTGAACATTCCATGTAAATAATTATTATATTTGTATTCTCTATTATTTTCCATTCATGATTTTATTACTAAGATATAAATATTATAGATTATTTGGTCTTTCTGAAAGGTAAAATTTTTCCAGGATAACATAAAAATTTCTTCATGCACAACTTCTCTTGGATCTCCAATGGAATCATCCATGTAGATAATAAACATGATATTTCATTGTTTAATGTTACTTCCATAAACTATTATAGACATTAATATGGATACAATTTCTCTTCAAAAAATTTAAATAATGATATATCACTGGCAAATACATGAAATATAAAATAACAGTCGATAGTTATTTTTACTCCCTTGTTAGTAGATTGGAGAGAGATTTACATGAGAGGGTGTGAATTATTGTATGCATGGTCTTAACCAATTATAACCCTAATATCTTTTAATATCTCACTTACAAAAATGAATCATACCATATTAACATTTATGGCCATTTTTTTATCCTTTTCATAAATAATGATCATATTCAACAAATACCATATCCTTTTATTATTATTTATTATTTATGATTCATTTTATAGTAATTTGGTTTACTCGAATTCATACATAGGGAATTGAGAATTTACCTTATTCAAACTCAATGGATAATGTCCATAATTCAAGAATTGGTACTGTGTTGTTCACCAAATGACAATAAACAGAATTACACTTTAAAAGGGTTCAAACAAGATCACTCATAGCCCAAAATCACTACCATACAAAGTATAGGGGAATGTAACTATCATTTAGGGTCACTACCATATCAATATCTTACTTGACTACTTTTTATTAATAATTTCATATTGGATATACACATAGTTTATGGATATATATGTCCCTTAAAAAATATAGTTTATATGGGTAAATCGAATATAGATATGATTAATTGAAACCATCTTATTCTTATTCATAAAACAATTTTTAACTTCTATAAATAATTCATAATATTCTTTCAATAATGTAGTATAAAATGTTACTTGTACTCCATAGTAGTTTTTATACCCTTTTTCCTTTGGTAGAGTCTTCAATTATTGAAAAAATTTTAAATACTGTATCCTGGAACTCTTCTTTCACATAGAGATTCAGATATATAATTTTATTTAAATATCTCTATTTAATACCCTTTACCTGATCAATCTCCATTCATGAAATAGGTGGGCCATACGCTAACTTATTATGAAAATATGAGCATCATTATGGACCTTTAAAATCACCCATAAATCTTCTATAACATATCTATAATTATATAAATTTATTCTACAATTATACCAATTCTTGTACCATTCCATTATCCTTTGTATAAAAAAATTGAACCCTAATTTAGTTCACATTATAAGCACAATAAACTATTTCTTATCATGCTGGAATGATTGTCTAAAAATGAGACACAAAAATATATAATATTTCAATATCTATCCACGTATCTAAATAATATTTCCATTATATTATTCATATCACCCTTACCATGACATAGAGAAATCATTTTCTCATTTTGACTTCATCATGAAGAACAATATAGAATAGTCATCTCCTTCATCCCTTATTGAATAGGAATGTGGTTTTTAGTCATGTATTCAACCATGGAATGTAAAAAACCATTGGTAAATTTATCCCCAATATGATGATGGTTACAGAATATTCCCATCAAGATTCCACTTATTTAAAGGAACTCCATTTTCCCCATAATCATTACAACAATTATTTGTCCTTCCCTATGTTGCAAAAAGATTCTATGAAGCAATAATTCTTTATTATATGGGGCATTCAATCTCCTTTTTCATAAAAACTCATTCATAAAACCATTAATAACACTAGATCATCCACAACCTTGTCTATGGAATGGGCATCCCTTCTATCACATTCACCATGCTCTATAACCATGGCATGGTCTACCCATGTAAGTAAACCTCAACACAAACTTCTACATGATTCCTTTTACAAATAATTATCCATTCTCATAACCAAGTAGTGTGAACTCAAATTACCTTCACCCAAATGGATTACCTCCATATACCATCTTTATTGTATGGATAATGAGTCAAACGAATCAAAGATAAATATTTCTTTTTAAAAAATCCAATAATCATGAAATAAATCTCACTAATAAAAATTTTATTACAAGAAACATATAATTATTCATTATTTTTAAGTATCTCATCCTTTTTTTTATATTCCATATTGTTATTACACTAATTGTTAAAAAAATCCAATATATTCCCTTAGTATTGAAAAAAAGTGTGAACAATGGCCTATGATTTTGAAATATACACCTAATCAAATCCAAACAGTATAAATCATGAAATAATCGCCTTCTAAATGATATTTTTGGAATTAGTTGTTCAACCATATTGTTTGACAATTTCCACTAACTCAAAACTATTAGTGAAGTGAACCTCACATCTTAATGGTATTTTACCTTAAAAAAAATGGTTAATAACTCCATAAATAAGTTTTATAATTATTATTTGGGTAATTTAATGGTATGTTATACCTCATGGAATGGTTTTTTGAATTAATATGTCTCTATTTCAACCACAAAGGATGTTACCATTGGCTTCATTGACAAATGTGAATATATAGATCTATATTTTACAGTGTCTATGATTAATTAAGGATCTGATATTTTTTATTACATATTGTTAAAGGGGTTCATCACATATTGAATAATGTTGAAAACAGTACAGGGAACATATAGGAGAGTGATTAAGAATACTTGATTTCCAAATTAAATGAATATTTTAATTGGATTGGGGTTCAAAAGAAATTAGTGTTGAGAATAATTTTTCTTTCAAGGTTATTCTAGTGAAAAGTGATTCATAAAGTGTTCTTCAAATAGAAAGGGATGCACAAAATTATTTTGTAGTTATTATTGAAATAAATTTCAATGAATTATATAAATAGACTGCTTCATTAGGAAACTATTCATAGATATCTTATTTCTCAAATTGATAAATATCTATGTGAGATTGTAGTGAATGATTGATGAAACATTGAAGAAAATATAAAAGGATTGAACTACCAATATGGAGATGGCATTTGAAGATGAGGTTTGTAATGGTACACATTTAAAAAAAACATCAAGTGGGATAACATTATAAAAATTACATAGCTGATTGTTTAGTTTTATTTATGAATAATCTTGGTCAAAATACTCTAACTCACACATGGAATCATTGAATATTATTGTAATTGAGATTAGCTATGACTGATGGTAGTTGGATAGAGGATAACATAATTTTGGAATTAATTATCATTATAATTTCATATATTATTGGAAGGAATACAAACTAATGTGATTATCTTTTGATTATTTATGGAAGGATGAAGAATGAATATTAATTTTTAAATATTTTGAGGAATTTGATGAAAAAATGAAATATATAATGTTTTGATCCATTCTATTATGATATAGTTATGTTTATTGGAATTCAAAAATTAAATCCAATGGAATCATGAAGAAACAGAAGAATACCATGATAAAAACATGCATTAGTGTAAATATTGATGGTTATAAAAAGTATCCATTCTCTATGAAGATATGTATTTAATCCAAAATATTGAGTTTGGAAAAAAATTTATAGACAAAATAATAAATTGAAGATAATGATTTAAATGAAGAGTATCACCCAAAAAATTAAGTGATTTCTAGGACATGGTGACCTATATTTTCTTATGGAATCCATGCCTCCATTATGAAAAATTGAAATAATAAAAGACAATATAAGTTAAAATCATGATTGAAATTTTTCAAACTATATACTATGGTTCTCTTGGATCTTAAATAAAAAAACAATACATGAAACTCATAAAAATAAGGTATTGTATTATAATGAAACTTATTGATATAAGAAGAAGATTTTGAACCTTCTTATACACTCGATAATGTTTTATTTATGTTTTCACCACTTTATTTTGTTGTTGGAAGATGAAAACGTAGTTGAAAATAATTATTTTTTGTTAGAAAAAAAATTTTATTCCAAATATTTAAGACATATATTCTAACTATATTAGTCTATAGTTATAATTTACAGTCATTTATTGTTTAAAGGGTGATGTAATGTCTATTTTAGTGGAATATGGTGAACCTTTAAAGTCATTATGATATGTGGTAGTTTTTCATCACATAAATACTTGATGAAACATAGCCTAACAATTGTTTTGGGATTAAAATATTATAAAACAACATTTATAAATATTCATAATCTAAAAATGATATGGAATCACACCTAAATATTTTTCATGACTTATCTAAGACTTTTAAAACATTTCTGAGATTTTTTCAAGTGGAAATGAGCTTCCATTAATGGAAGGTGAGATTTTGGAAAAATTTGAATGATATAGTATATATTAATAATTAGGGGAATTATACATGTAATTTTTTTTTCCAAGGATGTTATAGTTTTTGGAGACTATTCTAATATCCATAGAGTCTTTGCGGTAATTTGTATTAGCCATGAGAGATAATGAAGTTCAATTGATTTTCATATGATTTATTTTTCTTTCTTTTCCCTCAATTTGATTATTTTTTGAATTTTTTATTCTTATAATATATGATTCTTCTTTTTAGTAAGTGTTCCATTATTTCCCAATGTTTTCTTAGTTGGTTTATTTCTAAGATATCTTATGATATTTTCATATCATTCATTACCAATAAATAAACTATCAGTGGATTACATTATACAATTGGGTGACATTGATTGAAATGTTTTTGTTTGTAATGTTTTAAATTCCATTTCTCCAGTGAGTAGGTTTTATTAATTAGTATCAACTTATGAGGCAGACTATTATAACTCATTCATTATTAACCTATAGAATGGTGTAATTATTAATGAACAAAACCGAAGAAATTGGATAAAATTTATTTATTTGACTGAATTGGATTATTCTTTTACATTTTTCATTGATGTCAACGTAATTTTATTATTTTGGTTCTCTTAACTGAAAAATATTGAGATGATAAAGTAATAAATGTTAATGTTGATCATGTGGATATCTATTAAATTTTTAAACATGCTTCTTTTATTTTGGTTTAATTAATTTTTTATGTTGAATTATAAAATTAAATATAAACCAATCCTAAGAAAACGATTCCAATTACTTAATTTTATTCTTCCATAGTAAAATCATTAATATAGCTTAGTTTAATTTATATTGTAAAACCAAAATTTCAAAAAAATTGTATCTATAAAACAAATAGTTTAAAACTCTTTATAGGAAATCCTTTTTATCATTGAGATTTACCACATAATATTAATATTCTATGATTTAGTAGTTACTTCAATTTTATGTAACATTAAATTTAAAAATTATTAAGCAATGAAAAGAAATGATCATGGCCACAATTTGTTTACTCATTGCCTTGAAATATTGCAAACATGTATATATCAGAGACCCATGGATTAGAAAACAATAGTTTCTTATCTATGTCCTTTTATGTAATTCATAATTTTTATTATTTCCATTTTATACACATGATTATTTTTTATTATTGTTACAAATTATAATTATGATGGACTATATACACATTGTTTTACAACTAGGTCTCCCTAATTAATGAATCGATATACTAAAAGGTATAATTCAACATTAATTATGGGGGTCACAATCACACCATAATGACTGTTTTGAGTACTACCTATGTGTTGTGTAAGAAATTGTATATTTTATAAGAAAATATATAAAGAAGGGTTGTAAATATGAAAATAAGTGGAAATGTAGTTATCACAAAAATTTAAATCCCTTGAAGAAGAATCTAAATTCAAGGATAAAATGAAGGCGAGATATGAAGGTGATAGCATATTTTAGGTAGAATACAAGGTGATTACAAATGATTAATCTAAAATTAAGTTTGAATAAAAGAACAAATATTATTCTACACATGTTTGTATTGAAGAAGGGGAACTTTTATTGGAGGAACAAATAAGGGATGATAAAATATGAACAAAATTTACTGAAACCCAAGGGGTACTCAATATAATTCAAATAATACTGGAATAATGAAGTGGACATAGTGGATTTATTATAGTTTTATTCAGTTCATATGTTACATCTTCAATTTTTATGAATCTTCAATACATGATTTATAAAATAAGTTTGAATTTTTTTTCTTAGGAAAAAACGATAAACATTTTTTTAAGTGGAATAAAATTCTTTTAATTATTAATTATTCATCAGTTAACATATTTTGAATCTAAAATTATGTTACATGCAACACGTTAAAGACTATACTAATGAAATTAAATAATTTTTTGTTGGGAAATGAAAAAATTGTATTCATATTATATGAATTATTTTTGGATTTTAAATAATATTAAATATAGGGTTCTAAGAAAACCCCACCATCATATTTAAATTTTTTATAATGGTCCTCTCACATCCTCTAATGGCCCGAAAGCCTTCATTTTTTATTGATTTTTGATAATCCACCTTTAATGTGTGAGGTGGAACCCTTACAAGGCCCGTAGGCATAAGTATTACATGTCCCGTAGGCCTTAGAGGAATTCATTTCTCGTAGGCTTCAAAAATTACATACTACCCAGACTAACTACTTTGAACTGCTCATCCCCAGCATCTTCATCATGAAATCAGCTCTCTACCTTCGCATGGATGTTCGGCTAGGCATTCCCGTGCATGAACAGGCTTGTCCCGATGGCAGGTTCCATACCCTCTCATCCTCCTTGAATTTTTTAATCCAATTTTACCTTTGTAACAATATTATATTTATTCCCTTCACATTCCCATTGAGACCAAGAACTACATTAGAGGAACCCACAATAAAACACATGTTCTCATTACAATCCATATTTATTTTAAATTAATATTATTATTCATTTTAAGATGAAAGTGAAGATGGTTAGTGATTCATGGTACTGTTGGGGGATAATACCATGAAACTATAAACAAATTTAGTTTTTACTTTTGTTATTTGGGGCCATATATTCAAAATATAATTTTTAGTAAGTAAAAATTATTAATATATTTTTATATATAGAAAATTAGTGATTTAGATTACATGGATTGATATACACATTGTTAAATTACACATTATTTTTCAAATTATTACATAAAGATATAGGAAGAGATTGTTTCTGGGGATTCAGGTTATACTTTGGTTTGAATTAAATTTTAATAAAATTTGATTCATCCAAAAAATACATTTAATAATTGATAAATATTTTTGGAAATTTTGAATTTCAATAACTATATTTAAAATTTATTTTGTGATCGTTTTATGAAATGTGGGGAAAAGGTGTTATTGTAAATTATTATTTCATTAGAAGATATGGAGAATCAATTCTTCACCGAGATATATAGAAAATAATTTATTGCAATTTAAATAATTACTCACACATATTTATCCCTTCATTATATATTTTTATATGACAAACATTCCATATTAATATTCATATAAGTACCTTCATAAATTCATCTTAAATTTTGTGGAATGATTTATTTATAAATATTTTGAAAGCATGTTATCTAACGGATGGAGTTCATAATTTTGGATTTTAGAATAATACCAACTAAATAATCTTATGTGGTTGTCAATATGATTTATTAGGATAGGGGAAAATAACCGACATGATCATTAATAAAATATTTAATTATGTGAGTAGAAGAAAAGGGGGTTTTAATTAGACTAAAATAAATGAATAATTAGGATACATTTAGTGAGATGAATAGTTATATTTTAGAATTCTCAATTATGAATTCATATATATGAGTATTATAAATTTAATGTCAAACGTTTCAATGTGAGGATTGTTCACGAACTAATGTGGCACTTTTTTATTGGGTAAAGGACATGACCCATCCCTTAGGGCTCATGTCGTGACTACACATTCCCACCATCCATAGGACAGGTGTTGGTGACTTGCAACAAATAAAAATATCCTGAAAAGAGATGTCATTTTCTATTAAACCTATACACACACACAAATCTCAAACTATGCAATGTAAACACAAAGTAATCCACACATGTCACTGATATAACTACTTAGAATACAATACAACAGAATGTACAATGAGTCATGAATACAAGTTTAAAAACAAAATGTAAAGTACAACGCCACAACCCATCCACTCAAGACCCTACCTGAAGGTTAAGTGAAGTAAGCTATCTGTAGATTTTGAGGTACGCCCATATGTTCCATAAAACATAGATCCTCTTGGTTTTCGACCAAAATGGAATTCTTCGATTCGTGGATCACCTGAAAAAGACATGACACATGCGGGCAAAACCCGTACATGGGTGAGAAACAAAAAACTTGGTAGGGACCCCAATCCATAAATGAAAGACCACAATGCAGGACCCCACAACAAGATCACATTGCAAAATCACAAAGTAAAGATAGCTTACAATAGGTATAACTCAATGTATTGAAAGTAAGATTGATAAATAACAAATAAGAAACATCTCGTAATACTGAGGAACTCATCCCTAATTATCCGATGAGTTCCTCTCATCTACTAGACCAATGAGGTCCGCGGAGCAACTAGGCCACTGAGGTCCGCTCATCTACTAGACCACTAAGTTCTGCTCATCTGCTACACCACTGAGGTATTCACTTCTACTGATCCACTGAGGTACACTCATCTTTTTAAAAGTTGAGGTACTCTACTATCCTAAACCACTGAGGTACAATCAGCTACTGAACCACAGAGGTATACTCGTCTACTGAACCAATATTGTATCCTCGTCTGTGAAACCATTTAGCTACACCCCACAACTGAACAACTTAGGTACACTCTTTCATCATTGAATATTTCTTAGGGTATTCCTAAATGATATTATTATCACTACGGTCCCAACTCCAAAGACAACATGTCCATCAGATTCCAGGTATATAGGATATCAAGGTTTTAGTAAAAAGGGGTAGGTTGTGTTCGGACCCAATTTTACTTGGTCGGACCATCCCGACCATCCTGGAATGGGGGTCCTGTATGGCCCAACATGTTTCATTTAACATGACCCATCCTGGTTGGGTCTGGTCTTACCTTGTCTAGCTTAACCCATTTGTGATGCCCACTATGCTTTTCTAGAACTGGCCCTGTTTGGATGTGGGTTTAGGCTGCTGGGTCTCCTCGGGACCCAGTCTGTGTTCTACAGCCTGGTCTAACATGGTCGGGTGGGTATATCCCATCTAGGCCACCTAATGTCCTGTTTTCCATTAGGTCTAGCATGCAACGGCGGTCCAGTTTTCCTCCCGCCCGGTCCGCCCAATAGATCAGTTTATTTCACTGGACCAACCCATTTTTGCAGGTAGGTGTTTTCCCAACCGGGCCACTCATCGGCCTAGCCATGATGGTGGGCCAACATGGAACTAGCTCAGACCATTGTGATGGAGTTTGGTTTGGTAACACGTGTCCAGAAGGTGGCTGACCACTCCACCACACGCGGTCCGTGACCGCGTGCCCAGTTGTCCCTATGGTCATCCCATGGGATGACCAGTTCACCATGGTTCCCCACTGGTGTCATGTTCCTTCTCCACCATGTCCTGGGATGGTCATGGACCATGCCGCCTTGGGGTGTTGTTATGTTGTGTCTCCTTCCTCCTTCCGTATTCGTGACCTATATGTTATGTCCTTGTGTTACTGCTCTGGCTGGGTACCATGGTCTTTGGCTACATTCGTGACCTCCGTCCACTGTCGTGGGTATGTTCCACAATCTCTTACCGATGTCGCGACCTACCTAGCTGTGGCCCTTTTTTCAAATCCCTGCGGGAAAATGTCCCGCCGACCATTGCACAACTAGAAATCGGAATTCCACAAGGAGAAGAGAGATTAAGGAGTGGTACAAACAAACACCCAAAGAATGATCTGGGTCTTGTTCTTATTGACCAAGATTTGTTCTTGTTATAAAGAACACGAATTACTAAAAAATATGGTGTAATAATCACTAATATAAATATTCCTTTTATCTAGCATCATTAACCGTCATGCATGAAAGATCGATCTATGGGTTAACTTTTTTTTGATTTAACCTGCATTCGTCATTTAAAATAGAGAATTATGAAAATAAATTCACACAAAACAGCATCAAACCCCTACATAGGATTTTATATTTCTTTAGGATGATCATTCATCATCATTTATCAATCTCTGACACCAAATCATCTCTCCAATGGTGTCGTAACTATCATCTGATTCTCTAGCATTCATCATGTAAGAGGCTACCTTCATGATTATTTAGTTCAATTCCAGGGATGTTCTTTAAAACTGATTTACCTATTTAATTAAAGAACAAATATTCATTCATATTGCAGAATCGACACACCTACTCCATTAATAAGGCACATTAAACAGATTCATTAATGTGATATAGCATCACCTCATCACAACACCACATCACAGATTAGGCTCTACATAACGATTAAAAAAACAAAAAAATAAAATTTTATTTTATTTTATTTTTCTTATGAAATTTCCAAAATTTAACTTTCACCCTAGGCCCATGCCGGATCAGGTTTGGGTCTACCTAATGGAGGCTTGCCCTCCTAAGCACAATGGTACTCTCAGATATCCAATCTGAGTTACCTTTAAGAGTTATAATGATTTAAAAATAAAATAAGCATTACATAATTATTTTATTTACAAATGAAAACTATTTAACACTATTGTCCCATACTATACATTTTTAGGCCCTCTCTAGGTGAATCGCGTTGATTTTAGTTCGACGAAGCCATAATATATTTGATCTGAGCACTGGTTTAAAGGTTTGAAGATCCAATCACACATTTATTTAATTAACCATAAAAATAATTCAATAATATGATCCACCCACTCCTAGAATCGGAATTACATTTCGCCTCAAATCCTGGGCTTAAAATAATCTAATTTATTTTAAAAAAATCCATTTAATTATTGGTTATTTAATTAGTACCTAATTTAGGGCCATACATCCACGTATTCCAATTCAAGGGTTAATCAATCTAATGGGGGTACTGAGCATGAATTTGAGTCTCCCCTCCCATGATCTCTCTTGGAGATCCTTGTGCTTCTAACAAACATATACTAGAAGAATCGATCATCCATGAAGGAACCTCAATTTTTGATCTTCTATCTCCATCAGGTACTCTGTGAAAGTTGCCACATCATCAATCTTTAAATCACCGTGGTAAACGACGTGAGAAGGGACGTGCACATATCTCATCATCTAGGATATATAGAAGGAGTTGTGAACCCTTCTTAATAGTGGTGGTAGATCGAACCAATACACCACCTCACCCATTCTACACCAAATTAGGAAATTTCTGATGAACCTCATAGTTAACTTGACACCCCTGAAAAATATTCATATCCCTCAATGAGAAGGGTCCCATAAGAATATGTGGTCCCCCTCTTTGAACACCAAGGGTATCCATCACCTAACAACATAATAAATCTATCAAATCTGTGTAGTCTTCATCTTATAATGGATGAACTGTGCCTTCTCAGTGGCAGTTTGTACAATCTTAGATCCCATGAGTGCTGACTCCTCTATGACTTTCTAGTATAATGATGACCTACATGGTTATCTTTACAGTTCATGGAACTGTTCCATACCAATGGTGGAGTGGTAGATGTTATTTAATGAATACACCAGCAGTTGTAGGTGGTCCTTCAAAATTAATCCTAAATCAAGAATGGAAGAATGAATCATTTCGTCCAAGGATTTTACATTCTATTTAGCTTGACCATCCATGTGTTGGTGATAGATTTTGCTAAAGCAAAAGTGAGTCTCAAAAATCTCCTATAATCCCAAACACAACCAAGATGTAATGTGTGCATCGTGATCAGAGACTATCATAGATGGGACTCCATGGAGTCCAACTATATCCTTCACATAGAGGCATCCTATGATCTCTATTGAACCCTGTTCTCGGAGGGGTAGGATGTGGACCGATTTGGTGAGTTGGTCTATGATCACATAGATGGTATCGGGCCCCTGTGACATATATGGTAAGCCTATAATGATGTCCATCAATATCCTTTCCCATGACCACTTAGTTACCTCAAGGGGTTGTTTCAATCCTACTAGAACATAGTACTCAGCCTTCACTGGATATCATGTGAGGTATCTTGAGACAAACTCTACCACTACCTTCTATATCTCCTACTTCTAGTACTGATGTCAGAGGACCTGGTAAATCATTGCCAAACTAGGATATACAGTCAAAAGAGAGGTATGTAACTCCCTCAATACATCCTCTAGGAATTCCATTGTTTCTATGGTGTGCCCTCTGAAAAGGATGACATTCTCCCCACCTTTATCTTATCAATCAGGGGAGTTCCCTGTGGACATCTGGCCATGAGTAATCTCACAGGTGGCATCTCGAAGTTGTACCTCCTCGAATCGTTGTAAGAGTAGAGGAGAAACAATCATTGGATAAATATAATCTTCTTCATAACTATCCTCAAAGGATATATGATATGATTCTAACTGCTCTAAGGAATCTTTCAGTAGCTATGAACACAATCTATATCATAGAGTATATGCCACCTCATTCCCCTTCCTAGGAGTTTAGACTATCTCAAAGTCATAGTCCTGGATGAACTCAAGCCAATATCATTTTCCCAGGTTCAAATCTATTTTTGAAAAAATATACATGATACACTTTTGATCATAGTAGATGATGAATCGTTCTCCCATAAGGTAGTGTCTCCAATTCTTCATTTTGAATACTACCACAACCAACGTATGGTCATGAGTCACATTGTTCTACTCATGTAGCCCAAACACTCATGAGCCATATGCAATAAAATCATTCCCCTTCATTAGTGAACAACCATTCTTGACTATTGATGCCTAATTGTACACCATGTAATCAGATCCCCCTATGGAAACCTCAAGATATGAGCACTTGTCAAGATCTTCCTCAGATACTAAAAGCTCTATGTGTATCCTTCTGACAACACAAAGGGTTTTTTAGTATTTATTAAAACTGTCGTGTGTTCATCCATTTTGGAAAATATGGTTAAAAACATTTGTTAGTAAACTACCAACCCAGAGAACCTCCGCTCCTCAGAAACTCTATTGGGTGGCTCCCAAGAAATCACTACCACAATCTACATGGGATCCACAAAAAATCCTTCTTCAGATATGACATGTCTTCATAAGTGGACCTTTCATATCAAGAAATCAAACTTCGTGAGATTTCGGTAAAGCTGGTGCTCTTAGTGTGAGTCTTGAACCATCCTTTGGTGTATTGTGTTCTTTACATCAGATACTGAATTCATGAAGATTTCATCAATGAATACCACCCAAAACTGATCTAAGTATGTCTAAAAGATCATGGTCATGAGTCCCATAAAAACATCTATATAATTCATCATGCCAAATGGAATTGCAATTTACTAGTAGCATCCATAGAGACCTATGAAATCCATCTTAAAGATGTCCTCATATCGTACTCAAATATGGTGATAGCCTGATTTAAGGTTTATCTTTGAGAAACCATCTCACTCCCTTTAGCCTATTTAATAGTCTATCAATCCTCGGTAGAGGATACATGTACTTAACAATCACATTGTTCAAGAGCCATTGGTCCTCACATAACCTCAATATTTTGTATTCCTTCTTGGAAAACCACACTGGGGTAGTAAATGGTAAAATACTGGGCCTTAAGAACCCCTTCCTCAACATTTCATCTAACTATACCCTCATCTCTTGGTGCTATAAGAAATCCATCTGATATGTAGGTGTAGATATAAGTGTCGTCCTTGGGTACAGATCATCGAAGAAGTATACCTCTCTATGAGGTGGTTTTCCTAGAAGATATTCTAGAAATACATCCTCATACACATCAACCACTATAAGAAAATGTGGACTTTTCTCATCCACTTCATTGAGAGTCATACAACCAAATTAAATAGTAATCAACTACACTCTCCAATTTGTGATCCCATCCTGCACTGCTCGAGTTTTATTTACACTAATAAATGAAAACCATGTATAATATCCAAGGATACACCAAACCATGTGCCTAAAACTACCGATCTGAGCATTGGATGATGATATATGGTCCAAAAATGGAATGACGTCGTCAGGACACAATGCCTCTACTAGAAGATTTTTGCTAATTATCTCACTCCCAAGAGTAAGCTCACACTGTTGTCATGAGTGTTTGATCAACTTATCATTTCTTCTAGGAGTCTTTAATTGTAAGGATCGAGGTGATGGATCAATCCGAATCATTGAGCTCCGAACAAATTCTGTGTCTACAGAATAGTAACTGGATCCTTTCACTAAAATAAAAGCATCTAAAGTAGAGAAGACAAAGATCGTACCTCATATCATCTCTAGGATGTCGGGACTGTAGGCCTCGACTGGTTGAAGCTGAGAATGCCCATGTCCACTAGCTCTTGGAGCCCATGGTAGACCACATGTGGGTGGGGCTCGTAGTACCCTATAGCTATGCACACCTCCTATCTCTTTTCCTACTCCAATGCCATGTTCACCACTAGGTATACCAGCCAATTCCTGTCTCTACTACTGCCTCATCGGTAAGTAGATAGACTGTCGGTCTTCTACGCGGCAAGTTGTCCAATCCCAAGCCTAGTTTCCCATCCTGCCACATGTGTACCATACTTTTCTCCCCTAATTACTCCATCTGAACTAAGAGCCTCATACAGGAGACACTGAGTCCTAGGGTCGTCCTTTAAATGGTCTATCATGTTTGGGCCTCAGTTTCATTAATCGGCTACAAGCTGCAAATTACTCTACCACCCTTTTCCATATTGTACCTCCCACTGTCGTTGCCTTCTCAATGAGAAATCTCTCTTATAGTATAACTCACTCCCACACCCCATCCTGTGTAGGGAAGATGATGGTAATAATTGGTGCCCTAATATTCTATCAGTGTCCCTTATCAATGTTATATGCCCTGATGAATGGTTCCCACATCATATCCTTGGCATAACAGGAGAGGTCTGTGAACATCGCAAAGTATTCAGCCACAATAAGGCTACTATATTTTAAGTGAAGTGGCACATGTATGTGCACTGTGCACAGATATTTCGAGATGAAATCCTCTTTGAAAAGTTACTCAATGTCAGAACAGGTGAGGGTTTCTTTCTCATGAGTTTGGATGGTCAAAATCCACCATCTCCACATAGAAACATGAAGAAGGATCACTGTTATAACCTCCATCTAGTCAACTGGCATCCTAACTAAACTGAAGACTCACATCACATCCTCCAGCTATTCCTCATCAACCTAAGGATCTATCTCTCCCAGGAACCTGTGAGGTATCTGTCTCTAGAACCCATTCCAGGCACTGACACAATGTCTGCCATCTAACAGTAGTGCTAGTAGTAACAGCTAATCAAAGGGCAGTGGTAACACATGGACACCACACAAAGGTGATATATCATGTAACAATCATGATACCAAATACTCATCGCTCTATGGACCATCCTCAGGGAAACTCACAGGAACAATGCATGGATATCTACATGGAGGCATCCTGAAATATTTCAAGATGAACCACAATCTATTTATTTTACCTAGTATGATGAATTTGAATTAAAAAAGTCCTGGGAAATAACTCAAAGATTCCTGTGACATGTTTTTTCATGTACTAGGTTAGAAAATAGAATTAAAGATTTTTGTGAATGGATATGTCCACCACCGCACCAACACAGGACTGATTGGCCTAAAATCTGAACTCATTACACTTATCACTATTCCGCCATCAAAATTTACTGACTCTTAGTTCTTCTGGTAGAACTGACCTCCTCTGATAAATCATTGAAATAGCCTGTCCCCTAGGGATTTTTCCGTGACAACCCCTTTTTTTCCTTCGATTAGTGAGTGGTGGAGACTAACACCATATAAGTATATAACAAAAAAGTGAAGGCATTTTTTTAAACCTATACACATGAATAAAGCTTAAACTATGAAATGCTAACACAATGTAATAAACAACTATCACTGAGACAACTACTAAGATTTTAGTACCACTGAAAGTACAAAGGGGATATAATACAAGCTCAATCCCTCAAAGGAATTTAAAACATCCACGGTCCATCTTCTCGAGACCCTACCTGAAGGGTAAGTGAGGGTACCTTTCCCCATAGTAGTATGCCTGTATGGTCCATCACACTAAGCACCACCAGGTCCCAGACCACCAAGGTCCCCGTCCAAGCTTTTTTCACCTACACGAGACATGACCCATGTGTGTGAAGCATGTGTAGGGGTGAGTAACACAATAGTCATTTGGCACCATAATCCAGAATGTAAAGACCACACAGCAGGACCAGACATCATGATCACACATCAAAATCATACCAAAATGATATATCTCACCAAGTATACCTCAAAATTTTGATAGTATGATTTATCAATAGTAAACACGAATCATATTGTACTGAAGAAGAACTCATCCATAACATACCACTGAGGTCTTCTCGGAAATTGGACCACTGAGGTCTTCTCAGCTATTGAACCACTGAGGTCTGCTCATATACTAGACCACTAAGGTCCAATCGTCTGATTCACCACATAGATACACTCGTCTGCTAAACCACTTAGGTTTAATCCTCTGTGGAACCACTAGGGTATGCTCTTCTAATAAACCACTACGGTATTATCTTCTGCAGAACCATTGAGGTATGCTCATATACTAAACCACTAAATAAGCTCATCTGTTGAACCACTGAGGTATACTCATCAGTTGAACAACTAACATATGATCATCAATCACTGAATCTCAGTTAGAGTATTCCCAAAGGACCATCTTAGCACAAGAGGCCCAAAACCATAACAGGTGTGTCAATCGGCAACCAGTCTAAATGATATTTGAGTTTTAGAAAACTTGGGTCAATTGTGTTTGTACCTAGTTACACATTGATGGACTGACATAACCAACCCAGTATAGGGGGTCCCGCATGGCCCTACCCATTTCGGCCTAACCATCCTAACCTGGTTGGGTCTTGGAAAACTAGTTATGTCCATGCCCATTGTGAATTGATAGACATGGCCCAGTTCAGCTGTGGGTCTAAGCCCACCAGGTTTTCTAGCGACCCTGTCCATATTCTCCAACCCAGTCCAACATGGTCGGATAGGTACAGTATAGTAGGGTCGCGAAGTGTCATGATATTCCATCTTGTTGGGCATAACATAATAGGTTTGTTTTTCTCCAGACCAGGCCACAAAGAGGCCCAATTTATTCCATCGGCCCAACCCATTTTTTCAAGATGGATTTTCCCAACCTAGCTACATAGCGGCCTGACCCTATCCTTGGCACATCCTTGTTGGTGGGCTAGCAAGGAACTAGCCTTGATACTCATGTTGGTATTCAGTTAGGTATCATACTACTACAAGGGGGTCGAACACTCCTCATCATGTGGTCAATGACTGTGCACTACATTGTCCACATGGTAAACATGAAGGTTGACCAGTCCAATATGGTTCCCCATGGGCCTTTCCATCCTCCTCAACCGCGTCCCAGGATGTCAATGTCCTATTTTTCTGTGGCGTGCCACAGGGGCACACCACCTCCCGCCTATAGCCGTGATGACCTTAGTTCTACAGTCTCGTGCTACGACCTTGTGATGCCATTGTGGGCATATGATGCAGTCTCCTCCTGATACTGCAGCCCGCCTGGTCATGGACCTTCTTTCCTAGCACCACAGTCCAATGCACTGCTGACAGTTACACGACGAATAATTGGAAGAACATAAGGACATTAGGGGGGAGGAGTCACACATATGAACACCCAACGAATGATACACATATTGTTTGGGTTGAAAAAAATGCATTTTTATTTTAAGGATCAAGATAAACTGAAAAATAGGATATAATAATTAGTAAGATAAATATACCCTTTATCCCTTAACATTAATTGTCCCACATGAATGAAATATCCATAAGTTAATTTGTTTGTGAGTTACCATGTGTTCGTCAACTAAAAGAAAAAACTAGGAAAAGAAATTCACACAGAAAAGCATCAAACCCCTGCCTGGGAAAAGTGATTTCCCAATAAAGATCATCCAACAACATCCATTTACCTTTGATTCAAAATCCTTTCTCCAAGGGGGTATTTGTCATCATTTTATTCACCATCATTCATCATTGGAGAGGAATCCTTCATCATTCACCATAGGAATTCCAGTGTTGTTCTTAAACCCTGATTTCCCTATTTAATTAAATTAAGATTATTCTTGAACACAAAATGTGGACACCCATTAATGAGATTCATTGTTGCCTCATCGCCGCACCATAGCACTGACATTCCACATCCTACCGAATAATAAAAATAATAAAATAACATTTGAAGTTATTTTATTTTTCATCTAAAATTCGTGAAAAAAAAATATTCACCCTCAACCCACACTGATTGAGTTTAGGGACTGCCTAATGTAAGCACGCCCTAATGAGCTCAACAATAATTTCGGATTTCCAATCCAATTTACTGTTTAAGAGTTACAAGGATTTGAAAATAAAATAATCTTAAAATAATTATTTTATTTATGACCAAAAACTACTTTCCACTATTGGCCCCCATTGACAAATGTTAGGCACTTTATAGACGAATCTTGATGATCTGGGTTGGACGGTGCCCTCATATTTTAGATCCCTGCACCGGTTTAAATGTTTGAAAAACATGATCGCCTATTTTTTTAATGAAACATAAAATGAGGTCAAAAATACATTCTTCACACTACGGGCCTCGAAATTTTGTGTTCTCTCAACGATTGGTGAATAAATAATCAAATTTAATTTTTTTTTAAAATTACCTGGAATTATGGGGTATTACAGGACAAGTGGATGTCCATGTGTGGTGGAAATTGATAACATAATATTTATATATTTTAAATATTTAATTTAAATATATTTGGTACATAATATTAAAAAATTTGATTATATTTTTGTAATATTTTAGTAGATGGATATAGATAATGATTTTATAAATGTTTGGATAATTTTGAAATAAACGGAAATAATCATGACATAATTCATTCAATTATGGGATATTAAATTGGGAAGAATTAAAGGATGAAGGAAGAATGAAATCAATACATTGACCATCAATACCACATTGAACATTGTAAAAATTATTAAATCATTAATATCATATTACGGATCCCATACACTAAGACCAGGTGTGTTATTATTCAATAATTTTCAATGAGTTAAAATTTAGGGAAAATTAAATATGTGATGAACATGACACAATTGGTGTGAATAATGCAACAATAAGGGATATCTAGGATGAAGTGTTAAAAATAATCACTCCAAAAACAAATATTCCATCATTGAGAAATAAATTCAAGGAAGGTATGTGAATTTAATATATTTAATGTTACTTTTCAATGGTTGGTCATGGTTTTCATGGATTAAAATTCAAAAAAATACATATAAAAACTATTTTGAATAGAATAATTTTATAACATAAAATGATCATATATAGAAGATGATTTTTAGATAATATAGACACCCATTATGTATTCAATGTCATTTGAATGATAGTATTTCCTTAAAAAAAGGTAAATTAGTGAAATTAATGTTGTTAAGTTGGATCAAATGGCGATTAAATTTTTTTGAAAATTCCTTTGGACTAAATTATTCTATGGTTCAAATTTTGGGTTATTTTTTTTATTATATTAAGGTTTCTAAATATATTATAGTGATACATGGGGTGTCTTCATGGCCATAGAAACTTGTGGTAATTATTTATGTCGCCTCTTCCTTAAGAGGATTGATTTAGACATGATTTTTGTTGTTCGTCACTTTATGAAAGAATATTTTTAAAGATATAATTTCCACTAGATATGGTACGTTACTTATATATTTTGGATTACATATGGTGGAACCAAAATTAATTTTAAAATCAATTTTGATTTGTAGTGGAAAAATATAAAATGATGATGACATATGGGTGGAATTCAATAGTGATTACACACACACACACATATTTATATATATATTGGAACTAATCTATATTTCATGATGAATTATAGTAAACCATAGTTGAATTATAATGAACATTTTGAACGGGAATGGGTAATTATTCAATGAGTATGAGATAGAGGTTGATTTGTAAATATATATATATATATATATATATTCATGCTACATGTAAAAACATTGACCACTAATGTTGATATTGTTTGTGGGTATTATTCTACCATTCAAGGAGTAATTATGGCCATTTTAATAGATCAAGGGAGGATACAAAGATCAATATATATAAACATTTTATGTCTTTTATTTTGTTCTAATTTTTTTTCATTATGTAATTTAGTGATTTTAGTATTTTATGATTCATTTTCAATATATATTTAATTTTTTTTCAATTTATTAATAATTAATTTAGATCTAAAATATATTCTTTGATTTGTGGATCATTCCTTACTTATTAAAACATAATATAGTACTATATAACATAATATAAAAAGGTGGGATCAATGTGAGAGTATGCATCTAAAATGATTAAAATTCTTCTACATTCATGATTTGCTCTTAAAAAAATTTATTGTATTGTAAAAAACATTCGTATATCTCATTCATTATTTTGTCACCAAGAGATGTATTTATTAATGAAAGAATGAAAAAATGGTGTAATTAATTAATCCAAAATATTAATTTTTATTATTTATTTGAAAATTTTATTTAATATTAGTGAACATTATTTTTTTGTTCTTTTTTTGAGAAAGGATTATTATGTAGAACTGGTATGGATCATTATAAATCATGTGGATGTCAACTGAAACTAGAAAAACTATTATTACTATGATTTATTTCATTGGTGAAGTTCATTTTTTCATAAAATAAAAAATATACTTTGAAACTGATTCCCCTATTTATATTTAATTATTTCTTAATTACCACATAAATTTAGTTGTGTTTTATTTAAATTTTAAATTTATAATCTTGTAAAACATGTGAAGAACTAACTATTTGTATAAAATTCATAAGTGGGGATCATTTTCCTCTTTGGTATCCACTATTAAATTAATCATATTATTCCTATGTATTTAATCATGGTTTGAGTGACAAAAATGTATATGAATTTTTCATCGTGAGATGTAATGATGATATAAATATATTATTTTGAGGAATTTGGGTGAAGCATAGACTAATTTTAAGGATTTGATACATTGTGAATGGTCCACCACTGAAAGAAGATAACAAAAAATTTTAATAGGAATTATATTTTGAATATATATATATATATATGATTATGATATATAGAAAACTCATCAGAGACACCAGATGTTAGAGTTTCTTGTTCATCTTCTACGAACCTTATTTTTGTTTTAGTGATTTTGATGGGTTTACGGAGGAGATCAAGATCTATTGAACTCAATATAGAATATTTTCATAACAATTTATTTAGTATTTAATTATGGTATTTTTTGGATTCCTATGTTGTATTATTTTCAATTAAAATATTATTTCCATTATTGATTCATTTTTTATTAGTAATTTTATATTTAAACTCGCTTCTAGGATTTAAATATCATTCATTTCTAAGAAAAATTAAACAATTAATGGATAAATTCACAATAGGGGTGATCTATTCAAATTTATACATATGAGTTGATTTAAATTATTATTTTCAAATGAGTTGGCCTTATTAAATACTATTCTGTTGTGATGAAACTACTTATGTCTTATTTATTATTAAATATTCATTCGTTTCATTTATTAATCAAAAACATGGTAGAGGTAATTAATTTATGAGATTGAATTAGATTATTAAATTAAAAATTTTAATTGAACATAATGAAATTTAATAATTTTTTCCGTTTTATGAAGAAAAATTGAGATGTTAATGCATTAATCCAATAATCTCATCAAGTGTATCCCAAATAAATTTTAAATCATAGATATATTAATTTATTGATTTACTATGTTAATTTCAATAATTTTAATTATATAAATTCATACAAGGAAATAAATTCCCCACTCTTCAATTTTTTTATTTTTATTTAACATGTTTATTTAGTATAGTTTAATATTGACATTATATTTCCAATGCTAACATAAATGTAATAATCAAAGAAATGGTTTGAATGGAATAACTAGTATTATTTATTTTTAATTAAAATGAACTCATGAATTCATTATCTTATTACTTTGATGATAATTTTGTCCTAAATAATATAAATATTCTAGAAATATTTATCTTGAGAGTTGACAATAGTCGACCTATCTTTTTTGGATGGCTTGTTTTAATACATATAGAAATATAAATGATAATTATTTGTGAGAATGGGACACCATTAATGGATGATTAAATAAATAAATAATTGGAATTTTATTATATATTAGTATGTTTGTTTTTTGGGTGTATTTTTGTTTTAGATAATGTATCTTCTAAAATTAATCGAGCACCCAGGATGTCACCACCCGTCCTCGGGGCCCGTGCCGTGACTACCCCAAGCCCGCCTTCCATAGGCCAGGGGCTGGTGACTAGCACCAAAGGCGTAAAATCCCGATAACTGGGAAGGCATTGCCTTTATAAAATAAATCAAGCACCACAGAGTACAAGCGGAAGCAAAACACTAAGTACAAAAGAAATGCTGAAAAGTAAATGGGTCAGAATACAAACCCAAAAGAATGTACGACTACAACTGAACAAGGTACAATAGCAAAAAGACAAACAGCTCGAAGAAGGAAGAAGCTCCTGAGTCGTCCGCCTCAGATCCTACCTGAAGGGTAGGTACAGATAGCGCAGCTTCTGGTCGTCCACCACGGATCCTACCTGAAGGGTAGGTACAGATAGACTTCTCCACGCTCTCATCCGTCAACCTCCTCTGTGAGTCATCACGTCGTGTAGTCCACCTCCGGGTACTGACTCGTCTTGTAGTCCACCTCCGGGTACTGACTCGTCCTCGAACACTCGGCCTCCGTCAGCTCTTCCCATCGTTTGAAACCAACACAAGGAGGTGCGGGCAAAGCCCGTGCAGGGGTGAGTATAACGATACCCAGTAGGGTCCCCGAGACCCTTAAGGTATCACTAAACCAACAAGGATAACCACAAGAAGATCTCAACAGATAACCTCTACTTAGATATATTCCCATACATATACCTAAGTTATCAAGCAACCCATCTCAATCATGAGGAAACACAAAGATTGTGAAATCAACGGATAACCACTACCCAGGTATATGCCCATACATATACCTATGATATAAAGTGACCCATCTCAATCATGAGGTAAACACAAAGGTCAAAAGTCTCAGCTCAAACCAGGATCTTCATTATCGAAACCGTAACTGCGGGAGAGCTCCATCTCTGGAGTGTACAGTGGTCCTGTCATGACTCCAAGGTACTGCTCACTAACCTAAGACTGCTGAGGTACTCCTCCTATCGAGTACCGCGGGCCTGCCACCTCAAACAGTAGTGCTTCCCGCCGGGGTCTGCCACCCAACACAGTAGTGCTCCCCCCTCATAGCCTACAGAGGTACTCCTCCTATCGAGTACCGCGGGTCTACCACCTCACATAGTAGTGCTCCTCCGCTGTGGGTCTGCCACCTCACAAAGTACTGCTCCCCACTGGGCTACGTAAGTCACTCCGAATCGAATCGGGCAAGCAGTCTTCAGGTCTCTACGGGCTACACGGTCTCCGTACTCCATACGCTCGTCTCTGGGAGGGTCCGCTCCACGAGCTACAAGTCGATACTCCAACTATCTCAAAGTCCCACTAAGAAGTATCTAAAAGGACCGTCTCGTCATAGGGGTCTCAACGCAACAGACGGCGCGTCAATCGGACGCCCGGTCTGTGAGTTGCTAGCATTTTCGTCCCAGGGGCCCAGTTAGTTTCGTGTGCGAACCAATCCGGCTGTAACTCAACTATACCCCAAAAACTCATAGGGTATACTCATAGGGACCGTTTCTCAACGAGATCACCAACGCCGCTGACGGTTCGTCAAACGGACGTTCTGTCAGAAAGGTATCAACTTTTCTGTTCCAGGGGCCTGGTTGGATTTCGGTGCGATCCAACCCGGACACTATCCAACTGCATCCAAAACTCTGGCGGAGGATGCCAAAAGTTCCATATCATCAACAGCAACGCAATGCAACAGACGGCGCGTCAAACAGACGCCCGGTTTGGAAGTTATTGGATTTTTCGTTCCAGGGGCCCGGTTGGTTTCATGAGCGAACCAACCTGACCGCACACCGACAGTTTCCAAACCTCAAGCGGAGTAAGCCAAAAGATCCGTCTCACTTAGAGGAATCTATCAAAGTCGACGGCACATCAATCGGACGTCCGAAACTCAAGATATGAGCGTTTCCGCTCCGAGGGCCCGGTTGGTTTCGTGGACGAACCAACCCGGCCGAACCCAAAGTATTCTGAAACCTTGAGTGCGATATACTGAAACGACCTTCTCGATCAAAGGATCCTGTTTCCGCTGACGGCGCGTCGTTCGGAGGCCCGTAGCTCAAGTTACGGGCATTTGACCGAAAATGGTCCGAAGACGGGGGGGTCTGGGCCCGGGCCGACCCGGCCCGACCCCCCTGGGTCGGCCGCACTGGGTCGACCCGAATAGGGTCGTCCCGACCCGGTCCGACCCGGCTGGCCCGGTCCGGTCCGGCCAGGGCACGGCCTGGCTCGGCCGAGCGCGGAAGCTGCGGGGGCGCGCTGCCCCCGCGTGAAGAACCCGAGGCCCCGGTTGGGGCCACCTTGCTAGCGGACGCGGCGGCCGGGCCACGTCCCTCCACTAGTTCCGCACGGCCGCGGAACCGTGTCGCGGCCGCGGCTTCAGCCGCGGCGTGTTTTGCCGTCGGCCCGCCGGCGGGAGTTTCCACGGGCCACCAGAGGCGCTCCGGTGGTCCGTTTTGCTTCCCGTCTACGCCGTTGTTCCTCACGGGTTCCATTCTTTACTGCGGGATCAACAAAATTCCCTTGCGTCACATTTTGTTGTCGCCCGCCAAATCCGCACAACCACGAAGAACAGCGGAGGGTTGTCGGGCCGTGTTCGTTAGGCCCGCACCCTCTGCGTTAGTTAACAACAACGGGAGAAAATAATTCAACACATGAAAGAACAATTTTAATAAATTAAAATTGTTCATTTGAAACCGGTTCTTTAATTTTAAACAAACTTTCACAGGAATAGGGGCATTTCCAAAACAAAAATCCCAACCTCGTCAAGTCGTCGTCCGCGGGTTCTTCGCGGAATTGGGGATCGTCGCGTCGTCGCGGTATCCGGCGTCGCGTCGTCGCAGAATGGTGTCGCGTCGACGAACTCTGAGGTTCACGAACAAAAAGATTTAATTAATAATAATTAATTCCTTGTTGTTGTTATAATCCACAAAGAATTTAAAAGGAGCGCAACCCCCTACCTTGTTGTTGTCGGTCGAAGGTTGTCGCGGGGTTGGATCATCGTGGAAGAAGCGTCGCGGAGGGGGAATCGCAGAAGAAGCATCATTGACGTCGTGGTACATGGTGTCGCGTCATCAATCTACGAGGGTTTGGCGTTCTTCATCCGAGGTCGGAGCGTTCTTCGCGTTCTTCGCGTTCTTCGTCGAAGAAGAACGCTTTCCCCCCAAACTCTCTCCACGCCACAAGTCCAACTAAATAAAATAAGTACAACATTTATTTTATTATTGACCTAACCATTTGAAATTCAAAAGATAAGAATCGAACAATTAATTCGTTGAATTAATCGTAACGATTTAACTGCCCAATTAATTGGGGCGTTTCTTAACCAGAAAAACGCACGGTTGACATTCATTAAAGAAGAGGTTTCCGTGGGTGCGTTACTTAGCGGAAAAGAAACGGCGGGGCTCATACGGGCCCCACCTCACAAATATCCAACCAAGAGGGTAAGATATTTCTGGATAGTACCCTATCCGTTCAACTCAGGTTAAGAGGCTTTCAGGTGGCTTCAAAGTGGCTTAAGTGAAATAAAATAATGTTTGTCGTACAATTATTTTATTTCTTAACATTAATCCCGAAAATTAAAAACCACACCCGAGAAAATGCAACTCCGGAAGAGGCATTTCTAAGAAATTACCGACGCTGCGATTCCATCGGTGCCCTCAGAATTCGATTCCGAGCACCGGTTCAAAAGTTAGAAAAACCCAGTCGTCCGTTCACTGAACGTACCCAAGCCAAACTTCGGAAATTGATTCCGGGCACACCGGGCCTCGGAATCAGGCACCGTCAGAAACTGCATTCTTGTAAAATTCCAAAGAAAATAAAGAAAAAAAAATTTCCTTGGAATTTACTAGTCTTTACATTACTCCCACCACAGGGCTTTACGTCCCAATAAAGCTTCACCACAAACTTAGGGAAACAAAGGCGGTACTGAGCACGCATCTGAGCCTTTCGCTCCCATGTGCTCACCTGGAGGTTCCCGTGCTGCCAAAGAAAGTGCACCAGAGGAATCGATCGTCCCCGTAGGATCTGACCCTGTCGATCCTCGATCCCCACAGGAACCTCCGTAGAAGTCACCTCATCGCCACCATCCAGCTCCTCATGGTCGATGATATGTGGAGGGTCGAGCACGTATCTCCTCAGTTGGGATACGTGGAAAACGCCATGCACCTAGTGCTACTAAAGTGGATGGGTCAAGTGGTAAACCACCTCTCCTACCCAGTTGAGGACCTAGAAAGGTCCGTTGAACCTCGGAGATAACTTGCCTCCCTGGCCACATCTCCGTAAACCTCGTCGAGGCGAGACCCGTTAGAAGACGTGGTCGTCATCCTCGAACTCCAGAGGTCTCCATTTTATGTTAGAACTGAAACTCAAAACGACTGCTGCTACGAGGGTAAGGTTGACCGACTCAAGAGTGATCAGTCGCACCCTCCTGTGAAAGAGTTACCATGCGCTGACTAGGGTTTCCTTTTTCGCCGACAAAGGAAAACCCATCCCGACGTCTGCCTAAAACCGTCAATATGAGTATGAACAGTGATTTCCCAATCCATACTCAAACCAATGTCGTAAGGCCTCGACGCTGCCACCAAGAGATTCCAACCAAAACTCTCGCATCGAGGATCTAACCACACCGTCGGCGTAAGTGTGATTATTGAGTCTCCTCCCATGGTATCTCCAAACGTGAGGGTCATGTCCATGTCTTACCGGAAACTCTAGGTCTGGAACAAGATTTTTGAATGCAAGGAATGATTCATATCGACATCCATTACTACAGCAGCTAGTAGTGGACACAGACTGTCCCTTGAATCATTTCTAGAGCCATTAGGTCACACTCCTTGACCGCATGCAGCCGCACTCTTCCTCCGCCCTCTAGCTCCCTGAGCATGGCGGGAATAACTAAGGCGGGTGGTTGTACCATGTTAGGATGTACACCACCTCATGCTACTCTCCTAGCTCTGCCTCCACATCTGCAGCTTCGTAGACTCATCTCTCCTTTAAGCTTCCTCTTCTTGAAACATTTAACATGACCGGGTCTCTAAGACTCGCACTGGTTGCATGTTGCTTACTGCACTGTGCAGTATTCTTTCTCTCCTGGATGAACTGCACCTTCTTTGCATACGATCTGGAAGAGCTGCTAAAATTTCTCCTTTGCCGAAAAGTGAAACCTGGTCTCATCCCCCCCTGGATGAACCACGCCCATTGCCTAATATAGTCAATCCTGACATGAAGGATGCATTCATGCCATGGATGACGTCGTAAGGCCTCGACGTAACTACTAAGAGATCCAACTGTCACTCTTGCCTCCAAGGGTCAAGTCACACTGTCGGCATCAGTGTGAGGTCACTGGGTCTCCTCCAGTAAGAATCTCGAATGTGAGGGTCAAGTCAACAGTCTTAACCAGGACCACTCTGTATCAACCAAACAAAAAGGACAGAAAATCAAACCTCACAAATATAAGTGTCTTTTTATTATTTCATCTCATATTACAAAGACACGAATACAAAAGAAACATGGAACTATAAGTACAAAGGACGTATCCACTAGTTCCTCTCCTATCCACCCGCTCTCGGAGCTCTACTGCCTTGTCCACTGCTTGGCTGTTGCTCAAACAGCAGCCGCTGCTTCTGTCTCGGTGGCTCCTCGAACACCCGCTGATCAACTGTGCGGGGGGTTGTACAGTCACGTGCCAGGTGACCCTTCCTGCCACAGGAGAAACACTGTCCGTTTCTGGCACGCCTGGCTCTGACCCCAACCCGGGTGCCCCGCAATACTGATCCTAAAACCCGACATCGTCCAACTGCTGGTCTGGTCCTCCTGGACCTCTGCATCATCTGTCTACTGCCCACAGATGACTCAGCAACTGATCGAAAAACCTGCGGAAAAGGAAGAAGCTCCTGTACACGCTCGGGGTGTAGAGCTACTGGCACAAACTCCACCCTGAAGAAGGTCTCAAAGTCTTCCCATGCGAAGGTCATCCCGTTGCAAAACTGGAACAAGTGGGTCCAACACCTGCCTGCTGCTGCCTGAAGGAGGATGGCAGCAAGGATCACCATGAAGTCTGTTGGCTTCCCCACTCGCCTGAAGACTCTCACCACAGCCTCCATCCAATCCTCATCCGCCTGCAGGACCGTCTCTCCCCGGAACCTGGGTAGCCTCTGGCACTGGAACTCGTGCAGTGCACTCAAGTAGTGTGCATCGCCTACTGTTGGGGCTGGTGGAATCGGTGGCCCAACGTATGGTAGTACCGCTAGTGCCTCCTCTGGTGCCTCAACTGCAGGAGGGCCCTGTACAGAAGCCTCGTCTCTCAACAGGCTGTCAGCACGCACATCCCTCCGGGATCTAGCTAGTCGTCCGTGAAAAGGCATCCTGGAAGAAACATCGTGACACGGTCAAACGTTTATACCTGGTGAGCTGACCTGGTTTGAGCTGACATTTAAAAACATATGGAAACACACACGCAATCAGTGTTTTTATGCTCAGAGTCGGAAATCGGTTATCAGGGTCCTGGTGTATGGATACGTCGGCCGCCCGCACCAACACTGGACTCCCTGAACTGAAAACCACACTCGGTACTCTTAACACTATTGTTTCACAGAAAGAAAAATCAGAGTTATAAGTTCTACGGTAGAACCGAACTCCTCTGATACCAATTTGTCACGACCCGTCCTCAGGGCCCGTGCTGTGACTACCCCAAGCCCGCCTTCCACAGGACAGGGGCTGGCGACAGCACCAAAGGCGTAAAATCCCGATAACTGGGAACTCATTGCCTTTATAAAAGAAAACAAGCACCACAGAGTACAAGCGGAAGCAAAACACTAAGTACAAAAGAAATGCTGAAAAGTAAATTGGCTAGAATACAAACCCAAAAGAAAGTACAACTACAACTGAACAAGGTAAAACAGCAAAAAGACAAACAGTTGGAAGAAGGAAGCAGCTCCTGAGTCGTCCTCCTCGGATCCTACATGAAGGGTAGGTACAGATAGTGCAGCTCCTGGTTGTCCACCATGGATCCTACCTGAAGGGTAGGTACTGATAGCCTCCTCCACACTCTCGTCTGTCAACCTCCTCTGTGAGTCGTCACGTCGTGTAGTCCACCTCCGGGTACTGACTCATCTTATAGTCCACCTCCGGGTACTGACTCGTCCTCAAACACTCGGCCTCTGTCAGCTCTGCCCGTCGTCTGAAACCAACACAACGAGGTGTGGGCAAAGCCCGTGCAGGGGTGAGTATAACGATACTCAGTAGGAACCCCGAGACCCTCCAGGTCTCACTAAACCAACAAGGATAACCACAAGAAGATCTCAACAGATAAACTCTACTTAGATATATGCCCATACATATACCTATGTTATCAAGCAACCCATCTCAATCATGAGGAAACACAAAGATTGTGAAATCAACGGATAACCACTACCCAGGTATATGCCCATACATATACCTATGTTATCAAGTGACCCATCTCAATCATGAGGTAAACACAAAGGTCAAAAGTCTCATCTCAAACCAGGATTTTCATTATCGAAACTGTAACTGCTAGAGAGCTTCGTCTCTGGAGTGTACAGTGGTCCTGTCACGACTCCAAGGTACTGCTCACTAACCTAAGACTGCTGAGGTACTCCTCAAGTCGAGTACCGCGGGCCTTCCACCTCACACAGTAGTGCTTCCCGCCGGGGTCTGCCACCCAACACAGTAGTGCTCCCCCCTCATAGCCTACATAGGTACTCCTCCTGTCGAGTACCGCAGGTCTGCCACCTCACATATTAGTGCTCCTCCACTGTGGGTCTGCCACCTCACAAAGTAGTGCTCCCCACTGGGCTACGTAAGTCACTCCGAATCGAATCGGACAAGCAGTCTTCAGGTCTCTGCCGGCTACACGGTCTCCGTACTCCATACGCTCGTCTCTGGGAGGATCTGCTCCACGGGCTACAAGTAGATACTCCAAGTATCTCAAAGTCCCATGAAGAAGTATCTCAAAGGACCGCCTAGTCATAGGGTTCTCAAAGAAACAGACGGAGCGTCAATCAGACGCTCGGTCTGTGAGTTGCTAGCCCTTTCGTCCCAGGGGCCCGGTTGGTTTCGTGTGCGAACCAATCCGGCCATAACTCAACTATACCCCGAACACTCATAGGGTATAATCATAGGGACTGTTTCTCAATGAGATCACCAACGCTGCTGATGGTTCGTCAAACGGACGTTCTGTCAGAAAGGTATGAGCTTTTCCGTTCCAGGGGCCTGGTTAGATTTCGATGTGATCCAACCCGACCACTATCCAACTGCATCCAAAACTCGGGCGGAGGATGCCAAAAGTTCCGTTTCATCAACAGGAACACAACACAACAGACGGCGCGTCAAACGGACGCCCGGTCTGGAAGTTATTGGCTTTTTCGTTCGAGGGTCTGGTTGGTTTCATGAGCGAACCAACCTGACCGCACTCCGACGGTATCCAAACCTCGAGCGGAGTAAGCCAAAAGATCCGTCTCACTTAGAGTAATCTATCAAAGTCGACGGCACGTCAATCGGACGTCCGAAACTCAAGATATGAGTGTTTCTGCTCCGAGGGCCCAGTTGGTTTCGTGGACGAACCAACCCGGCCGAACCCAAAGTATTCCGAATCCTTGAGTGCGATATACCGAAATGACCGTCTCGATCCAAGGATCGTGTTGCCACTGACGGCGCATCGTTCGAAGGCCCGTAGCTCATGTTACAAGCATTTGACCGAAAATGGTCCGAAGACCGGGGGGTCCGGGCCCGGGCCGACCCGACCCGACCCCCCCTAGGTCGGCCGAACCGGGTCGACCTGACCCGGTCCGACCCGGCTGGCCCGGTCCTGTCCAGCCAGGGCGCGGCCTGGCTCGGCCGGCCGGTCCGGCTCGGCTCGGCCGAGCGGCCGAGCACGGAAGCTGCGGGGGCGCGCTGCCCCTGCGTGAGAGAACCCGCGGCCCCGGTTAGGGCCGCCTTGCCAGCGGACGCGGCGGCCGGGCCGCATCCCTCCACCGGATCCGTGCGGCCACGGAACCGCATCGCCGCCGCGGCTTCAGCCGCGGCGGGTTTTGTAGGCGGCGCGCTGGGCGCCACCACCGCCGCCTCTGACCGCCGGTGCCGCCGCGCCGGCGGGAGTTTCTGCAGGCCACCAGACGCGCTTCGGTGGTCCGTTTTGCTTCTCGTCTGCACCGTTGTTCCTCACGAGTTCTGTTATTCACTGCGGGATCGACAAACTGCCCTTGCGTCACGTTTTATCGTCACCCTACCAATCCGCACAACCACGAAGAATGACGGAGGGTTGTCGGGCCGTGTTCGTCAGGCCCGCACCCTCCGCGTTAGATAACAACAACGGGATAAAATAATTCAACACATGAAACAACAATTTTAATGAATTAAAATTGTTCATTTGAAACCGGTTCTTTAATTTTAAACAAATGTTCACGGGAGTAGGGGCATTTCCAAAACAAAAATCCCTACCTCGTCAAGTCGTCATCCGCGGGTTCTTCGAGGAATTGGGGATCGTTGCGTCGTCGCGGTATCCGGCGTCGCGTCGTCGCGGAAGGGTGTCGCGTCGACGAACTCCGAGGTTCAAGAACAAAAAGATTTAATTAATAACAATTAAATCCTTGTTTTTGTTATAATCCACAATGAATTTAAAAGGAGCTCAACCCCCTACCTTGTTGTTGTTGATCGAAGGTTGCCGCGGGGTTGGATCATCGTGGAAGAAGCGTCGTAGAGGGAGAATCGTGGAAGAAGCATTGTTGACGTCGCGGTACACGGCGTCGCGTCGTCGCGTCGTCGATCTCTGAGGGTTTGGCATTCTTCGTCCGAGGTCGGAGCGTTCTTCACGTTCTTCGCGTTCTTCGTCGAAGAAGAACGCTTTCCTCCCAAACTCTCTCCACGCCACAAGTCCAACTAAATAAAATAAGTACAACCCTTATTTTATTATTGACCTAAGCTTTTGAAATTCAAAAGATAAGAAACGAACAATTAATTCATTGAATTAATTTTAATGATTTAACTGCCCAATTAATTGGGGCGTTTCTTAACCAGAAAAACGCACGGTTGACTTTCATTAAAGAAAAGGTTTTCGCGGGTGTGTTACATAGCGGAAAAGAAACGGCGGGGCTTTTGCGAGCCCCACCTCACAAAAATCCTACCAAGAGGGTATGATATTTTTGGATAGTACCTTATCTGTTCAACTCAGGTTAAGCGGCTTTCAAGTGGCTTCAAAGTGGCTTAATTGAAATAAAATAAAGTTTGTCGTAAAATTATTTTATTTCTTAACTTTAAGCCCGAAAATTAAAAACCACACCCGAGCAAACGCAGCACTGGAAGGGCGTTTCTAAGCAATTATCGGCGTTGTGATTCCATCGGTACCCTCAGAATTCGATTCCGAGCACCGGTTCAAAAGTTAGAAAAACCCGCTCGTCCGTTCACTGAACGTACCCGAGCCAAACTTCGAAAATTGATTCCGGGCACACCGGGCCTCGGAATCAGGCTCCGTCAGAAACTGCGTTCTTGTAAAATTCCAAATAAAATTAAGAAAAATAAAATTTCTTGGAATTTAAGGGTCTTTACACAGGAGACTACAATTTGTAGTTTTTCAACTACCATTCGAAGAGGTGTTGTAGCCATTTCGGTAGGTCAATCAAGGATACCAAAATATATAGATCTAGTTAGGATTCAAAATATTTGAGTTTTAGAATATTCATATAATCTATGTATATAGAATAACAACCAAAATATTTATGAATCCATCTTTGAGTGATGTCTCCTTTTTAAAAATGAAAAACACACAAAAAGAGGGTATACATGACTAAATTGTGGGGAGAGATTATTATTTTTTGATTCTATCATATTGAATAAAGAAGAACCTATACATAAGAATAAAAATATACCATAACTTCATGGTAGAGAATGATATCCTAGATCATGATATGTAATTATAGGTCACCCGATCTCTTGGTGGGTTAATATAACCTTATTGATATATATGAATGAGGTTCAGGAAGAATAAGTGTATAGAATGATTTTCTTGAAATCAATGATCACTAATATCTTCAATTGGTCACTAATTAGCCACATAAAATTACAAAGACTACTTCTCCTTTTGTTGGTTGATCCTTGATATTCTTCTCGAAAAATGAATTTCTATGTCCATTCTAGCATTATCAAATGCCACCCCAAATTTAAGGCTCAATGATGAATGTGTTATATAATTATTAAAAATAATCCTTTAATCCATTGACAATGAATTTCATAATAAAATAAAACCAGGTATGGGGATTTTTATTTTATCATATGGGTTTGAAAAATTTTAACCTATATTTGATGTTTTATTTCATTAAACAATGCCAAATTTATATTTGAGTCACATCCATAATTATAAACATACATCACATGCATGTATAATATAAACAATGTATATATAGAGTATAATATATTGTATATAAATATTCATTATATTTATACCAAATGCATAATATAAATGTATTTAATGTATATTTATTATTTTCAGATATATTTTAGTAAACAACCAATATTATCTAACTTCTACTTAAATCACATTAACAGTTTGTTCCAAACATCACATCTCTTTCTGAATCCATAAACACAAAATTTTTAATTTTTTAATGCATCATTTTTTATTTTGGAATAATAAAATTTTCAAAAACTTCATGTTACAGACTTTGTAATGTTATAATAATATTTTTTAGGTCTATTAATATGAATTATACATTTATATTTATTATAAAATTATTAATTCATTTATAAATCCAAAAGAAAATTATTTTAACCAAATAGTTTTATTATGTAATTTTAATTTGAAATATAAATTTATAAAAATATAATTTATATTTGAAAAGGTAATTTTTTTTTAAATCAGTATTCCAAAATTTACATATGGTGAAATTTTGTAATTTTTTATAAAATATTGATTTATACTTGACTAGTGAAAACATCGATTTTTAAACGAATGCCTTCTCTATTCAATAAATTTAGTAATTAAAATGTAAAATTGTGTTTTTAAAGATATTTAATGTAACATAAAAAATATTTAGGTATACTTTAACCACTATATTTTTTTGAATCAACCTTTTTATTGTAATTTAGCACATGATTATATTTGGTTTTAAAATATGATTTTTTGAGCTTTTTAATATACATGACGTATCACCATTTTAGTTAATTTACACAAACCTTGTCGAATAATTATTTAATATAAATTTATAGATTTTAAATTAATGATGTTTAACTTAAAATCATATATTTATTATTACTAGAATTAAATTTAATTTTAAATCATATTTTTCATGAAAAATATTATTCTTGAAATCCGACTTTTTCATCGATATGTGGGTTTTTTTAAAATACGATTTCTGGATAATTTTAAATGAATTTGATAAATTGGATTCCATATTTTTAAATATAAGAATTTATATTATATAATAATATCATTTGAATTTTCACCTTCATGAATATTAAAAGTATTCAAAATTAACTACAATTGTTAGTGGGAAAATTGTCTTGTCATGGGATAAACAAAAATAATTATGGTTAAAATGACCGGATAAACTTTTGTAAAATTTATTTTCTAACCATATTTAGTTTTAATAATTTATAATTAGATCTAAGGGTATATTTTTATCATTCTTTCAGGTGAAAAATATGGGTAAACAATTTTATTTTCAAAATTTAGAACATTCCCACCCCTTCCTTATAAAAGGCCAACCTTATCGTTTATTATTAATCAATTAAAATAACATTTTATTTGACATGAAATACCCAAAAAACATTCTAAAATAACTAAACATAATGAAAAGTCATTATTTTTATAATATATACATCCTTATAAGGCTTTTTTCTTACCAAAGAGGCTATTCGAATAAATGTTTTCATGCTAAACCATGTATTTTTATTTTATTTTGTCTGTCACCCCATTCAAATATTATTAAATTGTTATTATAAAATAAAACCAATATCTACCATTAAATATTATTTTATTATTTTATTTCAATAATATAAACCCTTCTGCACTTCCATCAAGTGGCATCTGAGATAATTATTTTTGTGTACGATGGACTACCAACTCACGAAATGATGTTGTTTATTTTCCATTGTCGCCTCTAAAAAACTGTTATAATGGTAGATTAAAAGTATATATATATATATATATTAAAATATTAACATATTTCAAAATCTTGATTATCATATCTTGTTAACATTTATACACTCCTTTTCTTGGGGGATGTAGTACCATCACTCGTGTGTCCAACAATCCACCACCGCTAGAAACAATGTGATTTATTTTCAACTAACGTGATACATTGAAGGTAAAAAGGATAAGGTTTAGGAATATATGTGATATATGTAAAATAAATATTTTATTAATGATATATTTATCATTATACATTTTTAATATATCATTTTCATTCTTACAGTATTTAATGATAATGTCCCACATGCATATGTGTGCATAACCGCCTTAATAAAGTGATGTGACACTCTATTCAAGCCAAAATCATTAGAATAATATAAATATGTATTAAGAAATAATTATTATTGTATATTAGATATTATTATAATTCTTGAAATGTAATATACTACTTTATTTTCAATAATTATCATTTAAAAATGGAATCATTACTCAAGCATTTATAAAATCTTCCATTACAATAATTATTAAGTGGATAAATTTATGTTACACTAATTCTGATTGGTTTAAAAAATAATATTTGTATATAAAAATAATTATTATTTTATGTTTATTACTCATTATCTAGTGAATAAAACCAATTCTTACAATAGTTAAACTACTGAATACATTTTTTACGCATACGCCCAATATCAATAATAAATTTGGTGCACATATAATTAATTAATTAATAACATATAACATGGTAACATGTTTAATTATGAGAATATTAAACATGACTAAGGATTTCAATAAAATAAATAAAATAAATATTTTAATTATTCATGATGATAAAAATTATACGTGTTGAGTCAGACACAAGGTTAAGGACTTCATCTTAATTTCTTTTTTTCATTCATATTTGAATCTTATGCACTGATATTATTTTATAGTGGTTTATATAAATACTCATTGACATTGTATATCATGAATTTATCTATTATAATGATAATAAAGTATTTATTTAATTATATTTTATCATGGGGATTTTGATTCAAATATTAATATTTAAGGGTCTTTTCATTAAAAAACATATTATATATTTTTTCAAATCCAAATCAATTTATTTTAAATTTTAAAATGATTTTATGAATGTATATTTTCAAAATTTATACTTTTATAAAATTAATTTATCTCTTTTATTTAATTTCTTTCCCAAAAATAATCTATGTATGTAATTTTTTACTTTCGTAAATAATGACGAATGGGATTTTCTCTATTAATGTATATGGTGACAATGAAATTTCCATCCATTGAAACTATTATTAGAAATTTTTCATCCATTAAAAGTAAAAAAAATTTATTCAATAAAAAACTTTCTTTCCCTTATTATGAGAAATTTATGTTTTGAAAATGTTCTCTTATAATAAAATGGAATTTTGATATTTAAAAAGGATTTGAAAATGGTATTAAAAGTATTTTGAATGGGATTCGGAAGAAAAGTCACTTGATTAAAATGTTAAATTCATGTTATGGTCTAGGTACATAGTTTTCTATGGGTGCACCCAGATTGCATCGAGTGGCCCCATTATAGCTTATATGATGGGTGAACCCATATAACACTCAAATGTAATGGGGTAATTATTATGTTCACTAGAGAATTATATTGGAATTCAGTCAGATGGATATTACAATTTTTATAGGTTCTATATGGGTTCTATGATATGATGTCACTGCAATATATATGACTTTTCAATATTATCAAATGATTTTTGTGGAAATATTTATATTTAAAAGGAAATATAATGAACTCTTCTAAATATTTATGACTCGATTTTACAGTAAAAATGATTTTTTTTCTATAAATATATTATTAATGGTTTTCAAGGTTTTATCTAGAATTATAGTTTTCTTCATTTTCTGTCCCTTATTGAGAATGTTGTTCTCATACTATAGTACCCAAGGTTTCGAGTACGTAACCCTTTCCTAATTTTTTATTCAAAAAATCGAATTTTATTGAAATGATGTGAATTTTAATGGGTTTTATGAATAAAATAGGGTGTTTCCATAAAAGAGGATGTTTCTATATATAAGGCAGTGTTTCCATAAAAATGGAGATTTCTATAAAGAAGTGGTGTTTCCAAAAAAATGGTTTTTTTCATAAAAAGATGTGTTTCCATAAAAATTCTAATGGTGAAGGACATTAGATTTTTAGGGATATGGAAGGAGTTTTGGGACCAAAATTTGACTCACATGGTCAGTGCACGGTTGGCCCAAAGCGTGTGGTCAAATTGTGCGTAGAGGTCAACAAAATATCCTATTTTCTAGAAAATAGCCCTATCTTGCTCTAATTATCTATTTTGGCTTCTAAACGCCCTAAATTCTTGTATTATCTCAAAATATGTTTAGATAACCTTTACCACAAGATTTGGATCTAACCGGTAGAACTCCCTTGGGGATTTCAATCCCAATTCTGGTGGAATGTTCCTGATCATCATCGTTTTTGTCTGGTTTTCTTAGATATCCTTATATTATAGTATTTTTTAATAGAACTAAATCATATTTGGGAGGATAAAATATTTTAAACAACAAATAAATTAATATTTTGCTTTGTTCTTTATAGTGGAAATGATCTAAGCCGTTTCATGGAATCTTGATTAATTACTTGAGGTTAGTCACTGTTCATTCTCGTTTTGTCACTTATTCTTAGATCTGCTTAGATATACTAATTTTATCCCATATAATTCTATTATATACACCTATCATGGTTATATATGTGGTTTTTAATTCCATATAATTCAATATAGAGTTGTGATCTTGTTGGGAGAAGAGATCTATGGCTGCTTTTGGTGAATCAACCATGCTTCTTGGGTGTTCATAGTCGGTTGTCAAGATTCATCAAAAACAATCGAGGTAGGTGGATTTACACTAATATAATATTTATGATATTTATTTCCATAGTTTCATATTGAATAAATTTGATAATATTGATGGTGAAGTATTTGTTTTAAATATGGAATAAATCTCTTTAATGATAATTTATTATTTTTGAAAGAATGATAAAATCATAACAGATTGATGATAAAATTATTTTATTTTCCTAAATTTCAAATGATAATTTTAAATGATGGATTTATAGAAACATATAAATGCTTTTATCAGGTATGGGATTTCAATAAAAATATGTTTTATTGAAATGATCTTTCATTATAATGCTTTTAATGTAATAGAGTTTTAAATAAAAAGTTTATTTTATTGAACGTGTTGTTCTGGAATGATCTTTTAAAATATGTGGTGTGTGTGTGTTCATATTTAATATATAGGTAATGTTTGAAATATGACATTATTCTCGGTAAAAAGGGGTTAAAGGATCATGGGATTCAATGACCTTGTGGAGACTTGGTAGATCGATGAAAAACCGCACATGAGTACAGAACTGTCATAACATAACATTCCTGGTTGATTTAATGGGTGTGTTGAATGTTTTTGGTATTCCCAAAAATATGTTGTGAAATTGTTTTGAATAATTTTCAGTAGTTTTATGATATTTTAACATTCTATTAATTTTTTTTAATTACATTAGTACACTTTTTTCCAACCAATTTCAGAACTTGTTTATATTTAGTTATAAACTATTTTTGAAAATTAGTTTGTATGAACAATTTTAAAATAATTTTGATAAATCTTTATCCAATTATAATGAGTAGTGAATTCACTTTTTATATGATATTAATTTTAATACTAACCCATTCCTTTTCACTTTGGTGTTTTTTAAGATTATATATTCTGTGATTGGGGAAAAGGTAGCATTATGCATGTTTTTGCTCAACTTTTGGATGCTCAGACTGTTTTTTGATATTGGAGAATGGGGCATGAGGATATTGGAGTCCTTTTGTATTCTGGGAGTTTCTAGTTGGATTCCACTATTTACAATGATATTTTTTGGGAAATAAAAAATTTCATACTTCGGAGTGGTTTTTATTTGAATAAATTTGTTGAGATGTCTTGGTTGTATTCATCCATCATATAGTTAGTTGTTTTGTTATGGTTTTCATTTTTAATAGTTTAATTATTAAAGGGTAAATCATCCAGAACCATCATTGAAACCCTGAGCCATTTATTTCTTGACTTTGGAATATTGTTTTTTTGCCTAATACAAAGTAATGAATTAGTGTGCTCTTATGTCAGGGAGAATTAGTGGGTCATTAATAATGTTATTAGCTTGTTTGGTCCATTCATAACAACTAGTCATCAGTGTTCTTGGTCCTGGAGATGAAATTATTCTTGTCTATTCATTTTTTAAAATCGTAGAAAGGAGTAGGATTGTTGAAACCTGAAATTTATCGCATAAAAGGACTTAGAAATCCCCTTTATGTTGAAAATCATGTTACCTGGGAGTCGGGTACATTAGTATTCAGAGGGGATTCAAGGTTTTTAAAATCTCACAGTCATGTTTTAAACAAATGAGACAAGCATTCCATGAATTGAAGTAATGGATTCTTACTAGCAGTGCATACATAATTTGGAGTAATGACATATGTTGTGAACATGTTTTTATTTTTGAAAGTGTGGGGAAATTTTCATGAAACCGAATATTTTGAAAAGAGGATAAAGTAACTTTATTTTGAAAATGATTGTATTTTCAAAAGAATTGAATGTTTTTAAAAAATTATTGAACATGGAAAAAGTATGTTTTTTAGAAAATAATTCTATTATAGATGATGTGATAAAATTATAAATACTAATCCATTAGTTCCCAGAGAGTGAGACATATAAAGTTGTTGTTTGATAAAAAAATTCCACCCGGTAGGTTTCATATGAACCAATCAGAAGAAGTTGATGAGAATTTTGTCATACCCAAGCCATAAGTGAAGAAACAGTTGGCCCAAATAATTTCTCAGACTATTCAAACCATGGATTTTGGACATCAAATAGATACTCTATGTATGATATCTTTTACTACAAAAAATCCAAGTGGAGCAAGTAAGGTTGTCTTTACTAGAAGAGTGGATAACTCTAGACCTATGATTAAGAAGAAGTGGCACACAAATTTGCAATGTTTAAATACTGAAATGATGTATTATGTGATAAAAATCCAAACTTCTAGCAATGAAAGTAAATGTAATGATTTCATCTGTAGAGATTATACTATGACTATTGAAGGAGATGAACTAAAGTGGGGATTCTTAGTGTTGAACATGGATTTCTATGATATAATGATGGGTATGGATTGGTTGACCACATTCAAGGATCACATTTACTTTTACAGAATAATGGTATGTTTCACAACTGAGGAAAACATCAAGAATATCTTCAGAGGAGTGAGGGTTTTAATGAAATGTGCAATGAGCTTGTTGGTATCAATGGTGGGAAAAATAACTTACCAATTGCTAGTTTCGACTTTGGAATCCCTGGAAGGGATTAAGGATGTCAGGATTCAATTAGTTGTGTATCAATTTCTTTATGTCTTTCCAGATAACATCTCTGGGTTACCACCTATAAGGTAAGTGGTGTTTAAGATTGATCTCATCCCTAGGACCACTCATATTTCCCTTTTTTCTTATAGTACGGTACCGAAAAATATAACGGAACTGAAAGTGTAGTTGGAGGAGCTAGAAATCAAAGGATTCATTAGGACAAGTATGTCTATGTGGGAAGCACTGATCTTGTTCACAAAGAAATCTTATGGATCTATTAAAATATGCATTGATTATCGTAATATTAAACATTTTATTATATCAAAATTGTATCCACTACCACGAATTGATGATTTGTTCTATAAATTGAGTAGTGATCAGTGGTTCTTATATATTTATGTGCAATTAGGGTATCATCAATTGCACATTCGTAAGGAAGAAACTCTAAACACAGCATTCCGAAGAAGATATGGCTACTACAAATATGAGGTCATGGATTTTGGTCTAACGAATGCACCATTAGTCATCATGTAGTTAAAGAATTAGATATTTCATCGATATCTGGACACTTTTATTATTTTTTTTCAATGACATCTGGGTGTATTCATTGGAATGGGATAAACATAAACTACAATAAGAAACGTTTCTACGAATATTTATATATGCCCAATTGTATCACAAAATTTATAAGTGTGATTCTTGGATTAAAGAGGTAAACATTCATTCAATGTTATTTCGGAAAAAGATTTTCAGTGGATCCTAAAAAGATAGAAGTTGTTATCTCATGGAAACCATCGATTAAAGTCTGTGAGATATGAATCTTTCATTGTCTAGTTGGAAACCAATGATAATTTATTCCATACCTATCATTACTAGAAACACTAATGATACCTCGAACAATGAAAAATGGTCCCTTCTAATGGATAGATGACTGCTAGAAATCCATCCAGGAGCTGGATGTTTTCCAAACATCGGTACCTATCTTGATTTTTCTACAACCAGGAAAATGGTATGTGGTGTGTTGTAATGCCTTGGGATTGGTGTTGGTAAATGATCTAAAGCAAGTAAATTAAGTCATCGCATATTGATCAAGGTAGTTGAGGGATAAAGAGAAGTATTTCCCAACAAATGATTTTGACCTTGTTGTAGTGGTACATTCCTGGAATACGTGGCACTATTATATCTTTTGGGATAAATTCACTATGTTCACATATCAATTGAGCATAAAAAACATTTTCTCATAGTTATATTCAAATATAAGTCAAATAATATTGATGGACTATCTCCAAATGTTTTACATTGACTTGATGTATACACTGTGAAAAGGGAATTCGGTAGTAGATTCATTGAGCTGAATGCCATACGCTCAGTTGGAAAATGTGACTTCAGATGAATGGAAGTTGATGTCAATCCTAGCCGACATCCATGTGGAATGTGAAGACCAAGGTGATGTTGTGGGGTTTTTAGATATGTTGGATCTTGATATTGTAATGATGGTTAAAGAGGCACCAAGGTCTAATGTTGAATGCTTGGTTATGAGTTCAAAAGTCAATTCTGGGGAGACCATTAAGGGATAGAGACTCAATGGGAATGTGGTGTTATGGTTTAATGATAAAATTTTTTACCAATAGATTTTCAGGATGGTTATCTTCTTGCACATCACCATTGGAGATAGGATGTTCATCTTTGTACACAGAATATGTATAAGGTGTAGAAGGTGAAATTTTGGTTGATTAGCATGAAAAAGAATGTGGATGAGTACATTTCAATGTTCATAACTTGTCAACAAGTTAAGGCAGATCATACGAGGCCAGTGGGTATATTGTAGTCATTACCAATCCATATTTGTAAAAGGGATCATATAGTTATTGATTTTATTATAGGCCTCCCAAGATCAGTTCAGAAACAAGAACCATATGGGTGATGTTGGATCGACTTACCATGTGGGTCACTTTAATCCATATTCGTGAAAATAATATAGTAGAAGATCAATTCCAAATCTATATCAAAGAAGTGGTAAATAGACATTGAAAAACAGTTTCAATCATGTCAGACAGAGATATGTGGTTTACATCTCTCTTCTAGAAATATTTATAGCTAGCCCTTGATACTCTGTTGATTGTGAGTATAGCATATTGTCTTTATATAGACGACCAGTCTGAGTGGGCAATACAAATGTTGGAAGACATGATGCGAGCTTGTGTAATGGATTATTGTGGCTCATTGGAGTAGATTCTTCCCTTTGTGGAGTTATCTTTTAATAACATATATCAATCCATAATATATATGGCCCTATTTGAAGCATTATATATGAATCCATGTCATTATCTACTGTGCTGGGTGGACACAGGTGAAACATACTTAGTGGGTTCTAGTCTTGTCCAAAAAACAACGGAGAATTTTCAATTTATTAGAAATAGAATGGAGATAGCTCTGAGTCATAATAAATATTATATATACTATCATAGAAAGATGTTTTCCTTTTTAGTGTTTGATTATGTGTTCTTAAGGATTTCTCCTAGGCTCGGACATTATTGTTTGGGGAATCTAGGCCAGTTATCTCTTCAATACAAAGGACCCTTTGAGATATTAGAATGGTTTATAGATGTGGCATACAGTTTTGTACTACCACCATTATTCCATTTAGTGCATTATGTCTTCCACTTAACTATGTTAAGGATGTATCATCTTAATCCTAGCCACGTGATTAGATGGGATCACACAGAACTAGAGAAAGATGATTCATTTGTTCATATCCTAGTGAAAGTTTTTGATAGGTAAGAGAAAGTATGGAATGAGAAATGAATTGGGAAATTGTTATTTTTATAGAATCATGGTCATAAGAGACATGGGAATGCGAGAAAAAATTGAAAGATTAGTGGCCTGAACTCTTTCTATTCAATGATGGTTTTCTACTTTTTGAGGATGGAAAGTCCAATGATGGGGAGAATATAGTACCCCCGATTTCAGGTATATAATCTATTCCTCATGTTTTTATGTAAAAATATAATTTTATTGAAATGATGTGTATTTGAGTTTATTTTATAAATAAAATGGTGTGTTTCCATAAAATAGTGTGTTTCCATAAAAAGTATTGTTTCAATTAAAATGGGGTTTTCCATAAAAAGTGGTGTTTCCATAAATTTTTTTATTTCATAAAAAGGGTAAGGGTGAAGTATGGGAGTGCTTTTGGGACATGGAAGGTGTTTGGGGCCAAAAGGAAGGTCACACGGTCTATGAATGGTCGACCCAAACTGTGTATTCAAACCGTGCGTAGAGGTCCAAACATGATCCAATTTTCAACGAACTTGATCATTTTTTATGTAATTATTATTTTTGGATTCAATACTACCTTAATTAGATATTTCACTCCATTTATGGTTTTTATAACTTTTCCCACATGATTTGGAGCCATCCTAGAGCCCTCCCATGGTGATTTCAATTGCAATTCTTGTGGTGCGTGTTTGATCTTCATCATCTTTCTCTTATTTTCATTGTTCTCCTTCCACTCCCTTAAATTTTTCTTATATGTACACCTTTTGTGGGTAGATATATGATTTTTTACATTAAATATATAATTATTTTTTTGGGATTTCTTAGGTGACTTAATCTGTTTCAATAAAAATATGTTTTATTGGAATTAATTGGCTTTGTAATGGTTTTATTGAAAAATGATTATCAATAAAAATGATATTTTGTTGAAAGGGTTGGGTTCGAATGATTTTTTGCATATGGGGTGTGTTTTATCATGTTTCATATAGTGGGATTTGTTTAATTATTACATTAGTTTTAGTGAAAAAGGGTTAATGGCACATCAAATACAATTACACTGTGATGTCTTTGTAGATCGATGTGAAACTGCTCTGGATTATGGAACTTTCATAACATAGCTTGCATGGATGGTTGAACAGGTTTTTAGAATGGTTTGGGTATGCAAAAATATGATATCGCGAAATGGTTTTTATGATTTTTTAGTATTTTTATGATATTTTATGTTTCTATAAAATTGGGTTAAACATGCACAAGTTCACTTTTGATGAAAAATGTTTTGGAACTTTTTTTTATTTAATTATAAATTGTTTTAAGAAAATTATTTTGTATGAACTGGTTTCTAATAATTTTTAACTCTTCTATCCTAGTGTCTTGAGTAGTGAAGTCATTGAGGATATTCTACTATGTTTTATACCCACCGTTTCTTCTGCACTTTGGTGCTTTTGGAGATATTATCTCTTGAGAAAGGGAATCAAAAATGTTTAAATCATTTTTGGTATCACATCGTGATGCTCGGGATTTTTGGTGATCATGGATCATGGGTCATGAGGGTCATGGTGTCTTATGTTATTCATGGTGTTTTTATTTGGTTTCTTCTATTTTATTTTATATTTTTTTATTCCCTCGATGTTTCATTCATTAAAGTAGTTTTGATATGAATAACATTGTTGAGAAGTATTTTTTTATTCATGCTTCATATAGTGAGTTGTTTGATTATGGTTTTCTTGGTTAGTAGTTTTATTATTTAAAGTTAAATCATTCCCCACATTCATTGAAACCCCTTAGCAATTATTAGCATTCTTTTTCATCTTGAGGGTATTTCATATGTCCATGTAATGACTTGTTGTTCTCTCAAGCCAATTAGAATTTGCGGGTAAATACACAGATCATGTTTAAGAAAACACAGGGATTAATATTGGGTAAGAGAAAAGAAGATGTGAAGTTTAATGACATGATGATTTTTTCATGAAATTAAAAAATGTTTTTATTTTAAATAAAGATTATATTTTTATTAAGTAAAGGGCCTTACATTTTCTATCTAGGTAATGGTTCATATAACTATATAAGTTTATATTTTGTTAATAGAATACATTTCAATGATATAAGTTTATGGTTATTTTGAAATGATACATAATTTGATGATTTCTAATTTTTATTGACTAAAAGATGTCTTTTTATGAATTATTTATGTAGAGGATATAAGGATGTTATATTTGGAGGGAAACAAGATGAAGATATCCATCAAAATCAACTACTCAAAATGGTTAGAATTGGAACTGAGTAATTAGTTGGGGGTAATATACTGGTAAAATAATTCTATAAATGGTGTTTAAATCCATGTTAGGGGGAAATAAGTCTTTTTATTGATTAAAAATTCCATTTTATAATAATTCATTGGATAGAAAAATGAATATTTCAGGGGAACAACATATAGAGTGGTATGAAAAGGATGGATCAATTATATAAAAAATATATTAGCATTCAAGGGATGTTCATATGGGAAAAATGATACTTTTCTATTTCTCATTTTGAAGGTGAGTGTGATGGATGTTGGCCTCTAATAAAGAATAACATGGATAATAATGATATTTATTCAATGTAATGGGGAACATTTAAGAGAAATTTCCTTGAGAAATATTTCCATTTTGTTGCTCGAATCTAATTGGAAAAATAATCATCGGAATTAGGGAAATTATAATGATAACATAACCATATATGCAGAATATTAAAATATTGTCCGTGTTTCCACCCAATTTTATTTAGGATTTTTTTTAAAATAATAGATTTCTCTCATTATTGATTCCAAGTCAATGTAGAGCTTTGGCCACATGAGAATTTTGAGTCCATGAGAATGTAGTTCATTTTCAGAGAAATGTATGATGGAGATTCCCAAAACATATATTCTTTAAGATACAAATATTATAGAAATGTATTTATGGAAGTAAATGGAGAATAATCAATCAATAATATTCAGATGCAAGAAAATAAACTTCTCATGATGTGATAAGTCTGGTAAAAAGTATTTAGGGGAATGAATAGTAAATATGTCAAAGTGTTCCATGTGTGTTGAGTTTGGTCATAGGGATTGTGAATATAATGAACTCAATCATTAATGGTAATGGAATGGGGTGTCTTATAAACATCCATCAATGAGATGTTATAGTTTCAATTAGTTCAGTCATTATGCCAACATGGGTATGAAAATATTTACTCAAGTTGAAAATCATTAATACTGAATGAGTAAGGGTAGGGAGAAATATTTTCCTACTAGTATGGTGGATGTTTCTATTCAAAATAAATTGGTTACAGTTATTTAACATTTTTAATTGATTTATTCTAGTGGATGTTTTGTTTTCGGTACATTTTATTCATTAATTTTTCAGAAATTTTCAAGTGATGTGGGAATAACACCACATGAATTTATGACAGAACTTATATTGAAAAAATAGGTGGAAATATTAAATCAACCTTGAATTATTGAAATATTTTTTTATTTACATTAGTGGTATTTTCATTCTTTCTTATATTTTTCTACTACTGGTGGTTGATTTTTATATCATTTTGGGTAGGGATAGGTCTCAGTAAATCATTTTATCATAGATTTTAGAGTTAATCAGGTTTTATTCAATTAATTCATACATTTGATAGTATATCAAGAGGTTGAATTTTTTTGGATTATAGTATTCAATGTTATGATGATCTTGTTGTTTAAAAAAATTAATATTTTAAAATATTATTGTTTCAGTAGTAAAAAATATACAGATGTGTTTCTTAGTGATTTTCCTAGTGTTATTCCAGGTGGGGATGTTGAATTTTCAATTGACTTAGTACCTAGGGTTAATCCTAATTCAAAACAGACTTATTAAATATGTGATGTATAATATTAACAACTAAAAAATAATTATAAGAGTTTCTAGATAATTATTTCTTTCCAAAAAACACTTCACCAAGGGGTATGTCAATTTTTTAATTAAAAGGAATGATGGTTGCATGAGTCATTTTTCATAAATATTGATCTTTGAATATAATCACTCTTATGAAAAATTATCATTTTCATTATAATGGTGATTTATTTGATCAGATACTGGAAGAAATGTACATTTCATAGGCAGATCTATTATTTAGGTACCTTCTATTGAATGTAATTGGGGTGTCATTCCAAATATATTAAGTCAGAATATATAATAGGATTATGAGTTTAATGTTATACAATTTTTGTTGTTAATGTTACCTATTATATTTATATTCTATTTAAATTTATATTTCCATGATTTCATATATTATTTTTTGTTTTAGATAACTTGAGATATTTTGGTTAAATAAAATATTCAGGAGGAACATGAAAGATGCCAATGAATTTTTTTTCAAACCATGAATGAAAAGATACTATATATAATATTTATTATGTGTTAATATTAGTTATAACGGTTTTCATTCCAAAGTTACACTGTTTCAAAAGATGGAATAACAAATGAACTTGCTAAAAATAATTTTTTTCAAAATAAATTCAAGACCCTCATTTATTGCAGAGAACAATATTTATGTTGTATTAGTCAGTTAATGATGATGGTTTTTTGAACAATTTTTTTAGTTTTTAGCACAAAAACAATGTTAACATGAAATGGAGTAAAATTCATTTGGATACAATAATGTGTTGATTTTTTTATTTTCATAAAAAAATATTTATGTATTATATAGTTTTAGTTCTTATTTCTAGAAATTGTGATGTTTTCATCTATAGTTATGCTTCATTGAAAAAACATGGTTGTGTCTTTATATAGAATCATCATCCAATTTATTTTTCTTCATAAAAATTCAAATCCAATTATTCAAATAACTCTTTGCATGATCTATAATTAGTTGCTATAATTTTTATTTAGAAATTTTGAAAAATTGTATTTATGGTGTAATGTTTGAGGAATATACTAATCATAAAAGGTTTATGTTTACATTCACATAGAATAAATTAAAAATGAGATTATAAAAATGGCATGAATTGATCATGGAATATAATTCCATGGTTCATTACAAAATTAGAAAACAAATTGTATATTGATTTTGTTAGGAAAAATAAATATACATTAACCATGATTGATTTTCCACATGAGCATTTGCTAAATCATTTGATGAAATTATTCCTAGAAGTGGTGGATCTGCATAAATCCTCATTTTTTTAGGTTTAAATGCAGTTTAATTATTAAAAAATAATTATGAAATCTCAAAAATGGGATCACGCATTTAAGGAAAATTAGAATCCATTATGAATGGTAACTGAAATTAGTTTAATGTTGATAAATTATCTGTCTTTTGTTTTGAAAAAAAATATTTTTTCCATGTGATTTCCAATTGAAAAATGTTATTAGGTGAATCTCATAGTTTTCCATTTACCATTCATCTAGGAAGAACTACGATTTATCATGAATATCAAGACAATTATTGGTGGGATGATTTGAAAATTTATAATACGAACATTATTATGAAGTGTTTGAATATTCAACATGTTAATGTATAACGATAATAAAAAAGGTAATCATCAAACTTTTCATATGCTATAGTGGTAATATGAAAATATATTAGAGTATTTTATGGATGGATTTATATATACCCCTCGTGCTAATAATGTGATTTGGAATATTTTTGATCGATTAACTAAATATTCAAATTTTCTCTCCATATGAGATATTATGTCCCTAGAGAATATTTATCATATGTATCTAATGAATATTTGTATCCTACATTGAGTTCCAATCTTCATTGTCTCTGATCATGATCCCATATTCACTTCTAATTTATGTATTTGAAATTTAAAAATATTTAGAATATAACTACATTTCATTACATATTATCATAAAAAACTAATGATAAGTATGAGAAAATGATTTAAATAATGATTGATATGATCTATTTTTATTCAATGGATAATAAGGGATATCTAGATTAACATTTTACTTTTGTTTTTATTTATTATGACAATAGTATGATTTCAATATAAAAATCTATCATTTTGCAGAATTATATAGAATGTGGGGTTTAAAGGCATCCTTTGGGATAAATTAAGAGTAAGGATGTTGATGAGACCAAATTTCGTAGAGGAAATGGTTGAGAAGATGTAGTTGACTTAGTATCATTTGAGAATTTATTAGAGTGTGTATAACTATTATGCTTATTTCTAGAGAAATGATGTTTCATTTAAGGGAGGTGATCACATTTTTCTATAATTATCTTCATGGAAAAGTGTAATGTGTTTGGGTAAAAAGGTGAATTTAATTCCATAGTTCATTAAAACATATGATATCCAATAAAAAGATGGATTAGTTTCTCACTATGTGTATTTTCTTTTAATTTTATCCTAGGTAGATACTGTAATTCATGTTCAAATGTTTTGAAAACATATTCCTGATTCATCTCATGTTTTTTATACCTGATGTAGTATAGTTTGAAGATAATCATTATTATGTGGAACAAACCTTTCATATTATTGACTCTAAAGAGATAATTTTATGGAATTAGGTTATTCCCAAGATTAAGGTTGTTTTGGAAATACCAAATGGTTGAAGAATGAACATTAGAATTTGAAAATGCTATTAGGGGATAAATCTCACTTTGTTTAATAATTGAATTAAAATGAGAGGAAAAAATTTCTAATATTGGTGAATAATGTGACAACCAATGTAAAGATAGAATAAATCATTTTCTTGTTTTTTATAAGTACTAGATAGTTATATTCATTTTTAAAATATTAAGTAATTTTTAAATTGAAAAGATAATTGTTTAATCAAAAAAAATTTCATACAATGTTTTTATCTAAATTATTAATTTATATGAAATAGAATTTTAATTTGAAAATTTTAATATCATTTTTATATTCAGAATATCAAAATAAACATATGGTGTAATTTTATGATTTTTGGGAAATATTTATTACAAGATGAATAGTGAAAATACCATTTAAAAAAAACTTCTTCTCTTTTAAATAAATTATGTAATTTGAAAGTAAAATTATGTTTTTAATATTATTTAATGTCACCTAAAATTTTTTTATTAAAATTTATTCCACTTAATAATTTTTCATCAACCTTATACTGGAATTTTTTATAAGTTAATTTTTGTTTAAAAAACTGCATTTCTCTTATAACTAATTTAATGTACATAATGTTTATTCATATTATCTTATAAAATAATTCATTAATTAGAAATTGTATTAATGAAATATATAGATTATATATATATATAAATTAATTTAAATTCATATTATAATTATTAATTGTTTAGAGTTAATATAAAATTATCTTTTTCTAAAACAAATACACTTCTTGATTTCCCTCTTTTTCTTCACGTCTTAGCATTTTATTTTATATAAAAAAGTATTATCGTATTAATTTAATTTTTTAAAAATTATTCTCTATTTTGAACAATATATATTTATATTATCTAATAAGGTAAACATAATTTTTTCTCATATTTAATAGTGAAAATAATAAAAAATATTACCACTATAAAAGTAAAAATGGTTTTACCAGGTGATAAAAAACATATAATGGTTAAAAAAGCATAAAAACTTATGTAAAATATATTTTTATACATATTTATACCATATAAAGTCCAATTATTAAGAATATTCCATTTTTACTATTTTGGAATGTTGAAAATGTATCTACACCTTTTTATTCTCAAAAAATACAATTGTGCCTCTCTCCTCGCTTATAAAATACAACACGATATCCCCTCCTTTTAATTTCATGAAATTCATTTTTATAGAAAAATACATAAACATATATCTTCCCTAATTCACTCCAAATGACTTATATCCCTTATTTGGATCATAAATTTTTCTAAATGTGTATTTTGGTGCTTTTATAATGTTATTTTATGAAGAAGAGGTCATGTTCCTAATCAAGCATTTTAATTTTATTTAATCATCCAATTACTTAAAATTATTTGAATTTATACTAATATGATAAAAAAAATAAAACATACATACTAATTTTTAATTATTAATATTTAATAACCCCAATCCATCTCCACTTCCATTAAATGGGATATGTAATCATCATATATGTGTTCAAAAAACTATCACCTTGGGAACTGATGTCATTCATTTTCCAACATCACCTCTTAAAGATAGATATAATGGTATATTTAATGTTTAAAAGTTATATTTATAAAATATTTATACATATCTTGTGGTTATATCACATCAAACATCTAAATTTCCATTCCACGGGGGATATGATAATATCGCTTATGTGTACAACAAACTATGGCCTCATGTAGCAATGTGATTCATTTTTTACTAACTCTTTAAATTCATGGTATTTTTGATAATGAAAAGTAATATATAGGAAATTAATAAAATTATTATGATATATATATATATATATATTTAATAATTTAATATATAATGATATATCATACTGTGAAAATGATATTGATGGTTATGTGTACGGATAGAAAACCGCATCAATGATGCAAAAATTCTCTTCATTCATATCTAAATCCCCTTGATAATATATATAAGCATATTTTAAAAAAATTATTTAATTTATTTTTATAATTTATTAAATATAAAATATTTATCAATTTCATCCCATGTAGAAAATTGAAAAATCGAAATGTTTCTCGTGCATAGGTTGACCAACCGTCTCAACATTTGTGACATAATTCAATTTAAAGAACCATAATTCATGATTTTTTAAACCAATAATTATTATATAAAAAATTAATTTTGTAAGAATTATTATTCTTATAATGATGAATAATATTCTCTTTTAACATACCCATCTTATCGAAGACCTTTTTGTCACATAAGTTGAATATCATCAAAACATCATATGTAAACTCAATTGACCAAGTATTTATATATTACATGGTAATAAGTGTGCTGACATGCATGTTTTTATGATCATAAAATAATGATCATTTTCATAATTAAGTGTTTTATTTTATTCTATCATCATTTTATTATATAAGATATATTGATGAAATTTTCCTAAGAATGAGTCACCACCATGTAATTATCACCGTCAAGGATGAGACACCACAAGATTAATCACTGGTGAGATCCAAATATAGCTATATGTGGAAAGTCGCACCACCATGAAGAATCACTACCAAGTAGAATCTACACTAGGATGTCAGACTTCCAATGATAAGTCACTGTCCCCAATGATTCACTATTGTGATGAAAATTTGACAAAGTGGGAAATCGTGAGAAAATATATCACCGTCACAATGTCACTCCAATCCATTGAGACACCCTCATAAAAATAAATCATTCCAATGTCTCAACATAAGACTCTATGTCACGACCAATTTTAGACACTATCAGTGTCAATATTCAAGAATCCACCATAAAATCACTATTCTAGAAACTCACCATAGTTATTTATTTATTTTGAATTAAATATTTCTAATATATATAGCATGAAATTTAATTCCATTCATTATTTTTTATGATCTCCTCTTAATTTCTCAATATAATGCAATGATTTATGTGTCATACATGTAGTATAAGGAGCACAGAGGATCTGAATCATTCTCTATGTTGTTTCTACTATTGTTAAAAGTGGAAGCAAGCTATCTCATTCATAAAATGAACCACATGAAAAAACACTTAGATAGGTGAACACATGAAGTGAGATAGATTTTTATTGAAAAATATATAAAAGATTTGTGGAATCTCTAATACCGATTGTTGTATTGGAATATTATATAGATTCTCAATATACAACAGAGGGTGAATTGTATCATTTAAAATTCCTTTAGAAAATTTAAAGTTGATATAATACTTTCTATTATTTAACAAAGTTATACAAGGGTAAATACCTAAAACCTCATGGTTCTACAATCTTTCTAGATTCAAGAAATGTGGTTCCAAAAATGAAACTATTTCTAAAAACATACAAGATTCTGAAAATGTTGGTCAAGAAATGAAACTTAACAAATTTTTACAAGAACAAAGATTATACCTTAAAACATATAGGATCATAATTAATTTGAGTACAAGTACATGAAATTACAAGATATTTATACTTTCCATATTATTCATATGAAATGGAAAAAAACTTGAAACAATCACAAGTAATATTTATGAAATATTTTATCCCAAAGAGTAGTGTATCCAACAAAATTGGATAATGGTCCCTTGATTTATACATTCAAGAATGTATGTCTTACCCACAATAGGGTAAGCCCTCAATATGAATTTTGGAGTCTGTCTTTCTATCCTCACAATCCCTTGAACTTCAAGGTAGTCAGAACCTCTTTCTTCTTGTCCCCAATTCCCTCAAACTTTAAGGTATTTAGCACCTCTGTCATCCAATCCCTAGAAACCCTCGAATGTAATCAGCATCATTCGGAGTCTCACAAAGCAATCTGAACAAGATGCTCAGTGCACACAAGGCATGATAGTATCTCTCTCTAGAAAGCACTACGGAATCATGTAATCTCTAGAGTCGTAGAACATAGTATTAGTGTATTAGTTGTGAGATCTTTCAAATGAGCTTATATTTATTGGAACACCTCCAATGGTTGGCTCCCTCCTCCAAAGGACATATTTTTCCTTGAATATCGGAGGGAACTGTATACGATTCAATCAAAAAATTATTAGACAATAACATAAATGACAACATCATTTTATAAATATGAACAAGAGTAAGAAAAGTTAGGTTTCTTAATCAAATCTAATTTTCCAAAGTCTAATTTTCGGAGTCTAATAACGTTCAGATTCTATATTACATAAATATTTAGATTCTATTTTTTATGGAATTCAGAGTCAGAATTCTATAGACATAGGAGTATGAATTCTAAGTAATTATGAACCATAATTCTAATGAATTTGGATTTTGAATTATAAAGAATTCAGAACCTGAATTATGAGGAATTCGGATCCTGAATTCTGAGGAATTATGATCCTAAATTCTGAAGAACTTGGAACCTTAATTCTGAAGAATTTGGAACCTTAATATTGAGGAATTTGTAACCTGAACACTATGGAATTCAGAACCTGAATTCTATGGAATTCAGAAACTGAATTCTAAGAAATTCAGAACCCAAGTTCTATGTAATTCAGAACCAAAATTCTATGGAATTCAAAAACTGAATTTTAAGGAATTTGGAACCTGAATTCTAAGGAATTCAGAAACAGAATTCTAAGTAATTAGGAGTCTGAATTTTAGATAATTCAGAATCTGAATTATAGATATTTGGTGTCTAAATATTAGATTATTTTGATTCTGAATTTCAGAGAATTCGAATTCTGAATTTTAGAGAATTCAGATTATGAATTTTGGCAGAATTCAAATTAGCAATTTCAGAGAATTTAGAGTCTGAATTTCCAAGAATTGAGAGTCTGGATTTCAAAGAATTCAGATTCTGAATTATAGAAAATTAGGAGTCTAAATTGAATAGAATTTTTAACATCAATTTGGATCATGAAAACAGAATACTCTATATATAGGTATTTATAGAATTCTGAGGTTTTAGATGTGAAAATAAATTTTATACATAGAAATAAAAGTAGATAGATTTAGAGAAACTAAAATATGAACATTGAAAACAAGGTATGGATAGATTTTCCTTGGGGAAGGAAAATTTTCAATATTATGGAAAATAAATTTTACGGTAAGATAGGGTATTTGTGATATTCAACCCATGAAGGAATGGAAAAGTTACAAGAAACCCTTATTGACTCAACAATATTCCCATCTTTGGAAAGCACAAACATCCATAAAAAATGTATATAAGGACTTAGAAATTTTATTTACTAGTAAATAAATACATATCTCCCTTTACATAGGGATCAAAATTAATATGACCCACTCCCCATTAGGATTTGAATCTCTAAGGATCGTATTCTTAGTTTCATGAATGAGATTTTTCATTTTCATGCTTATGAAAATCATCATGATGAAAACTACCAATTAGATGAATTCCCCCTTACATAGGGAAATTTCATCTTTACTAACTATTACTTTTGACATTTCATTCTCCCCATTTGTGATTTTTAAAAAGGAATAAAGAGAATGGAAAAGAAATTTGGTACCAGAAATATTAGTACTAAAAAAATTGAACTAGAAAAAAAAATTCATTAATATTGGAAGAATTTTTACAATCAAGAAAAATACAACAAAAGATTGATTTTGAAAATGATTATCCTTCCTTCTCCTTCTGCATGATCTTTTTCACTATGGTTTTCATCTTCTTAAGCTCCATGTGATGATCATCTGCATGCTTGAGCCACTGATACTGATCTTCTGTTTTCTTCTCTAAGGCTTTGATTTTCTTATCCTGAGCCTCAAAAGATACTTACTGAGCCTTCAGAACTTCTTCTTGTATATAAATCTTTTCTTCAATCTCTATTCTGGTATCCATTTCCCTCTACAACTCTAAGAAACTAGATTTAGTTTCCCATTCAGATCTGTAACTTCTTACTTCTGAGAAGTTTGTTCAGGAGTCATCTTTTCTTCAAAATTATTAGTGAGATCCTAGATTTTTACATATTCATTGTAAAAGGAATCCTTGACACTATCTTGAAATTAATCAAATATTTTCATCTCTTCTACTATTTTCTTTGACCAACATGTCACCTTCTTAATAGATCTTTTATGAGCATCATAGATAATGAGAAAAGTCTTCATGTCTGCCCTTAGTTTGACACACTTGTCCATCACCATGGATACTGTATCTTATTTTTGAATTAATGAATGATGAAGCATCTGGCATCTCGAGTATATAATGGAAAATATTGGAATACTCCCAACATTTTTTTCATTGATTGAACTACAAATTCATGTCCAAGAGAAAATGATTTTAAGTCTGATACTTCGGTTGGTGAGGATTCTTTTTATAATTCAAGAGACATCCTCTTCGATGTACCACCAATTTCATTCTTGTTTTCCATAGCCTTTCTAGGTGTATCCACAACCACCTGCTTTCCCTTATCTTTCTTCAGAATAAATTCGACTTGATTAGGCGATTCATGTTCATTATCTGATAGCTGAACAATTTTTTTCACCAACTTCTTCCTTATCGGCTCTTGCCTCAACATCCTCTGGGTGAATTAAATATTAATTGATGATTTCTTCCCCAGATAGTACATTTACTTCATCTTTAATCTAATCTTCATCCTTCCTAGGAGTATCAAGCTTTGACGATTCATATTGAGTGGTTCGAAATGATAATTTATCATAAGGGATTTCTTTCTCAGGATATTCCTCTACCTACTTTAACACATCTTAGGTGTCACCAATACCTTATTATTCTTCTTCTAATTCTTCTTCATAAACTACTTCTTCATGATGTTTTTCCGGAATTACAAACTAATTTCCTGGAGTCTCAAGATGTTATTCTTGAAGAAACGACTCTGGTACCTAAACTTCTTCAGAAGCATTCTCAGTTTCCTTGAGTAGGGATCGGACTATATCATCATCTGGAATCTTCTTCTTCAGCTTCTTCTATTTCTATTGCTTCTCAAGATCTTCAGCAACCTTTTCTTTCAAAGTATTTTCCTCAGCAGGATCCAATCAACAACTAGGCTCACCTACATTCTGGTTCTTCTTATATTTTATCCACTTAGCCACTACTTCATTAGGATATGCTTTTTTATTTTTTGTATTTGGAGGTGCGGATTGAGTATCCTTAGCCATCAGGGTTTTTCCTTTCTCTTATGGTTCTATCATCATCCTCTTCCTTCCACCCTTCTTAGATGTCTCAGATACATCATGTTTCTTTATTAATGATTCAACTTCTTTTCCTGATAGATCATAAAATTCTCCAGAATGACTATTTAAGAAAATCATCATCCTCCTAAGAGTATGATCACTTATCTTCGTCTACTTGGAGTTCCTCGACTTGGAACTGCAATCAATCTTGGAGAACTACAGACAATGAATAGTGATCATTTAAATAATGGATGGAAACATGATAATCTGAGACTTCAAATTCCCATTCATGAAATTTTCAATCATAACCAAGATATACCTGACCATGTTAATATTTATGAGGTTCACCAAAAAATTCAATATATACAAATGACTCTTCTCTAGAGTATCCTTATCTCCTTTTATCGGTATGAAAAACACTTGAACCCAAAATTCACGAATCTGAAGGTTTGTAGATAGATTTACTATCTTCAGAGTCTTCGCCTCTGAAAGACCAAGGTAAGAGAAATATTTTTCCTTATCAAATGAAACTGATACATCGGGTAGTTTGTGAGTATATAACTCAGTTTCCCATTCATAAGGAATACCATTCAGACTGTATTCCATACTATAATAAAGAGAATATTTCTTACAGTAACCCGTGAATGAAAATTTATCTCTTCCTACATCATTCAAAAAACATACTCTCTTGTATAATTTAACCAGCAACTCCGGATACACTAGATAATGTGCTTTCGGTTTCGATAAGCAAATACTCTCCCGCACATTCATCTTGATATTCATAGAGATAATGGAATCATGCATAAAGAAGATATTCGGATGAAACAACCTTTCTCTATAATTTTTTCATTCAAAGATTTCCATTACAGAAAACATTTCTTTTTGAGATGAAGCTTCAGCAGACATTTGAAAGTGAGGAAACCATGATGATCCAGAACGACATTTAAAAATAGAGTCAGTGCTTCAGCATGCGAAGGCTTTAGTTTCTATGTGGGACAACCATTAGGATCCATTATACAGGAAATTTAATTGATGGATCAACTTCCCAAATTTATCTAATGGTAGAAATATTTCATGAGAATATCTGACCATTGAGATGATAGCCGAAAAAAGATTTCGATTGAATCCTATCTTTTGAGGTTTTTATAAAAAAAATTCTGATTGAAAGGAAAGTGAATCTGAAGAGTTTAAAATAAAATGTAAATAACAACTGGGAAAAAATGATTACTAAGATATAGTAAGGGAAACATAACTTTAGGATTTCTAGGAAGATTATTGATATTGAGGAAACTTTTTCCTGAATAAATTTAGAATCTGAAATTATGATTACGAAAAACAATTGGGCTACAAAAATTTAGACTACAAAAATTTTGACTAAGAAAATTATCACTCTGAAAATTTTCACTATAAATATTTTAACTGCAAAAATTTTGAATTTAGCTAACAAGAAAATCTACTCCCCCTATGAAAAATAGTTCATTACTATAAGGAAATAGATTTCAACAAGAAGTTAATAAGGAAGATTACCTTACATTTATCATTCCTAACTTCTGTTTTAGGTATTCAAATAGATCAGATGGTAAATATTTTGTGAAAATATCAACAATTTAATCTTTTGTTCCCATAAATTTAAGAATGATATCTCTTTTTTGTTTGTGATCCCTTAAAATGTGGTTCCTAATATCTATGTGTTTTTCACGATAGTGATGTGCATGGTTTTTAATTATGACAATGCCACTAGTATTATCATACAATATTTTTGTTTTGGTAAAACTCATAGCATTGTCTGTGAGTGTTTGTTGCATCTACAACACTTGAGAATAACAACTTCCAGCAGAATCATATTTAGCTTCAATAGTGGAAAGTGCTACTGAGTTTTTCTTTTTTCATGACCATGAATGTAATGAATCTCCTAAGAAATTTCAAGTTCCAGATGTACTTTTCTTTCCCATTCTACATCCACCAAAGTCAGCATCGGAAAAACTTTTTAAAACAAAATCATTCCCAAAAGTATACAACAGTCTTAAATCAATGGTTCCCTTTATTTAGCGAAAAATACTTTTCACTACCTTTAAATGAGATTTCATAGGATTGGATTAATATCTTGAACATAATAATATTGAAAACATTACGTCTGGATGAATAGCTATCAATTAACGTAGACTTCCTATCTTACCTCTGAAGGATGTCTGATCTACTGGTTTTCCAGCTTCATCAAGATCATGTGAATTAGAGGTACTAATGGGAGTACTAATACTATTAGAGTTGTCATATACATACTTTTTAAGAATATATTTAATGTACTTATGTAGAGATATATAGATTCCTTATAGTTTTTGAGAAATTTGAAAACAATGTAAAAATGTTATCTCACCCATCATACTCATTTAAAACTCATATTTCATTAGATCCACAAAATAAATAGTTAATGATTGATGAGTTGAAGCAAATATAATTTCATCAACATAGATTTGAACAATAAAATCATTTTTTATATCTTTATTTAAAAAAACGGTTGGATCAACATATCCCTTAACATAAATTTTTTTAAGCAATAACCTCTTAAGTCTATCGTACTAGGCTGAAGGAGCATTTTTAATTCCAGACAAAGCATTGGTATTTTTGAAAACATCTTTAGGATTTTTTGTATCATCAAAACCAGGTGGTTTTTCAACAAAAATTTCCTCTTGAACATAACCATTAAGGAAAGCACATTTAACATCCATTTGAAAACGTTTCAAGTTAAAGAATGAAGCAAAGGAATGTAGAATACGAATAGATTCAAGTCTAGCTACTACAGCATAGGTTTCTTCATAGTCTATTCTTTCTTGTGTATTATATCCTTTAGAAAATAATCTAGCATTATTTCTTATAATGGTTCCATTTTTATCACATTTAGTTCTGAAGACTTGTTTTACTCTAATAAAAGAAGTTTCCATAGGTATTTCTACCAAGGTCTATAATTTATTCCTTTAGAATTCATTTAGATCATCTTGTAAAATATTTATCCAATCATCATCATCTAAAGCATCATCAGTGATTTTCAGTTCTAATTGATAATGAAATTCAAGACGTTATACTTCATTTCATAATGAACTTCTAGTCCTTACACGTTGATTTGCTTCATCAATGATACTATAATTGGGATGATTCATAAGAAACAACTGATTTGGGTTTTATAACTCCAGTTCGTCAACATACGGTAGGAATTCTTCTGGGGTAAATTCTTCAGAATATTTTTTTATCATTTTCATTATCAGAAGGATCTTCTATCAAAGGTTAATAATCAGTTTTTGAATACCCATCCGAATATATAGGTTGAGTTAGTTTAAAAACAAAGGGATTGGTTACATCAAATTTAACATGTATTGTTTCTTCAACATCACAAGTATTTTTATTGAAAACTCTATAATCCATAGAAGTTGTGGAGTAGCCTAATAAAATTCCTACATCATATTTTGGTTTGAATTTTTGTATATTTTATTAGGTATTCAGATTGAATAATTTGCAACCAACAACCTTGAATTAGAAAATTATTGGATTTATACCATTCCATTACTCATAAAGAGTTTTATTACGGAAGGTTATAATCAAAACACAATTTATAGAATAACTAGCAGTACCTACAGCTTCAGCCCAAAAATGTTTTCCTACCGAATATTCATTCAACATGGTTCTTGTTATCTCTTGAAGAATTCTATTTTTTCATTCAACAACAATATTTATTTAGGTGTTCTCAGTGCTGGGAAGTTATGAGTAATGCCTTTTCTACTACAATATTTTCAAAATCTTAATTTTAAAGTTCTCTTCCATGATCATAATGAATAGTTTTCCATGGAATATTTTTATCATTTTTAACTTGGGCTCTAAAACTTTTTAAATAAAAAATGATTCAAATTTAATTTCTAGAAAATAGACTCATATAAATATACTATACTAAGCAACTAGAAAAAATACATAATATATTCCTGTAATGCTTCCAGTTTGTGTTGGACTAAAAAGATCCATATGCACCAATTGTAATGCATCAGTGGTTGAGACTTCACCAACCGATTTAAAACATCATATATAATTATTTCCATATTGACAAGGATCACAAACTTTTGACAAATCAAATCGAATCTCTGGTAGATCCTTAACTAGTCTTCTCATAGAGAGTTTGAATAGGTTCCTAAGGGTGCAGTGTTCTAACCTTCTATTCTATAACCATGATTGATTTTCTATTGGACTAGGACAAGGTAGATTTTTTCTCCTAAGGAATTATAATATTATTTTGTAAACATGATCTTGCCTAATGGCAGAAAGAATAAACTCTTCCATGGAATTGTGTACTAAACACTTGTCATTCCAAATTTTCACAAGGTAACCTTCATAACAAAATTGAATTATGCTAATATAGTAGTGCTTAAGACCCTTAAAAAATAAAACATTTGAAATTAAAGTTTTTCCAATAAGAACAATATTACCTATATAAATAATTTCTCTTTGAGCATTATCTCCGAAAGTTACTTTTCCTCCCTTCGTCTTGATAATATTTTCAATTAAGTTTTTGTTTCTAGTCATTTACTGGGAACATCCACAATACATGTACCATGTATTTCTGTTGGTACTATCTTTTCTTTCATGGAAATAAGAGTGTTAGAATCTCTGAACCCAAATTTTCTTGGAACCAGAAACATCAGAATGGAAAATTTTAGGAATACACATTTTCTATGAAAAATACGCTTTATGAAAACCTAATGATTGTGTTCTGTTTAGGGAACAATTTTTTTCCAATGCTCACCACACAGCCACTTAGTGCAGAATAGAGCTCATTGAGGAATAAAATAATTGTTACTATAAACTACTTGTGAGCTAGTATAACCAAATCCAGAATTATTCCTTAGAGGTCGAATTTGGGAATACATCTTCAAAAAAAATACTTTTCCTAGGGTAAATTTTTACAAACTCTTCCTCAAGGTAAATATTTCTGAATTTAGTCTAATAACACAATTCATATCCTCAAAAACATTAGTTTTAGAACTAGAGGTAGGATATAAAACATTTTTCTTAGAAATTACTTTTTCTAGATCCTTATAAAGACTATCTTTATCAGAATTAACATCCTCAAGAGTTTTTGAAAAAATTTCATAATCATAGATTTTCTTTATCATGATCGTTAGAATTATATGATATTTCCTTAGAAAGAATAGTAATTATATATTTTTTTGTATCAATCTTTTTCATGACTTTAGAATTTTCATTCTCAAGGACCTTTTCAAACCTAGAAACTAATTTATATGTAAGTAAATTATTATCTTCATTAGAATAAGATTATTTATCTAAAGATTCATATTATTTACTACCACTATAATTATAATTTAAGGAAATTTTGGTTATTGATTTAGAATTACATACCATGACCATTAAACAATGGTTTCTAATAGGTAACTTGGCATGTAAATCAAGATTCTTCTGATCAGAAGATTCGTACTCTGAGGATTCATCATAAGAGTCCCCACCACTGGAACTCCAGGTGTCATTGGCATTCAAAGCGTTCTTAGCCTTAGTTTTGTAGTATTTATTTCTATTCCTTTGGGAATGATTTTACTTTCTCTCTTTTCCCTTAAGCATATTACAATATGGCCTTATATTCCATGATCTTTTTCATTCATAACAAGTGACTTCTGAGTCTTTATAGTCCTTTATTTCTTTCATCTTGTATCCAGATTGAAAGTTCTTCAGACCAACAATCTTGTTGATACTTCGAACAATATTGGATAAATCGTTCTATAAAGATTCACTTCCACTATATTCAGATTGAATAGAAAACCTCTTAGATTTAGTTCTTGTTACTCTCTCAGGACTCTTGGCTTTTATATGATTTGATGTTGTTGTAAAAGCAATAGTGCCACTTCTATTCTTCTTTATTTACTGTCAGCATCTCTCTTTATTTTGGTATCATGTTGAAGAAGAGTTCCAAAATTTTCTTCAGGAAAAATATGAGTAACTTATATATTTTCATCTATATCAGTCTTTTTAGATTCTCACTCATTAGGCATGATGTCTACGATAAATCCCACAAGAGATTCATTATCTAATACTTTCTCCCCCATATATTCTCAATTGTTAACAATGGTCATGAATCTTGGTTGTATGTTACATTTGGGTTCTCTATAAGGAAAGAAGAAACCATGATATTCAGCTCTGAGAATAGCTCTTCTAGTATCAATGACACTGGCTATTTTAAAGTGAGTTGCTTCAAGATTCTTCCAAATACTATCTGCTGCTTCACAAGATGAAATTTCTCTATATATATTTCTAATCCTGGAATAAAGAAAATTATTTCGTACCACAATGTTGAACTATTATTCCATATTTTCGTTACTAGTAAAGGTTTTATGTTCCTTGTCATGAATATTATAATATCTAGTTAACATAATATAGTTGTAAACATCTATGTTTATCATAAAGGTCTTCATTTTGTCTCTCTATTATTTATAATCATTCCCATCAAATATTTGTGGTCTAGTATGATTATGATTTTCAATCGAACCAACAATAATTCAATCCATTTGGAAGAAAATATCTTCCCACACAAACAAGACAGAAATAGATGTTTTGAAACTCAGACAAAAATCATATTCAAGGAAAATATAAAACAATGAAAACTGGAGCACGAAAATTTATATGTTAATCTAATTATTTCAAAGACTTCCTATGATACCAATTGTGGGATTGCTCATACCAATTGTAGTATTTGAATATGATATAGATTCTCAATATACAAAAGGTGGAGAATTTTATCATTTAAAAATTCATTTGTAACTTATAATGTTGATATAAACCTTTATATTGTTTAAAATAGTTAAACAAGGGTAAATTCACAAAACCTCTTGGTTCTACAAACTTGCTAGATTCCAGAAATGTGGTTCTGAAAATGAATCTAGTTCTAAAAACTTACTAGATTCTGGAAATGTAGATCAGGAAATGAAACATAACAAAAGTTAACAAGAACTACTATTCTACCTTAAAGTGTATAAAATCTTACATAATTAGAGTACATGTAAAATAATGTATATGATAGTTATAATTTCCTTATTAATCAAATGTAGTGGAAAACAAACATTAAACAATAACAAGTAACAAGTAAGAAATATTTTTTCCCAAATAGTAGGGTATCCAAAAAACCTTTGATAAAGTTCCCTTGATTTATACATACAAGAAATTCTATCTTACCAAAGCCAGGTTAAGCACCTTGATACGAATATTGGAGTCAATCTTACTATCCCCACAAGCCCTTGAACATCAAGGTTGTTGGAACCTCTGTCTTCTTATCCCCATAATCTATTGAACATTAAGGTAGTCGGCACCTCTGTCTTCCTATCACCGGAAGCCCTTGAATATACTTAGAAACAATTGGGGTCACACAAAGAAATCTGAACAAGACGTTCAGTACACAAAATGCATGAGAGTATCTCTCTTTAGAAATCAATTCAGCGGCATGTAATCTATAGAGTCATTGAACTGTGTCTCGGTTTATTTGTTGTGTTCTCATTCAAATGAGATTTTATTTATAGGCACATCTCCAATTGTCTGCTACCTCCCCCAATGGTCATATTTTTCCTTGAATTTATGTGGGACCTGTATACGTTTCACTCAATTAACGATTATTTAATAATAGAAAGCTTGAGAACATTTTATAACTATTAAAAAGAGTATGAAACGTATGGTTGCTAAACCAAATATAATTTTTTTAGTCCAATGTTCAATGTCTAAGAACATTTGTAGTCTAAATTCTAAGGAATTTGGAACCAGAATTCTGAGGAATTAGGAACCTAAATTGTGTGGAATTCAGAACCTGAATTCTGAAGAAATCGGAACCTGAGTTCTAAGGAATTTGGAACCAAAATTTTAAAGAATTCAGAACCTAAATTATATTGAATCCGGTACCTGAATTCTAAGGAATTCAAAACCAGAAATCTATGGAATTCCGAACCTGAATTCTAAGGAATTCTGAGACTGAATCTCAGAGAATTAAGAGTCTGAATTTCAGAGAATTGGGAGTCCAGATTTCAGAAAATTCAGATTCTGAATTTCATATAATTCAGAATCTGAATTTTAGAAAATTCGGTGTCTGAATTTTAGATAATTCAGAGTCGGAATTTCAAATAATTCATATTCTGAATTTTAAAGAATTCAGAGGCTGAATTTCAGAGAATTCCTAACTAGAATTCGGATCCAGAAAATAGAATACTCTATATCTATGTATTTATAGTATTCAAAGGTTTTAGATACGAAACTGAATTTTATACTAAGGAATAATAATGGTTATTTTTTGAGAAACTAAAATATGAACAATGAAAACAAGGTAAGGATAAATATTCTGTGGGGAAAGAAAATTTTCTTTATTAGGGAAAATAAAATTTACCTTCAGATAGGGTTTTTGTGATTTTCAAAACATTAAGGAATGGAAATGTAAAGACCCGTAAAATTCAAGGAAAATTTTTTTCTTAATTTTCTTTAGAATTTTACAAGAGCGCGGTTTCAGACGGCACCTAATTCTGAGGCCCGGAGTGCCCGGAATCAATTTCCGAAGTTTGGCTCGGGTACGTTCAGTGAACGAATGAGCGGGAATTCCTAACTTTTGATCAGGTGCTCGGAATTGAAATTTGAGGGCACCGATGAACTCGCAGTGCCGATATTCACTTAAAGGGACCTTTTCGGAAGTTGCGTTTATTGCGGGTTGAAAGTTAGTTTTTGGGTTTTTAGTTTAAGTTAAATAAAATTTGTGAGGAACAAATTTTATTTTAACTAGTTAAATCCTACCAAAGGGAGTTGGGAGTGGGACCCACATCCACTTAACCTCCCATGGGAGGATTAAGTGAGGTGGGGTCCACACGAACCCCAACTCCTCAAATTCTCTCAAAACCTCCCCTTTAACTCATTTCAATTAATGTTGTCAACTTGACCTAATTAATTGAAGAGGGTTATTTTAAATTTCAAACTTTTGAAATTCTAGAGAGTTGTTGTGTTAATAAAATAAGATAGAGTCTTATTTTATTTTGGTTAATAGCTTTGGCCACCTTGAGAGCTTTTGGGAGATTTTCTTCTCCTTCTTCAACTCTGACGAAGAACACGAAGAACGCTCAACTTGACGAAGAACGCTCAAGTTCCGACGAAGAACGCCGCTCCGCTCTTCTTCGTCTTCCGTGTCAACGAGAGGGAAAGCCGCTTCCTCCTCGGATTCCCTTCGTCGACATAAGAGGTTTCGCCAACGACGTATCACATCGGACTGTAGAGACCCGTAGCCTGACATACATGGACATTACATTACTTTTGAGGAATACTTAGTACATAACAAAAACACACACACAAGGATTGTAATAGTTTAGTGTCTTTGGAAACTCGGAACGTAATCTTCTAGTCGTGGTGAAAGATCTTCAATATATCCCATAAAGATCTTCCCTTTTTTTAACCTAAAACCTTTCTTTATATCCTGGGGAAAAGAAAACATAAAAGGGTGAGCTCAAATGCTCAGTAAGGGTAAACAAAAGAAAAATCAATCACATCATATTCATAAGAACATAACTTTTGGAAATCTTAACCTGCAAAAGAGAGCATAATTTCATAACATGGGATAAATCATAGTAGTGAAATGAAATCCCAATAATCATAACTTAAAACATGAAACTTTGTGGCATACACACATAATCATAGAAAATCATTTCTTGTTAGTCAAGACTCATTGCCAAGACTATCTTAGTGGACAAAGTCCCTTTCTGAATCGAGTAACCCTCGTTTCAGTCCTGTTTCACTGAACCGGTATAACCTACCATTTCAGCCATGTCTATCTGATGAGATATAAAATCTTTACCCAATGCATTGGAGGGATATATAGGTCCCATCCATCTTATAATGAATCCTTTCTTATGTGTGCCACATAATCATAAAACATACATCATCGCATAACACATGTAAAAAAAATGGGATTCTTGAAACATCATGACATCATAAAACAAATCTTATAAGCCAAATGACTTCATAAAAATAATTCCCTCATAACATAATCAAATCAATGTAATTAAAGGGATAAAAACAGAACCCTTTATTATCTTAGATGGAAAATAATTTTGATAAAACACTTGAACTCCATTCTTGAGGAAAATATCCTTTCTTATTCAAAAACACTTTTCTTTTCTTAACATGTCATACTAAAAGAAGTTGATCAAAAATAAACATGAAAACTTATAAAGGAATATTCTTGGAAATAATGTTTTAAAAACCCATTCATGCCGTATAAGTTAAAAAATAACATTCTTCATACTTTTGTCGGAAAAGTCAAAAAGTACCTCGTATGAAAAACGTCAAAAGATTCCTTTCATATTCTTTACTAAAAACTCACCGAAGGGTAAAATTGGATTTAAACAATTGTACATGGATGGAAATAATATTACATATTGAGGGAACATGGATGGGGATGATAAAATACACCCCAGTAAATACTTACGAATAAACAATCTCGGATAAAAATGAGATTGTGGTATTTTCCCTTACCTTAGGTCCGACTTGCTTTGTACGTGTCTGAACCGCCTGTATAATGATTTACATGATGTTATTGACTTATTACAGAATCATATTCATAGTTATTATATCATATATGGTTCTCTTATGGCTTAATATTACCCTGTATTTTGTAAATTCATGTTAAAGTAGTGTTTTGGGTAAAATCGTTTCATTTGTCGTTCGTGTTTTTAACTTGTAATTATTCATATGATTACTTAGATAATGATTACTTAATTCCAGAATATAAAACATGATTTATATATATATATTCAGAATATACATATATAATAAATCGGTAAATGAAAAGAAATACACCGTTCATGGACACGGTAGTCCGTGCGTACGCATGAACGTTGTTTTCGTTTCCTTATTGAATTGAATGGAATTAAGTAGATGACATACATATAAATATAAATAATTCCAGTATCATTATTATGTCATATATTTCATTATTACATATAATATATACTTTATAATTAATCATGAATGGTTAATCATTGAGAATGAATCTCATCGCGTCGTGGAGACGGTAGTCCGTACGTACGCACGAGCGATGATATCGTTCCAATGGTCGTGGAATTGTGTTGAAGTGTATGTATAATATTTCAGTATCAATATCACTTTATAATAATCATATATAGTTACTCATTACACGATTATACCCATCCTATTAAGGTGATGGTGGAAAAATAAATTACACCACGGCGTGGAGACGGTATTCCGTACGTACGCACGCGCGGTGATTTCATTTTTCCGTAGGATGGATAGAAGGCGAATTAGGGTTGTTTCATATTTATAATAACATATAATTATCTAAGTAATACTGATGTTATTACTTTATCATGAAACAACTAAAGAAGAAGAAGTTGAAGAAGAATGAAATTGAAAAGATCGGTAATGGATATTACCTCTTCTTTGGAACGCCTCTTTGAATCCTCCACTTAAGGAACTATGATTGGTCTTTGAAGAAGACCAGGACCTCTAGGATTATTCTAGGGAAGTTTAGAGGAGAAAATGGCAGGGGTTGTCCAAGCTTGAGTGCTCAATTTGGTGTGAGGAGGAAGGGGGAGGAGGTGTCCTTTTATAAGGGAGGAGAGGGGCACCTTAGGAATATCTTAAAATATTATTTTATATTAAAGTTAAAATCGGTTTATAATGGTTCCAAAGGGTCTTATTTCGAAGCTAAAGTGGGGATGGGTCGAAATCCTATCAACCAATAGGATTTAGACAAGTTTAGGGTATTATTTTAACGTTATCAATTAGATTTAACTCTAAGTTAAATAATTTAACTTTTACCATGTCTTTTTGTTTTCTTTCACTATATGATTAATACACTTACTATAACATGCCAAACGAACCCCAAATTGTTTATTATTAATATATATATCCTTATCTAAGTCATTTGGCCGAACCTTAGATTTTTAGGAATAAAATAACAATTAGTAATATAATATTTGATTTAAAAACTATTTTGTGTCAATTTTGACACTATTTGATATATGATTTTTGTGAAAGTCATAACAGAATTATATGTTCGAACCAAGTTGATTAAATCAACACTAATATATCATAATAACCTAGAAAATTAGTGGAATGCATAAAAAGTCTTAAATTGCATTTATTTTGGTATTTATATTATCAATTATGTCAATATTTCATTAATAAGATAATTACTGCATCATCTTTGTGTCATAAATATATTAAATTATTTGATGTCTAAAAATTAAAAATAAAATACCATCATGTAGTAAATCTTTTTAGCTTTCTAATGAATATTTAAAATAGAATTGATATTATGTATAACCCCATATTAAAAATGATTTACTTATTAAACTTTGATTTTAACTATTTTAACCCTTCTTTAAATAAATTAATAATAAATGTCCTAATCAAATCCAAGTGGGCCTAAATGGTCATATTTTATTCCTAAGTTTGTTTTTGGTCGAATTACACTTGTCCAATAGAATTAGGACATGTGTTAGGGTAATATTAATATCATATTTACCCTTAGTTACCCTATTTACCATTAACCGCGGTAAAAAAGTAAAAAGTTACTATTCGCCAAAAAATTATTTTCATCTCATTGAACCACATTTTAGTCCTTGATATTAACCGTGTCTCTCGGATTTTCGAAATTCCATTCACAGAAGCGGTAAAATTAAGTTTTATGCAAAATTCCGTTTTTAACCTACCACTTAGTGGTTTCACTATTCATCAAAAATTGAAACTTTTCAGAAAAATGCCAAAATTTCATCCTAAGCTATATTTCATATTCCGAATTCAAAAATGAAGTCTATTTTACCAAATTCATAACATAGAAGTTGCATTAATTAATTTTATAAATAAATCCCGCTGTTAAAACAAATAGCGTGTTTTTTTAAGAAACAAAATCTATCAAAAGATTGACACTTGATTATGTCTGGTTTAAATGTGAAATTACAACCAATGACCAACATTGTATTAAATTGTAAAAATATATTCTAAATATACTTTAAAACCACTCAAATTAATAATTTATCACTATTAATTATTTCGATTAAAAAAGTTGTTTTTAATTATAATTTAGTAATTTTCACTATTCATTAGAATATGAAAGTTATCCGAAAAGTACCAAAATTTCACCTTAGGCTAAATTCGATACTCCGAATCCAAAAATGAAGTCCATTTTGAGAGCTAAAATTTCTAAAATTTAAAAAGTGGTTATTACTATTCATAACGACTAGTTTTAATAATATTTTAATAGCATATCGTTGTTTCGTGAAACTCAGTATTGCGTACTACACACGCTATCGAGGAAGGTTGTGATTGCGTGTAATGCAAGGCAAGTCAAGGATGCGTATTGTGTAAGCTCCTTTTGGTGTAGCGTACAACACAAAACATTAATAAAATTAAAAAGAATATTTTTCATAAAATATCGGGTTGTTACATTCTACCCCCCTTAAAATGAATTTCGCCCTCGAAATTCGTCGGGGTTATAAATGGTTTACTATTCTAAAGTTCCTTTAATAGAAACCCACATCGTAAAAAGGAATACCAAAACCAATCTTTAAAAACGAAAGTATGAAACGTAACGGTTACCCAAATAAACTAATCACTGGGTTTCCACATAGGTGAAAATATGGATATGGAAGAGAAATCTAACCATCATGTTCTGATGGAGAGTGGTAGAGAACATGGCTATGGAAAAGCTAGCAATCAAAAAGCCATAAATTTGTGATGATCTAGGGTACCATCTGATTCATCGGATATAAGGGCACTAGGACAACATTTTTGGTTTTCAAGATCATTTCCCTAAAGTTGAAAATTTGAATTACAATAAATACTTACTTTATTTTGGTACAATCTCACTATTGTTCGTGCCTTGAACAATTTCCACTTCATCTCTTAAATAAATGAAGTTGAATTTGTTATTCGTGTAGTGTTAGCAGATCATGTGATAGAACGACGGGTCATTCCATCTGTCTCAAACAAAAGGTTAGCAAAAAGATTATATACATAAGTCGATCTATAGTGAGATTAATCATATATGGTTCCTAAAATGGACTTATACTTCATATATTATACTGTTTAATATAATAAAACTAGTTTCTACTAAACAGGGACTTCCTGTAGGCCAGTGGTAGGCAATAAAGGCCAGTCGCACTTCGGTTGTGGGTTCGATCCCCACAGCCTTGTCCGACGCGATGGGATGTCGCCCGTCCTGCAGGTTGTCCCTTTTTTTTATAACATCCCATCAAAAATATTGAAAATATTCTATCCTTAAACAATACTAACTTATGTCTAACATAATCCATTCCAATATTTAGGCTTATCCATAATACTGCAGTCCATTCTCATAGTGAAAACGATTACCAGAGATTTAATAACATTGTTGAACCCCATATATCATAAGATACGTTTTGTTGGTCACATTCCAAACATTCAAAGTCCTTAATTATGTATACTCTTGAATATCCATTGAACCTTACTGAAAACTTGAATGCAGTTAAAAGTTAACACTTTCCACATACCAAAATCCTCAAAATTCTATATACTCAAACCATGATATCACTTTGTCCTTATATGAGCTCATGAATACAATCAAACATCACATTATCTTCGTATGATTTCATTATGCGCATATCATCTGCTTTCCAAAAGTATATGAATAACCTTTCATGGTTACTGGTACCATTCATCATACAATTTCAAAACTTAAGGAAAGAAAACAGTGTAACAATCCTTAGATGTCTCTTTATTCCATGAGATTACTTATACAACATTACACATGATAAACATGTAATCATTCCACTACATTCCTAAACCATTGACTGAGCTTCAACAATTCTTTCATCTCACATATAATTTGTGGTCTCTTCATCATCATCAACATAAATACTTCCCATACGACCATACTGATTCTCTTCATGATACTTTCCCTTAGGGCATTGGTTTTCATAATGCCCGTACATTCCACATTTAAATCATTTAACCATTGTTGATGTCATAGCAATACCATTATCCTCATCCATGGTGTTAACCGAACCTTTTCCTTTGCACTTACTTGCTTTGTGTCCTTCTTTTCCACACCCAAAGCATCTCCCAGTTCCTTTGAAACATTCTTTTTGATGCCTCTTCCCACATTATTTACATAGGGGAAATTGAACTTTCTTTCCTCTATGATCATCATGGAACTCCATCTTTCTCTTATTAGCCGAGTCAGGAAACTTACCAAATTTTACTTTATCGATCATATTATGAGATTGCTGATTCGGCATAATAATGATGTGTGGAATTCCAAATCCCATTCCATTATGAAGAATATCATTCCATTTTCCATCATATCCTCCATTATTGTGAATCATCTTGTTTCCAGTCATTTTCTAAAACCCAAAAAGAATAGTGTGAGAGGCAAAAATCATGCTAGGGAAAACAACATTATAAAGGGGGAGTATCGTCAATATCTAATTTCTTAGTTTAAATTCTATGATCGTTACCATAGTTCTAGGACTGTATCTTATACGTATACTTATCCTTAGGGACATCCCTAGACATACCTTAGAAATATCTCTAGGGATCTCACTAACGTTTTCGCATCCTAGTTTCCAAAGGTTGACTAAACCTCCCTTTGATACCAACTGTAGAGACCCGTAGCCTGACATACATGGACATTACATTACTTTTGCGGAATACTTAGTACATAACAAAAACACACACACAAGGATCGTAATAGTTTAGTGTCTTTGGAAACTCGGAACGTAATCTTCTAATCGTGGTGAAAGATCTTCAATATCTCCCATAAAGATCTTCCCTTTTTTTTTACCTAAAACCTTTCTTTATATCCTGGGGAAAAGAAAACATAAAAGGGTGAGCTCAAATGCTCAGTAAGGGTAAACAAAAGAAAAATCAATCACATCATATTCATAAGAACATAACTTTTGGAAATCTTAACCTGCAAAAGAGAGCATAATTTCATAACATGGGATAAATCATAGTAGTGAAATAAAATCCCAATAATCATAACTTAAAACATGATACTTTGTGGCATACACACATAATCATAGAGAATCATTTCTTGTTAGTCAAGACTCATTGCCAAGACTATCTTAGTGGACAATGTCCCTTTCTGAATCGAGTAACCCTCGTTTCAGTCCTGTTTCACTGAACCGGTATAACCTACCATTTCATCCATGTCTATCTCATGAGATATAAAATCTTTACCCAATGCATTGGAGGGAGATATAGGTCCCACCCATCTTATAATGAATCCTTTCTTATGTGTGCCACATAATCATAAAACATACATCATCGCATAACACATGTAACAAAAATGGGATTCTTGAAACATCATGACATCATAAAACAAATCTTATAAGGCAAATGACTTCATAAAAATAATTCCCTCATAACATAATCAAATCAATGTAATTAAAGGGATAAAAACAGAACCCTTTATTATCTTAGATGGAAAATAATTTTGATAAAACACTTGAACTCCATTCTTGAGGAAAATATCCTTTCTTATTCAAAAACACTTTTCTTTTCTTAACATGTCATACTAAAAGAAGTTGATCAAAAATAAACTTGAAAACTTATAAAGGAAGATTCTTGGAAATAATGTTTTAAAAATCCATTCATGCCGTATAAGTTAAAAAAGAACATTCTTCGTACTTTTGTCGGAAAAGTCAAAAAGTACCTCGTATGAAAAACGACAAAAGATTCCTTTCATATTCTTTACTAAAAACTCACCGAAGGGTAAAATTGGATTTAAACAATTGTACATGGATGGAAATAATATTACATATTGAGGGAACATGTATGTGGATGATAAAATACACCCCAGTAAATACTTACGAATAAACAATCTCGGATAAAAATGAGATTGTGGTATTTTCCCTTACGTTAGGTCCGACTTGCTTTGTACGTGTCCGAACCGCCTGTATAATGATTTACATGATGTTATTGACTTATTACAGAATCATATTCATAGTTATTATATCATATATGGTTCTCTTATGGCTTAATATTACCCGGTCTTTTGTAAATTCATGTTAAAGTAGCGTTTTGGGTAAAATCGTTTCATTTGTCGTTCGTGTTTTTAACTTGTAATTATTCATATGATTACTTAGATCATGATTACTTAATTCCAGAATATAAAACATGATTTATATATATATATTCAGAATATACATATATAATAAATCAGTAAATGAAAATAAATACACCGTTCATGGACACGGTAGTCCGTACGTACGCATGAACGTTGTTTTCGTTTCCTTATTGAATTGAATGGAATTAAGTAGATGACATACATATAAATATAAATAATTACAGTATCATTATTATGTCATATATTTCATTAGTACATATAATATATACTTTATAATTAATCATGAATGGTTAATCATTGAGAATGAATCTCATCGCGTCGTGGAGACGGTAGTCCGTATGTACGCACGAGCGATGATATCGTTCCAATGGTCATGGAATTGTGTTGAAGTGTATGTATACTATTTCAGTATCAATATCACTTTATAATAATCATATATAGTTACTCATTACACCATTATACCCATCCTATTAAGGTGATGGTGGAAAAATAAATTACACCACGGCGTGGAGACGGTATTCCGTACGTACGCACGCGCGGTGATTTCATTTTTCAGTAGGATGGATAGAAGGAGAATTAGGGTTGTTTCATATTTATAATAACATATCAGTATGTAAGTAATACTGATGTTATTACTTTATCATGAAACAACTAAAGAAGAAGAAGTTGAAGAAGAAAGAAATTGAAAAGATCGGTAATGGATATTACCTCTTCTTTGGAACGCCTCTTTGAATCCTCCACTTAAGGAACTAATATTGGTCTTTGAAGAAGAACAGGACCTCTAGGATTATTCTAGGGAAGTGGAGAGGAGAAAATGGCAGGGGTTGGCCGAGCTTGAGTGCTCAATTTGGTGTGAGGAGGAAGGGGGAGGAGGTGTCCTTTTATAAGGGAGGAGAGGGGCACCTTAGGAATATCTTAAAATATTATTTTATATTAAAGTCAAAATCGGTTTATAATGGTTCCAAAGGGTCTTATTTAGAATCTAAAGTGGGGATGGGTCGAAATCCTATCAACCAATAGGATTTAGACAAGTTTAGGGTATTATTTTAACCTTATCAATTAGATTTAACTCTAAGTTAAATAATTTAACTTTTACCATGTCTTTTTGTTTTCTTTCACTATATGTTTAATACACTTACTATAACATGCCAAAAGAACCCCAAATTGTTTATTATTAATATATATATCCTTATCTAAGTCATTTGGCCGAACCTTAGATTTTTAGGAATAAAATAACAATTAGTAATATAATATTTTATTTAAAAACTATTTTGTGTCAATTTTGACACTATTTGATATATGATTTTTGTGAAAGTCATAACAGAATTATATGTTCGAACCAAGTTGATTAAATCAACACTAATATATCATAGTAACCTATAAAATTAGTGGAATTCATAAAAAGTCTTAAATTACATTTATTTTGGTATTTATATTATCAATTATGTCAATATTTCATTAATAAGATAATTACTGCATCATCTTTGTGTCATAAATATATTAAATTATTTGATGTCTAAAAATTAAAAATAAAATACCATCATGTAGGAAATATTTTTAGATTTCTAATGAATATTTACAATCGAATTTATCTTATGTATAACCCCATAGTAAAAATGATTTACTTATTAAACTTTGATTTTAACTATTTTAACCCTTCTTTAAATAAATTAATAATAAATGTCCTAATCTAATCCAAGTGGGCCTAAATGGTCATATTTTATTCCTAAGTTTGTTTTTGGTCTAATTACACTTGTCCAATAGAATTAGGACATGTGTTAGGGTAATATTAATATCATATTTACCCTTAGTTACCCTATTTACCATTAACCGCGGTAAAAAAGTAAAAAGTTACTATTCACCAAAAAATTATTTTCATCTCATTGAACCACATTTTAGTCCTTGATATTAACCGTGTCTCTCAGATTTTCGAAATTCCATTCACAGAAGCGGTAAAATTAAGTTTTATGCAAAATTCCGTTTTTAACCTACCACTTAGTGGTTTCACTATTCATCAAAAATTGAAACTTTTCAGAAAAATGCCAAAATTTCATCCTAAGCTATATTTCATATTCCGAATTCAAAAATGAAGTCTATTTTACCAAATTCATAACATAGAAGTTGCATTAATTAATTTTATAATTAAATCCCGCTGTTAAAACAAATAGCGTGTTTTTTTAAGAAACAAAATCTATCAAAAGATTGACACTTGATTATGTCTGGTTTAAATGTGAAATTACAACCAATGATCAACATTGTATTAAATTGTAAAAATATATTCTAAATATACTTTAAAACCACTCAAATTAATAATTTATCACTATTAATTATTTCGATTAAAAAAGTTGTTTTTAATTATAATTTAGTAATTTTCACTATTCATTAGAATATGAAAGTTATCCGAAAAGTACCAAAATTTCACCTTAGGCTAAATTCGATACTCCGAATCCAAAAATGAAGTCCATTTTGAGAGCTAAAATTTCTAAAATTTAAAAAGTGGTTATTACTATTCATAACGACTAGTTTTAATAATATTTTAATAGCATATCGTTGTTTCGTGAAACTCAGTATTGCGTACTACACACGCTATCGAGGAAGGTTGTGATTGCGTGTAATGCAAGGCAAGTCAAGGATTCGTATTGTGTAAGCTCCTTTTGGTGTAGCGTACAACACAAAACCTTAATAAAATTAAAAGGAATATTTTTCATAAAATCTCGGGTTGTTACATTCTACCCCCCTTAAAATGAATTTCGCCCTCGAAATTCGTCGGGGTTATAAATGGTTTACTATTCGAAAGTTCCTTTAATAGAAACCCACATCGTAAAAAGGAATACCAAAACCAATCTTTAAAAACGAAAGTATGAAACGTAATGGTTACCCAAATAAACTAATCACTGGGTTTCCACATAGGTGAAAATATGGATATGGAAGAGAAATCTAACCATCATGTTCTGATGGAGAGTGGTAGAGAACATGGCTATGGAAAATCTAGCAATCACAAAGCCATAAATTTGTGATGATCTAGGGTACCATCTGATTCATCGGATATAAGGGCACTAGGACAACATTTTTGGTTTTCAAGATCATTTCCCTAAAGTTGAAAATTTGAATTACAATAAATACTTACTTTATTTTGGTACAATCTCACTATTGTTCGTGCCTTGAACAATTTCCACTTCATCTCTTAAATAAATGAAGTTGAATTTGTTATTCGTGTAGTGTTAGCAGATCATGTGATAGAACGACGGGTCATTCCATCTGTCTCAAACAAAAAGTTAGCAAAAAGATTATATACATAAGTCGATCTATAGTGAGATTAATCATATATGGTTCCTAAAATGGACTTATACTTCATATATTATACTGTTTAATATAATAAAACTAGTTTCTACTAAACAGGGACTTCTTGTAGGCCAGTGGTAGGCAATAAAGGCCAGTCGCACTTCGGTTGTGGGTTCGATCCCCACAGCCTTGTCCGACGCGATGGGCTGTCGCCCGTCCTGCAGGTTGTCCCTTTTTTTTATAACATCCCATAAAAAATATTGAAAATATTCTATCCTTAAACAATACTAACTTATGTCTAACATAATCCATTCCAATCTTTAGGCTTATCCATAATACTGCAGTCCATTCTCATAGTGAGCTTACTCTAGGAGGCGAGAGCTTCGGCTGGGATCTTCTTGTAGCAGCGTCGAGGCCTTACGACGTCATCTTGGGCATGGATTGGCTATCTACGGTCCATGCACAGATTGACTGTTTTAGGCGCAAGGTGCGATGTGTACGCACCGACGGGAGCAGGTTCACCTTCACCGGCGAGAAGGGAGCCTTAGCAGCACATGATGGACTTCCGCGGAGGAGAGGACAGCCCATCACTCATCAGTTGTCTAGCCTTATCCTTGGAGCAGTTGACGTGCGGAGTCCTGGTTTTCCTACAGTGGTGGATCAGTTTGCGGACGTTTTTCCCGACGACGTCCCAGGGCTACCTCCTCGCAGAGAGGTAGACTTTTATATTGACTTGTACCCCGGGACAGCCCCGATATCTACTCCAGCATATCGGATGGCCCCCGCCGAGCTTCGAGAGCTACGGGTACAGTTGGAGGACTTGCAGGGCAAGGGGTTCATCCGACCCAGTGTTTCACCCTGGGCTTCCCCGATATTGTTCGCCAAGAAGGCGGACGGGAGCTTGCGACTTTGTGTTGACTATCGTCGCCTGAACTAGGTGACAGTGAGGAACAAGTATCCGCTACCGAGGATTGATGACCTCTTTGATCAGCTCAAGGGAGAACGGTGGTTCTCGAAGATAGACCTCAGGTCAGGCTACCATCAGCTCAGAGTCAGAGACGAGGATGTGCAGAAGACAACCTTCAGATGTCGGTATGGCCATTATGAGTTCTTGGTTATGCCTTTCGGTGTAACCAATGCTCCAGCAGTATTCATGGCTCTCATGAACAGGATCTTTCAGCCATACCTCGATCGGTTTGTCGTGGTCTTCATCGACGACATTCTGATTTACTCTACGACAGAGGAGGAGCACGCCTATCACTTGCGAGTTGTTCTTGACACACTCCGAGAGCACCAACTTTGGTAAGCTCTCGAAGTGCCAGTTCTGGATACGTGAGGTCCACTTTTTGGGACACGTTATCTCTGAGGCGGGAGTTGCAGTGGATTCCGCGAAGATTGAGGCTGTGTTAGCATGGGAGCCACCCAGGAGCGTGACTGAGGTTCGGAGTTTCTTGGGACTAGCTGGATATTATCGGAGATTCGTGCCAGACTTCTCTAGAGTTGCGGCATCACTCACAGCTTTGACGAAGAAGGGGAAACCCTTCGTATGGACATACAGATGTCAGCAGAGCTTCCAGGAACTGAAACAGAGATTGACCTGCACACCTATCTTGAGGTTGCCTGAGGAGGGAGTAGGGTACGTAGTCTACTGTGATGCATCAGGGACCGGACTCGGATGTGTTCTGATGCAGGAGCGGGCAGTGATCGCCTATGTATCACGTCAGTTGAGGCCGCATTAGCAGAACTACGCTACCCATGACCTGGAGTTAGCAGCAGTGGTCTTCGCTCTATAGACATGGCGACACTACCTGATGGGCGAGCGCTTTACAGTCTTTTCCGATCATCAGAGTCTCAGTTATATCTTCTCTCAGAAGGACCTGAACCTGAGACAGCGGCGATGGCTCGAGTTCCTCCAGGACTATGACTTTGAGATAGTCTATACTCCTGGTAAGGGGAACGTAGTAGCCGATGCCCTCAGCAGGAGGACGGGCATTCAGCTACTTGAGGAGGCGACGGAGCAGCTAGCCTCTTTGCAGATATCCTTCGTGGATAGAGATGGAGCAGCCTTTCTTCAGTCTCTCACAGTCACTCCTCCACTACTGCAGCGGGTCAGAGAGGTACAGCGTGAGGACGCTGACTGTGAGACACGGCGTGCAGAGATATCCTCGGGACAGGCACCTGATGGTTTCTCCCTTGGAGCAGAGCACGACATCCTTTTCAGAGGACGTACCATGGTACCAGTCGCTTTGCAAGAGGAAGTGATGAGAGAGTTTCACACTTCTCCTTTGGCGGTACATCCTGGAGTGGCGAAGATGTACCAGGACCTCAGACGACAGCACTGGTGGCCGGGCATGAAGAAGGCTGTAGCAGAGTTCGTTTCTCGATGCCTCACCTGTCAGCAGGTGAAGGCAGAGCATCAGGTACCAGCGGGCTTGGTACACCCCTTGGAGGTTCCGGAGTGGAAGTGGGACGACATATCTATGGACTTCGTGACTGGTCTTCCACGCACTTCCAGAGGTCACGACTCCATCTGGGTGATTGTTGACCGACTCACCAAGTCGGCACACTTCTTACCCATCAGAGAGCAGGGCTCAGTGGAGAGCTTGGGACGTCTCTACGTTCAGTAGATTGTGCGGCTCCACGGTGTGCCATCATCTATCATATCCGATCGAGATGCCCGCTTTACTTCCCGGCTTTGGAAGGGGTTACAGGAGGCGTTCGGGACGCAGCTACGTCTGAGCACAGCCTTCCACCCTCAGACGGATGGTCAGACGGAGAGGACCGTTCCGACTCTCGAGGACATGCTCCGCGCATGTGTCCTCGACTTTGGTCATAGCTGGGAGGACCACCTACCCTTGGTGGAGTTTGCGTACAACAACAACTACCACTCCACCATCGGGATGGCACCGTACGAGGCATTGTACGACCGACCTTGTAGATCTCCTTTGTGCTGGACAGGCCCTGGAGAGTCAGCACTCGTAGGACCAGAAATGGTCCAGGCCACGACAGAGAAGGTCCAGGTCATCCAGGAGCGGATGAGGACAGCTCAGAGCCGGCAGAAGTCATATGCTGACAGGAGGTGGAGGCCACTATAGTTCGAGGATGGCGACCACGTCTTCTTGAGAGTCTCACCTCGACGTGGTATTCAGAGATTTGGACGAGGCGGCAAGTTATCTCCACGCTTCATCGGACCCTTCCAGATTCTCAGCAGGATTGGTGAGGTGGCTTATCGCCTGGCTCTACCACCTCAGTTGCACCGGGTGCACGACGTCTTCCACGTATCTCAGCTGAGGAGATACGTGCACGACCCGACGCACATCATTGACCATGGGGAGCTTGACGTTGACGATGGGGCGACTTTTACGGAGGTCCCGGTGGAGATAGAGGATCGACAGGAGTGGGTCCTGCGTGGGCGATCGATTTCTCTTGTGCGCATCAGATGGCAGCACGGGAATCTCCAGGAGAGCACATGGGAGCGGGAGGCTCAGATGCGTGCTCAGTACCCTCATTTGTTTCCCTAGTTTTTGATGTATCTTTACGGCGACGTAAAGCCCTGAGGTGGGAGTAATGTAAAGACCCGTAAAATTCAAGGAAAATTTTTTTCTTAATTTTCTTTAGAATTTTACAAGAGCGGGGTTTCAGACGGCACCTGATTCCGAGGCCCGGAGTGCCCGGAATCAATTTCCGAAGTTTGGCTTGGGTACGTTCAGTGAACGAACGAGGGGGAATTCCTAACTTTTGATCCGGTGCTCGGAATTGAAATCCGAGGGCACCGATGAACTCGCAGTGCCGATATTCGCTTAAAGGGACCTTTTCGGAAGTTGCGTTTGTTGTGGGTTGAAAGTTAGTTTTTGGGTTTTTAGTTTAAGTTAAATAAAATTTCTGAGAAACAAATTTTATTTTAACTAGTTAAATCCTACCAAAGGGAGTTGGGAGTGGGACCCACATCCACTTAACCTCCCATGGGAGGATTAAGTGAGGTGGGGTCCACACGAACCCCAACTCCTCAAATTCTCTCAAAACCTCCCCTTTAACTCATTTCAATTAATGTTGTCAACATGACTTAATTAATTGAAGAGGGTTATTTTAAATTTCAAACTTTTGAAATTCTAGAGAGTTGTTGTGTTAATAAAATAAGATAGAGTCTTATTTTATTTTGGTTAATAGCTTTGGCCACCTTGAGAGCTTTTGGGAGATTTTCTTCTCCTTCTTCAACTCTGACGAAGAACACGAAGAACGCTCAACTTGACGAAGAACGCTCAAGTTCCGACGAAGAACGCCGCTCTGCTCTTCTTTGTCTTCCGTGTCAACGAGAGGGAACGCCGCTTCCTCCTTGGATTCCCTTCGTCGACATAAGAGGTTTCGCCAACGACGTATCACATCAGACACATCTCTTCGTCAACGGAATTGACGAACGACGACCGCGACGCCCGATCTCTGCGACGTTGACTTCCGCGGACGTTGTCAAATCTTCGAACCTATACCCAAGGTAGGGGTTGTTGTTTATTGTTTAATTATTCTATTCTTGATCATGAATTTAGCAAGTCTAACGTGTGGCTTTGAAATATTTAAAGTTGTGTTATTGCTTAACGTGAGGGGGCCGGACCGCATGAACACGGCCGAACCCCCTCCATCGTTCTTATTGTTTTATCTTGCGGGAGGAAGCAAGGTGGCGTGGTGCCGTCGCACCACACGAATAATTGTATGTTTATTTTCTGCGGCGCCGTCACGCCACGCCGAGGAAGAATCTTCAAGAACGCGCCGCCGTCGCGCCGCGTTGAAATGAATCAAGGCACGGCGGAGGGGCGCGGTGCCGTCGCACCGCGCCGGATGACGAGCACCGCGGCCGGTTCCGGGCCGCGGCGGAATGAGGAGACCGGCGGCCGGGCCGCCGGCGTCGGAAGCCGAAGAGGGGACCAGAATTTCCAGTCCCGTTGGAGAAAACCGGCAGGCCAGTTGGCCGGCCGGATATCGTTAAATCGGGGGAATTAATCCCCCGGCCAGCGCATAAAAACCCCCCTCTTTAAGAGGGGGGCGGTTTCCATGTAAGGGGGGGGGGGGGGCAGCAGCCCCCCGGTTTTAATTCAAGCCGGCCCCCACGCGGGGGGGGGGGGGGGGCGTTTTCTTGCAAAAGGGTGCGACACAAAGGCCGCGCCGCCTTCCAATCAGCGGGGGAATTAAATTCCCCCCGCGCAGCCTCCTTGCGGCGACAAGCCGCCGCTGCCCCCCGCGCCGCCACGCCGCCGGCCTGCCGGCCGGCCGGGCCGCCCCAGGGGGGGGGGGGGTCGGGCCGGGTCGGCCCGGACCCGGACCCCCCCGTTTTGAACCAGTTCCGGTCTTTTGGCCATAACTTGAGCCTCGGACCTCCGATCGACGAACCGTCTGCGGCAACACGATCCTTGGATCGAGACGGTCATTTCGTTATATCTCACTCAAGGTTTCGGATTACTTTGAGTTCGGCCGGGTTGGTTCGTTCACGAAACCAACCGGGCCTTCGGAGCGGAAACGCTCATATCTTGAGCTACGGACGTCTGATTGACGTGCCGTCAGCCGTGTTGTGTTCCTCTTAGTGAGACGGATCTTTTGGCATACTACGCCCGAGGTTTGGACGCAGGTGGAGTACGGTCAGGTTGGTTTTTCCTTAAAAACCAACCGGGCCCCGGAGACGAAAATGCCAATAACTCTCAGACCGGGCGTCCGATCGACGCGCCGTCTATTGCGTTGAGTTCCTGTTGATGTTACAGAACTTTTGGATACATCAACTCAGGACTTTGTGACAGTTGATGTATCAGTCTCTCGGCTCGTGGAGCGGACCCTCCGAACGAGCTTGCTGTGTGCGGGAACCCTAGTGCTGGCTGCGACTGTTACTGCGACTGTTACTGCGACTGTTACTGTGACTCCTACTGCTACGACAGCTACTGTGACTGCGACGACGACAGTACAGAGATCCTGTGTGGATTCGACGACGACGACTACAGCACTCAGCGATCCTACGTAGATCAGTGCTACAGGTCCTATGTGGGCCCGATCCTGTGTGGGTCTCTGCGCTCAGCGGTCCTGTGTGAACCGGCGCCTACAGGTCCTGTGTGGGCCTGATCCTGTGTGGGTCTTTGCGGGGGTTAGTTACCTATCGATCCTTCGTGGGTCTGATGACTTAGATGGATCAGTGATCATCTTTATCGTCCTTGAAGAAGTATACCTGTGTGAGCTGAATCCTGTTGCTTTCCTGTGTGGATTGTGTTGTGCAATCCTGTGTGGATTACGTTTTGCTTTCCTGTGTGGAATACGTTTACTTTCCTGTGTGGACTGAGTTGTACTTGGGCTCGGAGGTTGGAGCGTATTTGAATTGATGACTTAGGTATATGTATGGGCATATACCTAAGCAGTATCGGTTGTTACTTCGTGATTACACCTTTCTTCGTGGTTTATCCTTTGTGGATTTGAGAGACCTTCAGGGGTCTCGGGGTCCCTACTAAGTAGCTTATACTCACCCCTGCACGGGCTTTTCCCGCACTACGTTGTGTTGGTTGGAGACGACGGACAGCGTTGACCTTAGCTAAGGCTTGCAAAGCGGGACGGTACCCGGAGGTGGACCACTGGGCGGGACGTGCACGGAGCAGACGGCGAGACCTGTGGAGCGGAGGAGCTATCTGTACCCACCCTTCAGGTGGGATTTCCAGTGGACAGCTCGGTGTAGCGGCATTTACTTTCAGTTGCTGTTTTCCCTTTCGAGTTGTACTTTACTTTCAGTTTTGGGTTTGTATTCTGGCCCATTTACTTTTCCGCACTTTCAGTTGTACTCTGCTTTTGTTTAGTGTTTACTTTCCGCTTGCTTACTCTATGGTGTTTGTTTACCTTACAAAGGCAATGCATTCCCTTTTTATCGGGATTTACGCCTTGGTGCTCGTCGCCAGCCCCTGGCCTATGGAAGGCGGGCTTGGGGTAGTCACGGCACGGACCCCGAGGGCGGGTCGTGACAAATTTGTATCAGAGGAGTTCGGTTCTACCGCAAACTCTGATCTTTTCTATGTGAAGCAATAATGTTTAGCGTATTGAGTGTGGTTATCAGTCCAGGGAGTCCAGTGTTGGTGCGGTGGCCGACGTATCCGTACACCAGGACCCTGACTTCTGATTTCCGACTTAATGCAAGAAAACATTGATTGCGTGTGTGTTTCAAAGTTTTCTTTGTGATTACTTATATCAACTCACCAGGTATACTGTTCTGACCGTGGCGCACCTGTTTCCTTTTCAGGATGGCCCCACGACGGCTGCCAGCTAGGGTTCCGAGAGTCGAGCGAGACGACAGCCCACCGAGCAACGAGGCCTCGGTGCAGGGCCCTTTGCCAGTAGTGGCACCGGCGGTAGCTTTACCCACCGAGCCCCCGATGCTTCCAGCAGCAGCCGCTGACGATGCACGTCGCCTCAGCGCACTGCATGAGTTTCAGCACCAGCGACCTCCCAGGTTTCGCGGGGAGACGGATCCCCAGGCAGCAGAGGACTGGATGGAGGCAGTAGTATGAGTGTTTAGGCTAGTGAGGACACCAGCAGACCTCATGGTGATCCTCTCTACGAGCCTACTACACGCAGCAGCAGGACGATGGTGGAGCTTGATGCTCCAGGTGCACGATGAGGCATCTCTACTTTGGACGGACTTTGAGAGCCTCTTCCGCTCGGAGTTCGTCCCAGCCACCCTTCGTGCGGTGCGTATCCAGGAGCTTCATCAGCTGCGGCAGGGCAGCATGACGGTCGCTCAGTACTCGGCGAGATTTACCGATCTCTCGCGCTACTCGACCGACATGGTACGGGACCCATTCTTCCGGGCCCGGACCTTCGAGCAGGGTTTGAGACACGAGATCAGGGCATCGCTGATCTCCCTCAGCATACCGACTCAGACAGAAGTACTGAAGCGGGCCCTTCTAATCAAGAGCTTCCTTGCTGAGTCTACACAAGCACAGAGACCCACCGCAGGGCGGCACGTGGCAGAGTCATCTACAGCAGGCAGTCGACGGATGACTCAGGGGTCCAAACAGACCAGACCTTCGGGCAGACGATCTCAGGGCACTGGCTCAGCAGTGCGGGGCACACAGCGTGGAGCCAGTCTTACGAGAGGCAGACAGTGCTACTCGTGCGGCGGGCAGGGCCACATGGCTCGTGACTGCCCGACCCGCCGTGCCGAGGAGCAGCAGACGGTTGAGGGACCACCGAGGCAGAGGCAGAGGGTCGACCGTGGCGGTCCGCAGGGAGGAGGCGGACGAGGCAGAGGAGCTGGACGAGCAGCCAGTGGTGGCCGACGCTTTGAGGCTCTACCACCACCACCACCAGGAGGTCCACCCCGACCACAGGGAGCTGGCAGGCAGCGACATGCACAGCTCCAGGCAGCAGAGACCTACGACCACGGCGCACCCGAGATGATTCGAGGTACTATCTGTGTCTATTCCACCCTTGCTGCAGTTCTTATAGACACAGGAGCGAGTCACTCTTTCATAGCCGCTGCCCTTGTTCGGAGCTCGGAGATTCCGACAGAGCCATTGGCTCGATCCTTACGGCTAGAGACTCCTATGGGAGCAGACTCGACGATTACGCACTGGTGCCGGAAGTGTGAGCTTACTCTAGGAGGCGAGAGCTTCGGCTGGGATCTTCTTGTAGCAGCGTCGAGGCCTTACGACGTCATCTTGGGCATGGATTGGCTATCTACGGTCCATGCACAGATTGACTGTTTTAGGCGCAAGGTGCGATGTGTACACACCGACGGGAGCAGGTTCACCTTCACCGGTGAGAAGGGAGCCTTAGCAGCACAGGATGGACTTCCGCGGAGGAGAGGACAGCCCATCACTCATCAGTTGGCTAGCCTTATCCTTGGAGAAGTTGACGTGCGGAGTCCTGGTTTTCCTGCAGTGGTGGATCAGTTTGCGGACGTTTTTCCCGACGACGTCCCAGGGCTACCTCCTCGCAGAGAGGTAGACTTTTATATTGACTTGTACCCCGGGACAGCCCCGATATCTACTCCAGCATATCGGATGGCCCCCGCCGAGCTTCGAGAGCTACGGGTACAGTTGGAGGACTTGCAGGGCAAGGGGTTCATCCGACCCAGTGTTTCACCCTGGGCTTCCCCGATATTGTTCGCCAAGAAGGCAGACGGGAGCTTGCGACTTTGTGTTGACTATCGTCGCCTGAACCAGGTGACAGTGAGGAACAAGTATCCGCTACCGAGGATTGATGACCTCTTTGATCAGCTCAAGGGGGTTCTCGAAGATAGACCTCAGGTCAGGCTACCATCAGCTCAGAGTCAGAGACGAGGATGTTCAGAAGACAGCCTTCAGATGTCGGTATGGCCACTATGAGTTCTTGGTTATGCCTTTCGGTGTAACCAATGCTCCAGCAGTATTCATGGCTCTCATGAATAGGATCTTTCAGCCATACCTCGATCGGTTTGTCATGGTCTTCATCGACGACATTCTGATTTACTCTACGACAGAGGAGGAGCACGCCTATCACTTGCGAGTTGTTCTTGACACACTCCGAGAGCACCAGCTTTATGGTAAGCTCTCGAAGTGCCAGTTCTGGATACGTGAGGTCCACTTTTTGGGACACGTTATCTCTGAGGCGGGAGTTGCAGTGGATCCTGCGAAAATTGAGGCTGTGTTAGCATGGGAGCCACCAGGAGCGTGACTGAGGTTCGGAGTTTCTTGGGACTAGCTGGATATTATCGGAGATTCATGCCAGACTTCTCTAGAGTTGCGGCATCACTCACAGCTTTGACGAAGAAGGGGAAACCCTTCGTATGGACAGACAGATGTCAGCAGAGCTTCCAGGAGCTGAGACAGACATTGACCTGCGCACCTATCTTGAGGTTGCCTGAGGAGGGAGTAGGGTACGTAGTCTACTGTGATGCATTAGGGACCGGACTCGGATGTGTTCTGATGCAGGAGCGGGCAGTGATCGCCTAGGGATCACGTCAGTTGAGGCCGCATGAGAAGAACTACACTACCCATGACCTGGAGTTAGCAGCAGTGGTATTCGCTCTGAAGACATGGCGACACTACCTGATGGGCGAGCGCTTTACAGTCTTTTCCGATCATCAGAGTCTCAGGTATATCTTCTCTCAGAAGGACCTGAACCTGAGACAGCGGCGATGGCTCGAGTTCCTCCAGGACTATGACTTTGAGATAGTCTATACTCCTGGTAAGGGGAACGTAGTAGCTGATGCCCTCAGCAGGAGGACGGACATTCAGCTACTTGAGGAGGCGATGGAGCAGCTAGCCTCTTTGCAGATATCCTTCGTGGATAAAGATGGAGCAGCCTTTCTTCAGTCTCTCACAGTCACTCCTCCACTACTGCAGCGGGTCAGAGAGGCACAGCGTGAGGACGCTGACTGTGAGACACGGCGTGCACAGATATCCTCGGGACAGGCACCTGATGGTTTCTCCCTTGGAGCAGAGCACGACATCCTTTTCAGAGGACGTACCATGGTACCAGTCGCTTTGCGAGAGGAAGTGCTGAGAGAGTTTCACACTTCTCCTTTGGCAGTATATCCTGGAGTGGCGAAGATGTACCAAGACCTCAGACGACAGCACTGGTGGCTGGGCATGAAGAAGGCTGTATCAGAGTTCGTTTCTCGATGCCTCACCTGTCAGCAGGTGAAGGCAGAGCATCAGGTACCAGCGGGCTTGGTACAGCCCTTGGAGGTTCCGGAGTGGAAGTGGGACAACATATCTATGGACTTCGTGACTGGTCTTCCACGCACTTCCAGAGGTCACGACTCCATCTGGGGGATTGTTGACCGACTCACCAAGTCGGTACACTTCTTACCCATCAGAGAGCAGGGCTCAGTGGAGAGCTTGGGACGTCTCTACGTTCAGGAGATTGTGCGGCTCCACGGTGTGCCATCATCTATCATATCCGATCGAGATTCCCGCTTTACTTCCCGGCTTTGGAAGGGGTTACAGGAGGCGTTCGGGACGCAGCTACGTCTGAGCACAGCCTTCCACCCTCAGACGGATGGTCAGACGGAGAGGACCATTCCGACTCTCGAGGACATGCTCCGCGCATGTGTCCTCGACTTTGGTCGTAGCTGGGAGGACCACCTACCCTTGGTGGAGTTTGCGTACAACAGCAGCTACCACTCCACCATTGGGATGGCACCGTACGAGGCATTGTACGGCCGACCTTGTAGATCTCCTTTGTGCTGGACAGACCCTGGAGAGTCAGCACTCGAAGGACCAGAAATGGTCCAGGCCACGACAGAGAAGGTCCAGGTCATCCAGGAGCGGATGAGGACAGCTCAGAGCCGGCAGAAGTCATATGCTGACAGGAGGCGGAGGCCACTAGAGTTCGAGGATGGCGACCACGTCTTCTTGAGAGTCTCACCTCGACGCGGTATTCGGAGATTTGGCCGAGGCGGCAAGTTATCTCCGCGCTTCATCGGACCCTTCCAGATTCTCAGCAGGATTGGTGAGGTGGCTTATCGCCTGGCTCTACCACCTCAGTTGCACCGGGTGCACGACGTCTTCCATGTATCTCAGCTGAGGAGATATGTGCACGACCCGACGCACATCATTGACCATGGGGAGCTTGACGTTGACGATGGGGTGACTTTTACGGAGGTCCCGGTGGAGATAGAGGATCGACAGGAGCGGGTCCTGCGTGGGCGATCGATTTCTCTTGTGCGCATCAGATGGCAGCACGGGAATCTCCAGGAGAGCACATGGGAGCGGGAGGCTCAGATGCGTGCTCAGTACCCTCATTTGTTTCCCTAGTTTTTGATGTATCTTTACGGGGACGTAAAGCCCTGAGGTGGGAGTAATGTAAAGACCCGTAAAATTCAAGGAAATTTTTTTTCTTAATTTTCTTTATAATTTTACAAGAGCGCGGTTTCAGACAGCACCTGATTCCGAGGCCCGGAGTGCCCTGAATCAATTTCCGAAGTTTGGCTCGGGTACGTTCAGTGAACGAACGAGCGGGAATTCCTAACTTTTGATCCGGTGCTCGGAATTGAAATCTGAGGGCACCGATGAACTCGCAGCGCCGATATTCGCTTAAAGGGACCTTTTCGGAATTTGAATTTGTTGCGGGTTGAAAGTTAGTTTTTGGGTTTTTAGTTTAAGTTAAATAAAATTTGTGAGGAACAAATTTTATTTTAACTAGTTAAATCCTACCAAAGGGAGTTGGGAGTGGGACCCACATCCACTTAACCTCCCATGGGAGGATTAAGTGAGATGGGGTCCACACGAACCCCAACTCCTCAAATTCTCTCAAAACCTCCCCTTTAACTCATTTCAATTAATGTTGTCAACTTGACTTAATTAATTGAAGAGGGTTATTTTAAATTTCAAACTTTTGAAATTCTAGAGATTTGTTGTGTTAATAAAATAAGATAGAGTCTTATTTTAATTTGGTTAATAGCTTTGGCCACCTTGAGAGCTTTTGGGAGATTTTTTCTCCTTCTTCAACTCTGACGAAGAACACGAAGAACGCTCAACTTGACGAAGAACGCTCAAGTTCCGACGAAGAATGCCGCTCCGCTCTTCTTCGTCTTCCGTGTCAACGAGAGGGAACGCCGCTTCCTCCTCGGATTCCCTTCGTCGACATAAGAGGTTTCGCCAACGACGTATCACATCAGACACATCTCTTCGTCAACGGAATTGACGAACGACGACCGCGACGCCCGATCTCCGCGACGTTGACTTCCGCGGACGTTGTCAAATCTTCGAACCTATACCCAAGGTAGGGGTTGTTGTTTATTGTTTAATTATTCTATTCTTGATCATGAATTTAGCAAGTCTAACGTGTGGCTTTGAAATATTTAAAGTTGCGTTATTGCTTAACGTGAGGGGGCCGGACCGCATGAACACGACCGAACCCCCTCCATCGTTCTTATTGTTTTATCTTGCGGGAGGAAGCAAGGTGGCGTGGTGCCGTCGCACCAGGCGAATAATTGTATGTTTATTTTGTGTGGCGCCGTCACGCCACGCCAAGGAAGAATCTTCAAGAACGCGACGTCGTCGCGCCGCGTTGAAAGGAATCAAGGCACGACGGAGGGGCGCGGTGTCGTCGCACCGCGCCGGACGACGAACACCGCGGCCGGTTCCGGGCCGTGGCGGAACGAGGAGACCGGCGGCCAGGCCGCCGGCGTCGGAAGCCGAAGAGGGGACCGGAATTTCCGGTCCCGTTGGAGAAAACCGGCAGGCCAGCTGGCCGGCCGGATATCGTTAAATCGGGGGAATTAATCCCCCGGCCAGCGCATAAAAACCCCCCTCTTTAAGAGGGGGGCGGTTTCCATGTAAAGGGGGGGGGGGGGGGGGCAGCAGCCCCCCGGTTTTAATTCAAGCCGGCCCCCATGTGGGGGGGGGGGGGCGTTTTCTTGCCAAAGGGCGCGGCACAAAGGCCGCGCCGCCTTCCAATCAGCGGGGGAATTAAATTCCCCCCGCGCAGCCTCCTTGCGGCGAAAAGCCGCCGCGGCCCCCGCGCCGCCACCGCGCCGCCGCGCCGCCAGCCTGCCGGCCAGCCGGGCCGCCCCAGGGGGGAGGGGGGGGGGGGGGGGTCGGGCCGGGTCGGCCCGGACCCGGACCCCCCCGTTTCGAACCAGTTCCGGTCTTTTGGCCATAACTTGAGCCTAGGACCTCCGATCGACGAACCGTCTGCGGCAACGCGATCCTTGGATCGAGACGGTCATTTCGGTATATCTCACTCAAGGTTTCGGATTACTTTGAGTTCGGCCGGGTTGGTTCGTTCACGAAACCAACCGGGCCTTCGGAGCGGAAACGCTCATATCTTGAGCTACGGACGTCCGATTGACGTGCCGTCAGCCGTGTTGTGTTCCTCTTAGTGAGACAGATCTTTTGGCATACTCCGCCTGAGGTTTGGACGCAGGTGGAGTATGGTCGGGTTGGTTTTGCCTTAAAAACCAACCGGGCCCCGGAGACGAAAATGCCAATAACTCTCAGACCGGGCGTCCGATCGACGCGCCGTCTGTTGCGTTGAGTTCCTGTTGACATTACGGAACTTTTGGATACATCAACTCAGGACTTTGTGACAGTTGATGTATCAGTCTCTCGGCTCGTGGAGCGGACCCTCCGAACGAGCTTGCTGTGTGCGTGAACCCTAGTGCTGGATGCGACTGTTACTGCGACTGTTACTGCGACTGTTACTGTGACTTCTACTGCTACGACAGCTACTGTTACTGCGACGACGACAGTACAGAGATCCTGTGTGGATTCGACGACGATGACTACAGCACTCAGCGATCCTACATGGATCAGTGCTACAGGTCCTGTGTGGGCCCGATCCTGTGTGGGTCCGATCCTGTGTGGGTCTCTGCGCTCAGCGGTCCTGTGTGAACCGGTGCCTACAGGTCCTGTGTGGGCCCGATCCTGTGTGGGTCTTTGCGGGGGTTAGTTACCTATCGATCCTTCGTGGGTCTGACGACTTAGATGGATCAGTGATCATATTTATCGTCCTTGAAGAAGTATACCTGTGTGAGCTGAATCCTGTTGCTTTCCTGTGTGGATTGTGTTGTGCAATCCTGTGTGGATTACGTTTTGCTTTCCTGTGTGGAATACGTTTACTTTCCTGTGTGGACTGAGTTGTACTTGGGCTCGGAGGTTGGAGCGTATTTGAATTGATGACTTAGGTATATGTATGGGCATATACCTAAGCAGTATCGGTTGTTACTTCGTGATTACACCTTTCTTCGTGGTTTATCCTTTGTGGATTTGAGAGACCTTCAGGGGTCTCGGGGTCCCTACTGAGTACCTTATACTCACCCCTGCACGGGCTTTGCCCGCACTACGTTGTGTTGGTTGCAGACGACGGACAGCGTTGACCTTAGCTGAGGCTTGCAGAGCGGGACGGTACCCGGAGGTGGACCACTGGGCGGGACGTGCACGGAGCAGACGGCGGGACCTGTGGAGAGGAGGAGCTATCTGTACCCACCCTTCAGGTGGGATTTCTAGTGGACATCTCGGTGTAGCGGCATTTACTTTCAGTTGCTGTTTTCCCTTTCGAGTTGTACTTTACTTTCAGTTTTGGGTTTGTATTCTGGCCCATTTACTTTTCCGCACTTTCAGTTGTACTCTGCTTTGGTTTAGTGTTTACTTTCCGCTTGCTTACTCTGTGGTGTTTGTTTACCTTACAAAGGCAATGCCTTCCCTTTTTATCGGGATTTACGCCTTGGTGCTAGTCGCCAGCCCCTGGCCTATGGAAGGAGGGCTTGGGGTAGTCACGGCACGGACCCCGAGGGCGGGTCGTGACAGGAAAAGTCATAAGAAAACCATATTGAATCAACATGAATACCTGCTATATCCTTCTTGCACTCAACTAGGGAAGCAGAATAATTTCTCACATCTATTGTCTCTATATTGTCGGGAAAATATAGTCTATGACAATCTATTCTACAAAAACATCTAAAAATCGATCATTAACATCTATTCAAATAACTTTTAAAGAGTAATGATATACATCACTTATTAAAAAGATAAACAATATTACATCAATAATTTATTCTATCTAGTTGATTATTTTCATTTAATTTACTATCAGTGTTTGTATACATGGTTTTTCAATTAACACTATATCCTAAACTAATCTAGGAAGAATCATAGATATATTCTCAAAACCTTTTATTTATATTCCCCACAAATTTTTGTTGAGGTTTTGTTATGACATATTATCTATTTATACTACCATGAAAACTATGGAATAGTCTATATGTGGTCTGGATAGTTGGTATATTATTCTAAAATGTGATCCATGTTGTGGATCAAAATCCTATTTTTTAAAACTACATGAATGAAGGTGATTTCCAAGGGGAGAGGACTGAGTCTCATCTTGAGATAGATACTCTTGTATTTAAAATTCTTCTATGTGTTTTGTTTGTTTCGTTTTACATTATTTCTTTTATTTAAAACAAAATCCTTTTTTGACCTTAAAAACCCATTACACTGATAGATTAACGTATTTAGTGTAAATATATGACTTTGGTTAAGTACGTTTATATAAAAGGATAAAATAATTCAATATATTATTTTACACTACAAATAATGAATCTTTTACGAAGTTATATAAACGATTAAAACTTATATCAAATAAATATTTTTCGTAATCTATGATGACTTATATACATTTGGGGATTTTATTTAAATATTAATAGCAAAAATTTTATTTGGTACTCAATTTACACCCTCTCCCCTATTGATATACTCACTCTAAAAATATTAGTATCAATTGAAAAATCATTGGTATCTATATTTTAAAACATTTTAACTATGTTTTTTGTTAATATATAAAGATGTTAAGTTTTTTTACTTCTAAATATAACTCTTTAAATGTATAATAAACAATAAGAAAAGGCTTCCAATAGACCACCCTTTCTCATTTGAAATAATTCTGTTCAATGTATGATAAAAATGAAAATAGTTATATTGATTATGGGTTTTGAAATTTTCACTACCATAAAATATAAATATGAACTGTAAACACCTAATAGAGTTAGTTGGGATAAATATACTATGAATTCTTATAAAAATAACTATAATTTTATAAATTCACTTTATATTTCATTAGGTTATTTTTAAATTTAATGGTGTTATTTTTTAAAATACTACATTGTTAGATTTTGGATACCTTATTAGTTTCTCTCGGGGAATCAACTAATGTTAATTAAATGATACCAAATACATATATTATAAAATATAATACTTTTAAGATGAATTTTGATGAACTAATCTATGGAAGGTATATTAGGGTTTAGGAAATTGTGATCAAAATTAGAAAACATTCACATATAGCGTAAAAAAAGAACCAAATCATGATACTTCTATGGTGCCATCCAGAAAGAGAGAGCACAACATTTGTTTCAATAAGATAGTCATGTGACATTAGAAAACATCCAGTTTATGAGATGATTGGTAAGATTATGATGCATTAAGAGGAACATAAATTTTACCAACAGGAAGATGATGATATTAAAAAAAATTTCATCCTTCAAGAATACAAGATCCCATCAAAGTGAAAAAGAAAAGGAATAGTTAAAGTCTAAAATTTCAAGTGATAGTGAGTCTATAACAGTCCTGCTTTTTATTACACACATAAAAATTATTTATTACTTCAAATATTCACTTGATAAATTATAGATGATCGAGAGTTCTAGTGAAATTGGGGCTTAGGAACATTACATAATGACTTAAAACATGCAAAACATCATCTTTATTTAAAACATCATTTACATGACCACTAAATTCCCTCAAACTTATCATTACATGGGATGACCTGAGGACATGAAAAAAAAGGGTTTGAAATAAATCCTACTGAGAGAGTAAACAAGGTATAACATGAATATTACAATAAATGTTAGATAATAGTAATTTCAATAGAGCGCAAGAGATACATGAACATAAAGGCATGATATATAATTATTATCATATAATAAAATGTGGCAATAACCCTTAACATGGTATTAGCATGATCCAAGGCTCATTGCACATGGAGCATGAGTAAAACCTCATTTAACTTTATGTAGCATGATAAAAAACTAATTAAACAAGAAATTTCATGATACTAATCATTATCCAATGCATTGGAGAGCTATCAAGGTTCACCCTTAATAAACATTTAATTTCATGCATAAGTGTGCCACATGGATCATACAACATCTAATCATTCATAACAATAATTTATTCCATGATAAATGGATGTGTAATACATAAATGAATCTCTTTAAACAATAAGTAAATGTTTATATTGGTTAATACCCATGATATAGAAATGTTTGTTGTATTCACTACACAATAACATTGTCTTGGAAAATCGTGGAGCAATTTCCGCAGCATAACGACATGACATAAGAATTCATTAAAAACGTCAATGAGAGAATATGGGGTGTATAATCATATTTACATTAAATGGAGATTAAGTGGGTCATATAGATACATGTCCAAACATGTGTAATTTAATTCTAGATTCATGATACAAAATAATTTCTTTAATATAAATGAAGAGAGAGAGAAATTTCTTATGAAATTTCGGCATGGTAACGGGTGTACATGTGAAAAATTAATGAGAGAGTACGGGGTATCTCATTGTTAAAACACAAATAGAGAAGTATGGGGTTGGTGTGAAATGATACCCCATCATTTATAATTAAACATAATGGGACATAACAATATTATGAAACATGGATAAAAATAATAATGGAAAGAATCCCTTACTGGGATGTGTGATCCCAAAGTCTTGGGAGCGTCTTGAGAGTGGCACAATGGGGGATTAGAGACCCTTGGGAGGATTCTAGAGAGAGTAGGGAAGAGTTTTGATGAACTAAAAAGGCTTTGAGTGAAGAGTAAGATGGATCTTGGTTGGGTTTATATATGAAAGGAGAGAGAATTCATTATTATTTAGGTTTGAGACACCACACATTAAACTAATCCAGACCAAAAAAATGAACATTGTGTTTTCACATGATTTTTTTGAAAGGGGAGTATAAAAAAATATTTTATATGTACATTGATATAAATTATTAAAATAATATGGTTGCTTATGTGGAGGTGAGTCAAACCCTCAAGGAAATCTATTTAAAAAGCTAAAATGTTTTATAAGTCTTGAAGGGTCCACTAAAGCTTCGTAAAATAAATAAACAAACCTAAATTCACATAATTTTAATGGTAAAACAAATATGGGCCGATGATAATGTTTATTGTATTTTAATACATCACAATAGTGTAATTATTATGTCATAAAACACATTATATACTTAATCGGTATTTAATTTTTACCCAGAAATTTGAATACCTCAGAAACATATTAAAAATTCCCCATTGGATAATTTTGATGATATGGTTACAAAAATAATATCCATTTTATTTAAATAATTTTATAAATATGTGATTTTTTTCTTTTAAAATAAATACTGACATTTTTCAAAAATTCATGGGTTTTGATAAAAACAACATTCAAACCATAATAAAAATTACAATTATATTCCTAAAAATTATCCGATAATTTATATTTAATAAAAACTAATATATTAATAATATTATATTGAAATAATATTTTACAAAAAAATACATTAATTCATCAAAATATAATTTTTAATTGAATAGTTACTAAAAAATATTATTTGCGCATTAAATATTATTTACCCAGTAACAATAACAAAATAAATGTATATTCTTTATTATATTAAAAAATTACATAATCGTAGTGCTAAGGTATTGATACAAAACCCCTAATAACACCCACATAAGACTTGAGGGTTATGATATACGATAGTGACAGACTCTTGGCGTATCTCAGATAACATCTCTCTGGTGATAATCTTTATTAACGTCCACTTCTCGAGTAGTTGGTTCCCCTCAAACTTATTGTGTTCAAGATCACCTTGGGATTGGTCAAGTGAGAATCCCAATGGAACCACCTCTATTCCAAGGTCTATCAAATGGGATTCGTAAAGAGCAATTCTACTCAATGAAGTCATCGCTTCCATTGTCTGAGTAAATTGGTTTTGTTAAATCCCTATATTTTTATTAATCATGTGATCAATGTTCAAGAACTATATTAGCAATGTTCCCAATTCATAATGGTATTTTAAAATAGAAAAAAATAAAACCAATGAATTAAAAAATTTATATAAACATTTTACATAATAATACATTTAATTAGATCAAGAGGAATCTTTATTAATGAAATTCAAGGCCGTTACAAACTTCCCCCCTTAGAAAATTCCTTCCTCAAAATTTCCTTTTTCCCAAACTAAAAAAGTCGTGTCTAACTTTTCTTCATCACTTCCTAAGATTTTCACATTTCCTCTTCAAACTTGTGGTTTCACCCCCACACCATGACGAGGGGCATTGACTTATTTCGTATAACATTTTCATTGTGTTATTAGATCATCACTGGTTGCTCCCCATAATAATGATCATACTCTAACTATACTACCTATGATAAGAGTACATGTGAAGGGTTTGGTATGTAATTCCTTAAGCGGGATACATGAAAGGCATCATATACATTGGCCATGGTAGGCTGAAGTGCTTTTCGATAGACCACATCCCCGACACAATCCAGAATCTCGAAGAGGATGATGTACCTCGGATATAACATCCCTTTATTTCAAAAACTATTGACCTTCATCCACGAAGATATGCGTAGAAATACCATGTGTGGACCTTGGAACTCAAGTTATCCTCAATAGTTATAAGCATGAATCTTCTGTTTACTTTAGGCTTCCTTGATATGGTGCTGAATGGTTTTAACCGTTTCCATTATTTCTTCAACCATTTCAGGTCCTAGATGATTATTCTCACCAACTTCATCGCAACACGTTGGTGTTCTTCACCTTTTCTCATAAAGGGCTTCATATGGTGCCCTTCAGATGATTGAGTGGATACTATTGTTATAGGAGAATTTAACCAGTGAAAGATGTTGTTCCCACCCTTTTTCAAGTCCATAAAATATGATCCTAACATATCTCTATTTTTTGAATAGTTCACTCAAATTAGCAATCAGTTTGAGGAAGACAGGCCGTACTGAAGTTCAGTTTAGGGCATAAAGCATGTTTGATACTTTTCCAGAACTTCAAGGTGTATCTTGATTCACAATTGGATACAATAGATAGTGGTACTCCATGTATCCTTATCACTTCATTGATGTAAATATGTGCATGTTGATCTTATTATATGACTTCTTGAATCGCGATAAATTGAGTTTTCTTCATATGATGATCCACATTGACATATATAGAATTGTTTCCTCATGATTTCCTTGGAAGTCCGGTGACAATGTCCATGGTAATGTTGTCCCACTTCCATGTTTTCATGGGTGATAGTAGAATCACCCCTTAGAATTTTCTCACTCGGCCTTCACTTACTGACCTACCAGGAACATTGATGTGTATTTAGCAATCTCTCTTTTCATATTGTCCCACCAATAGTTTTCTCGGAGATCTCGATACATTTTTTTTTCTTCCAGAGTGAATAGTGATGTTTGCGCTATGTGTTTCATTAAAAATCTCATTCTTTATCTATAGAAGAGAAGGTACACATAATCTTGACCCAAATATCACTATTCCATCCTTCTCAACCACAAATTCTATGTTTTTATGATTTCTGATAGCTTCCACCCTTTTCAGAATTTACACATCATTACATTGAGTGTCCTTTAATTTCTCCATGAAAGACGATTGAGCAATTATTTGAGAAATTATTGATGTTGTTCCCACCTTAATGATTCTCATGTACATCCCCTTCAAATCTACGAATATTGGATCCTTTTCAATTATCTCCATTGATAATGATGCAAGAACCTTTCTAAAAAGAACATCTACCACCTTGTTCAATTTTCTAAGGTGATAATTGATTGAGCAGTAATAATCCATGAGGAGTTCTATAAATATTAGTTGGTGCATATTAAGTTATTTTTAAGTGAATATATATTTTAGGCTCTTGTGATCGGTATATATATCACACTTCTCCCCATAGAGATAATGCCACCAGATTTTTTGCACAAAGATCACAACCTCCAACTCTAGATCATGAGTGGGATAGTTTTTCACATGGATTTTTAGCTATCTTGAGTCATATGCTATCACATTATCATTATGAATCAATATGAAACCTAGTACCTTCATTTAAATATCACTAAATACCACAAAAATTTCTTCACACATGGGTAATGTGGGAAAGAGCGCAGTGATAATCATCCTTTTCAACTCCATGACACTTTCTTCTCATTCATCACTCCAAGAAAACATGACTCCCATCCAAGTTATCTTGATATGAGGGTTTGAAAATTGTGAGACATTTCTCACAAACTAGCGATAATATCTAGCTAACACCAAGAAGTTACAGATATCTATTACTGATGTTGACATCATCCATCCTTCAATTACAGTTATCTTGGTGGGATCAACAGATATCCCATTTCTTATGATGAAATCACCCATGAATGAGACATTCTTCTACCCAAACTCACACTTACTGTACTTTGCATAAAGATTCTCCTTTTCTATGGTATCAATTACAATTATTAGATTCACCTCATGATACTCCTTGGTTTTGGAGTATATTAAAATATCATCTGTAAATACTACCACACATTTGTCGAGCTAATCGCTAAAAAATCGATTCAACAAGTCCATGAATATTTCTAGAGCATTAGGGAGTAAGAAAGGCAATATTATGAATTCATAGTGCTTGTACCTTATATGAAATGAAGTCATGGGGATATCCTCTTTCTTCACCTTTACATGGTAAAATCCGAACAACAAATCCAAATTGGAAAATTATTGTGCTCCACACAGCTGAAAAAAATGTCATCAATTCGTTATAGAAGATACTTATTCTTTATCGTGAATTTCTTAAGCTCAAGATAATCTATGAAAAGGCGCATTGACCCATACTTTATCATGATTAAGAGGACTATTTCCCCCCACGGTGAATCTCTTGGGTGTATAAACCATTTTTTTAGATTCTCCAGTAGTTGTATTTTTAGCTCCATAATCTCCAAAACAACCATTATATATATATTATTCGATATTGGAAATTCCCTAGATATTTGATCAATTGGGAATTCAATATCTCTTCTAAAAGTAAGAATAAGAAATTCCTTGAGAAACAATTTACTGAGTTCTCTCACAATAGAAAACACTTCATGGATGGTCAGCTCCTTAAAATCAATAATCTGAGCCAGATATGCGTGGTCATAGGGAATTAATATCCACGCCTAAGGTGATGAAGCTAAATAAGATTCATCCTCATCCTTTCACTAGTATCGAAATGGGGGTCGATCCTCCACGTGGAGAGTTATTTCCCTCTCACATCAAATTATGTAGGATCTATATAAGGAAATTAAATCCAAGCCGAGAATTACATCAAATTCCACTATACGGAGTATGATGAGGATCACTGGGAATTTCAATTCACAAATTATGCTAGTCATGGTTTTATACTCAAGGGATGGAATGATTTGCACATTTTCCATACTCACTAACATCATTAATTTCATGATTTTTGGTTGTGTTGGGATTGTCTTCTAAAATTTTGGGATATAAAATAATGTATAGTATCATAATAAAAATGTATGTTTTCTATTCATGAATTAATAACTAACTTACCTATCTTCACTCCATTTTTGGGGTTCACTTCGGCAGTGGTGATGGAAAAAGCTCGCCCTTTCTTCCTTGTAGGTTGTTGGTTTCCTCCAAATAACCTTGGCTTAGGGAACTGATTTGCAATGTGCTTTGGTTATTTGTAGTTGAATCAATTAACACCGCATTGAGGGTCAAACATTGCATTTCTCTCCTCTATCACTATCGTGGTTTGTCTCATGAACAATTAATATCTTGGTTCCCTTCTCTTCCACACCTTATCATTTCTTCGTCACCTATAAAGAAACATTAGGGAGCATCATTTTTTACCTTTGGAAAGTGATTTGTTGGATCCTCTTAGCACCGTTGTATTTATCCATCGAACCATAAGAATTGATGCCCAATATATGCTTCTTGTCACCATGCTACCCATGAGATTAGTCGATCTCCATTTGATCCGTGAGGTAACATTAGACAATTTCCTCATAGATCTCGATGTCACGTATTGCTAGGGATTTCTGTAGGATATGTTATTTCCCACTAAAGAAGTGGTCAAAAATGAATTTGGGGGTACTGAAAAAACCAGAGGCATATCGTGCAAGCCTTGTGATGTTTTCCTCATACGCTATGACAGATTTGTCATCTTTTTTCTTGATGGAAAGGAAGTTCCATTTCATCTTCTGTTAGAGAGTGTGAGGAAAATATTTATCGAAAATCATTTTCCATAAACCATTACAATACAACGCCTCAATCTCCTCTTTAGGGATCATATTTTAGATCAATGTCCACCATTGATCGACATCACCCCCCATATGATAAGAAACCAGAAGAAACATCTCTTGTTTAGACATTGAAGTATGGATAAGCACATTTCAATGTTTTTGAACCATTGTTAGATGATTGAGGGATCAGGTGATCCATTAAAAGTAGGAGGCCTTTGTCTCATGAAGCTCTCGATATCGACATTTTATTTCGCGGGGGGGGGGGGGGGGTGAACGTTCCTATGGACCCATGTTTCTATTCAAATAATTAGGTAACTGAGATAATATCATGAAAAAAGATTACGATTCCAGATCCCATTGGATTGTGCATCCCATTAGAACAGTCGTCACATTGATATTCACATGTTTTGTTAGCGTAGTTCCTCCTATTATTGGCTATTGGTTAGAATAAATGAAAAGTTAGGGGCAACACATAATGGGTCATCCAAAGACAAAAATGCGTGACTTATAAATAAATTTTATTTTTTTAACTTATGAATATATAGGCTTCAATGTATATTATCCATGATCTACTTTCTATCATATATTCTTAGGGGGAATTTTTTAATTCCCTTAACAATGGATCATAATGAGCTTGTGAATTTACCAAAGCATATCCTCTAGGAGTGTCATATCAAATAGTGTCTCTAGGGATATTGTCGTGTTCTAGGATACCAATGGTCAGGCCTGAAACTCCTTGTTAGAGTTTTCTAATGTGGTACATTAGTTCCAGAGCCTCATCTACTTTCTCGTATCCTGACATGGATGTGTTTTCATAATAAACCACTTACTCAAAACACTCCAAAATTTGGGTATGTTTTTATTATTAATAGTCTTATCCATAATGCATTTACTGGGGTTCTCTAATCCTAATTCGAAAAATAACTTAACCTATCCTCCAATACCAACTGAAACAACTTGGCTTTTTTATTACACACTTAAACATGATTTATTACAAAAAATCATCACATGATACCAAATAGAAGATCGAGAGGTCAACTGTATTTCGGGATTAGGAACATTACATAACATCTTAAAACATGAAACACAACATCTTTATTGAAAACAACCTTTATAAGAACACTGCATTCCCTCGTACATAGAATTTCATGGGATAACCGGAGGACATGCATAAGAAAAGGTTGATTTATAAACCCTAGTAAGGGAGTAAACATGGTATAACATGAATATTACAGTACATGTTAGTCAATAGAAATATCAATGGAGTGAAAGAGAAACATGAACATAACGTCATCATATAGCATGATAATCATAACAAAAAAATGCGGAAACAACAGTTAACAAGGTATTATCATAATCCAAGGCTCATTGCAAATGGTGCAAGATTAAAGCCTATTTTCACATGAATTATCATGATTAAACCATTATTTCACTTTACATATCATGATACTAATCTTTACCCAATGCATTGGAGCGCTATCAAGGTGCACCCTTCATAAACATTTTATTTCCGGCATAAGTGTGCCACATGGACCATACAACATGCAATCATTCAACATCATAATTTATTCCATGATAAAGGGAAGTGGATTACATGAAGAAAAAATTTAAAATATAATTATATGTGAATAAAATTGAATACCCTTGATAGATAAATGTTCATATTATTCACTACTCAATGACATTGTCCTGGAAAATCACAGTGCAATTTCGGCAGCATAACAACATGTCATAAGAATTCATAAAAAAGATTGATGAGAGATAATGGGGTGTCTCATCATACGTACATTAAATGGATAGTATGGGGGTAAAATAAATAAATTTCCCAACATGAGTAATAGAATTTTAAATTCATGATAAAAAATAATTTCTTCAATATAAATGAAGAAAGAGTTGAATTCATTATGGAATTTTGGCACGGTAAAAGATGTACAAAATAGAAATTAATTAGAGAGAAAGGGGTTTCTCAATATTCAACCATTAAGAGGAAAGTATGGAGAAGATGTAAAATTATACCCTAATAATTATAATTGAAAATAAAATGATATAGCAATATTAAGAAACATAGACAAAAATAAGAAAAGATGGAATCCCTTACATGGAAGTGTGATCTGAAGGGCTTGAGAGAGGCTATAGAGTGGATTATTGGGAGCTTGGGGAGCCTTGGGTGGATACGAGAGAGTATGGAAGTGTTTGGATGAACTCTGAAAGCCTTGAGTGAAGATGAAGTGGGAGCTTGGGTGGGCTTATACTAGAAAGAAGAGAGAATTCATTATTATTTAGGTTTGGGACACCACACATTAAACTAAACAAAACCACAAACCGAACCATGGTTTTAGCCCATGGTTTTTTCCAATGGTGTGTGAAAAATAATATTTTATAAATCCAATGGAAAAATTTCTTAAAATAAAATTGTTGATTATGTGGAGGTGAGTCACACTCTCAAAGAATTCAATATAAAATTCTTAAATGATTTATAATTCTTGAAGGGTCCAGTAAAGCATTGTAAAATAAATCAAACAATCCTAAAATCACATTATTTTAATTATAAATCATATGTTTTCCAAATATATTTTTAATAGTATTTTATAACATCACTATTAGGTTATTATGATGTCATAAAATACATTATATATTTTAACAGAATTTAATTTTCACCCAAAAATTTGACTCTAAAAAAATTATGAAAAATTCACCGTTGGATAATTTTGACATCCAAATTAAAAATATATTATCCATTTTATCTAGATAATTTTCAAAAAATATGTGAATTTTTACTTTTAAAATGAAAATCGACATTAAATGAAAATTCAAGGGTTTTAATAGAAAGGACTTTAAATAGTAATAAAAATTACAATTGTATTCATAGAAATTATACGATCATTTATTATTAATAAAATTTATTTCAGTAATAATATTTTATTAAAATATTATTTAATAAAAAAATCTATTAATTCATTAAAATTGAATTCTTAATTGAATATTTAACTAGAAAAATCCATTTTTGAATTAAAAACTATTTACTAAGTAACAATAATAAAATGAATGTATATTCATTATTATATACAAAAATAATAAACATAACCATAGTGTAAGGGTCTTGTTACATATCCACTTACTACTCTCACATATTACAGAAGGTTATGGTGTGCGATGGTGACAGACTCCTTGGGTGGCTTGGATAACATCACTTGGGTGGTAATCTCTATTAACTTCCACTTATCCCATAATCAGTTCCGATCAAGCTTAACATGTTCAAGCTCAACTTGGGATTAGTCAAGAGAGAATCCCAATAAAGACATCTCATTTCCTAGCTCTAAAAATGAGATTCATATGATGTAATTAGACTGGATGAGATTATCATTTCCTTTGTTTGAGTAAATTTTATTTGTTAAAGCCTTATATTTATACGAATCTTGTGATCACTGTTAAACGACTATATTAGCCACGATGAAAATTCATTATGGTATTTTAAAATCCAAAAACATAAAACCAATGATGTTCGTTTTTTATTTAAAAATTTTACATAATAATACATGTAATTAGATCAAGAAGAATTTTTATTACTGAATGTTGGGGTCATTAGAGAGTAACCTATGGATATTGATATAGAGATAGCTCACCTGATAATAAGATTCAAGAAATTTTATATAAAGGAGAAGTCTTTTAGGAAGCCTAGTTATAAATGATTGTAATATGGTAAAGGAAACTAGAAAAAGAATCAGAAGAAGGATGATTCTACAAATGATATTACCAGCTATGAATTCAAATGAAAATGACATGTGAAGGAAGACAATCTAAATTTAAAATAGTAAATAAATATGGCAACATTTGATAATGTTATAAGAATGAATTTAAATCCATTTGTGGTGATTCTGAGGACAATTGCAATGATTCTTGGCTATACTCCTAAACAAAATTCATATCATTAAAACAAATTCTTGATTACTAATGTTTATGAGGTACATATTGTTTCTAATGGTTTGCATGAACTTAACTCTAATAATTCATAGAATGAACATATTGAATATGATATTATTAGGGAAGTCAAGTTTTATTATTTAAAAATGATTGAAGAAAAATTAAATAAACATAATGAAATATTTAATGTTCTAATGTTACATCATTATTTAACTACCAATATTAAAACTGATTTCGCTATCGAGAAGAAGTATAGAGCCCGATTGTTAAAAGAAAACAATGATCATAAACCTTCCAATAAAAAACATGGAAAAAATTTATAAAAGATTATAGATATTAGAGAAACTATTACTTCTATTTTTGTACAACTTGTTTCTCCATAATATGTTATTGGTGTAGTATACTAACCTGGAAAAAATGTGTAGTGAAACGAACATTTCATCCAATGCCCCAATTTGAAAATATGACTACTAGTATTGTTTATAATGGATAATAAAAATGGTTTATTTAAAAAATATTATAGACTATTTAAAATATATCTCTTCATAAAATATGGTTTCCAAAATCTCTGATAACTAATATTCTATGACCAAAAAAATATGGGTACCAAAATCATTTCATCTATGAATTATATTTTCTAGGAAAACTACTTGAAGAACACCTATAAAGGTTTATGCTATATAGATGGTGGATGTTCAAGGATCATGATAAGGGAATATTCATGCTTCAAGAACCTAATTAATGTTGATGGTTGTTATTTCACAATTAGTTATTATTCTAATGGTAAAATTATCCGCCTTGTAAAAATTGTTAAGAGTAAATAAATTTTGATTTCAAGAGTATTATTTAGTGATGGGTTGATGTATAACATTCTTAAAATGTCCCAATTATCTTATGATGATTTTCATGTTAAATTTGGAAAATATTAAGGTACTATTTTTTATTCTAATGATGCTTTAATTTTTTTTACTTTATGAAATGAAATTTTTAATGTTGTTTATCCGAATACAGTAATATCTCAAAAAGATTCTCGCTTGATTTCTTTTCAAATTGAATCTTGTACTTGGAATAGGAGACTAAACCATTGAAATATTCACTAAAATATGAATAATAATATCAATGTGCTAGTCAATGATCTACAAAAATTAGAGTTCCTAAATGGTAAATTATGTTTCTATTGTCAAAAGGGAAACATTATAGGATTTATTTTAAATTAATTAAATATGCTTCTACTTCCCAACCTCATGATTTGGATCAGATTTATTTATTTTTACCATCCAATGTTTGTGGTCTGAATGTGATGTACACTATCGAGGAATTAATACAGAAATATTTTAGGTATGCTTGGGTATTATTTTTTGCCCAAAAAAGAGAATCTTGCTCACATTTTTTCAGGGATTTGAGATCTGTGGAAAATTTAGGTGGTCATAGGATTATGACCCTAAGAAGTTACCATGGTCATGAGTTTGAGAATGCAGACATAGAATATTATTTCTCACAAAAAGGATATAATCACAACTTATCTTATCCAAGGTCCCCTCAATTGAATGGAATCTCATAAAGAAGCAATAGAAACCATTATGAAATAGCTCAGACCAATCTAAATGAATATGAAATTATTTTATTCTATTGGGAAGAGGCTATAAATAAATTATATTATATAATAATTAGAGTTTTAATAAGAAAAAATATTGAAAAATATCACGTGTGTGAATTAGGGAAATTGAATGGTTAAATTTAATTAAATTATTTTTTTCAGATACAAAGTCTTTATTATCAACACTAAGAATAATCTTTTGATATTTTCTTCCAAAATTGAGGAAATAATTATACTAGGTTATTAAATTTTTATTAAATCCTATATTGTTTTTATTTATATAACCATGACTATAGAAGAGTCAGATCATATAAATTTATATGGGATAGATACATATGATCCACAAACATCATAAGAAAATATTAATCATGATTTATATTCTTGGAATTTAGATTCCAATCCAATCTATTCAGCAATGAAACGATCATAATACCAAACCAACTATGAATAATTTCAAAAACATCCTTATCCTAAACCTATAGAACGGATTAAGTGACCCACCCAAATTTTCCACGAGTTACTAGGACCCTTATGTAATGTTGTTTAGATGTTGTTTTTGGAGACCTAAATATATGAACAATGACATGGGATTCTCTTAGAATCATACTAAACATCATGAATTATTATCATATATTGAACCAAATAACATCAACAAAACCATAGGTGATGAATTTTGGGTAATATATCATTAGGATGAGTTAAATAAATTATACATGAACAATGTGTGTGAACTTATTAATTGATCAAAAGAAATCGTGACTATAGGTGCTAAATGGGTGTTTAGAAACAAGGTACATGAATCTGGAACAATGGTATGAAACTAGGCCAGACTAGTTAAAAAATGTTATAGTCATGGAAACTGAATGGACAATGATGAATCGATTTCACTAGTATCCATAAATGAATCCATTATAATACTTAATTCATATATAACTCATATAGATTTCAAAAATAATAAAATGTAAATTAGTAGATTATTTATGAATGGGTATATAATTGAATATGTTTATTTTCAACAACTACCTAGTTTTCAAAATCTCCCTTTTCCAAATACAGTTTTTAATTAATAAAATCATTATATGGTCTGAAATAAGCCAATATATCTTGGTTTGATAGTATCAATGCCTTTTTATTTCAAAATGATTTTCAAAATGAATATTTGATTCTACAATTTTTATAAAATGCATTTAAAAATATGTTTTTGTTGTTAAAATTTATGTTGATGATATTTTTTTGGATCTTCAAAAACATCATCATGTACTACGTTTTATTAAATAATGAAAAAGGAGTTTGAAAAGAGTTTAATGGGTTATTTAAAATACATTCTTCATTTCTAGATCATTTAAAATAATGAAGAAATATTTTTAAAAATAATATATTCTAGGGGTATTTTAAATGGTATTATCTAGGATAACACCCAATGTATTGATAGTTATATGATTACCACATATTTTATTGATCATGATGAACTTGAGAAACCAGTTGGTCATACTACTTATAAAAAAATTATTGGATGTATTCTCTACATTACTAGTAGTCGAACTGAAATAATGTTTTGTGTGTGTATTTTGTTCTCTATTTAAATAAAATCCAAATGAATAACATCTTTTTTTATAATATAATCATCGAATAACTCAAATATACTAATAATTTTTTATTATTATACCCAATGGTACTTGAATTTGATTTGGATTCTTATTCAGATGATGAATTTGTTGGAGTTATGCTATATAGAAAAACCACCTGTGAAACATGTCTATTTTTAAACAAGTCTCTATTTTCATAGTGTAAAAATATGTAAAATTGTGTTTCCTTGTCAAGTACTAAAGCATTATATATAGTTGTAGGTATATGTAGTTGTTAAAATTTATGTATAAAACACACTTTACTATAATATGGATATAAATTCATTCATGTCCCTATAAAATATGATAATATAAGTTCTAAAAATAATTCAATTAATCCTAGATCATATTCTAGTAAAAAAAATTGATGTAAGAAATCACATTCTGAGAGATCATTTCCAAAAAGGAGTCATCACTCTTGGTCACATTTTTACCAAACATCATCATCATGATATATACAATAATCCATTGAATTCTGATAGATATGTCAACCATGAAATTAGTTTGATAATTTTGGGTTTAAGTTCTATTTTTTAGGACTCATCATTGGGTATGTCTCATCGTTGGGTATGTATCACCAATGTGTTTGACTCACTGTTGTGAATGTATCATCGTTGGACATCCCACTAGTGGAATTCTACCCATTAGACATCTCACCATTGGACTTCTGACTATTTAATGTCTCTCTATTGATATTTTTTAGGACTTTTTCAAAATTTTAAAAATTTATTTTTTAACCCTTGATTTTACATTCATTCGAAATTATATTAACTTATAACCTTATTTAGAATTTATCCTAATTCTTGATTTTGTATTTTTAAAATCACTAAAAATCCCAAATAATAAATTTTAATATTTATTTATATTATATTCCCCTATTTCCTTGCGAATTTTTCTCATGAACCATGTGATATCCCTCTCTCTCAACATTTAGAATGTACTTTTGACATCAACTGAGCCAATTGAGCCAATCATCAAGGCCACAATGAAGTTACCTTCTAAGTATTCACCAAACGAGTCACATCCCCCAAATAAACTTAAAATATAACCCATTCTTCGAGATGTAGTTGAACAAGTAAATCTTGATCTAGAAAACAAGGTTGTTGTAATAGAAAATTATTTTCTAGAAGAATGGTTATATTCAAGTAAAAATTTATTACATAAAATAAATTAGATAAAATGATGGATAGATTGGATATCATTGAATAATAGAAGTCAACATATTTAGCTAGTGTATGAGTTCTATTAGTATGTCAAGTTTGGTTTTAAAGAAGAAGAAGATTTTATGATACAATGTCAAGTTAATTGTCATAGAATTTTATATTCATAAAAACATTTGTTTGAATATTTAAACATTCCACGAGAGGGTGTTTCTAATGATTATTAGTGAATCATCTTAGATTATGGTGATAATTTGATTTATGAATAACCCTTTATATAGTGAATAGGTGATGGAATAGTGAGAAGGCTAGTTATATAAGGCCCCAGCCTTAAACCTTACTTAATCTTGAGTTATTACAAGATTACACATTGAGGATCTTTTCAGGTTTAGAGTTTTAGAGAATTAGATCATGAAACTTTCATTACATTCCACTTTTAAACAAAGTGGTTACATAAAAGACAGTATTCATTCTTCCCATCAACGGAAGAAAATTTAAAATATAACACGGATTCTTTCTTGACACATCCTTGACACTATCATCACATCATGTACCTTTCCCTTGACCTGTGAAAAACATTTCAAAAACATGGGATGAACACAAAAAGCACAGTAAGGGATATAAAAATATGGAAAGGAAACATGGGTACACATATACATAAGAATGAGTTCATACTTTACCCATAAAACATAAGCACTTTATCATACCTCATCAAATCTTGAATAAATCATAGAAAACATAAGACATAAAGGTAACTTGAGGCATTAATAACATTCTTACGTGGGGAGTAACCCTCTTGGTTACGTTTGGAATACCCATCACAGTATATTCCCTAAATCTATTTGGAGAAACCTTAACGTTTCACTCCTTCGCGTTACCCAATGCATTGGAGTGCTATAACGGGCTCACCCGCCCTTAGTTTATCACGGAACCACCCGTTTTCATAACAATGCCCAAGAACCATAACATAAATGTGTCACATAAAACATGCATAAAGGAAACATAACATTTCCACTTTTCAATCACAATATAACATTTTTAGTATATTGAAATATTGAATCCATTCAAAAAGAAACCATTTCCAAAACCATTTAAAACATTTAATAAAGAGATTTTTGAATCAAAGTGTCACATACCACCTTGAAGCTTAAAATTTTAAACCATTAATATCCATATAAATAAATCCTTAAAACCATTTTGAAAACATGGATATTAATAAGAATAAATAATTAAAACATTTAAAACGATATTTTGGTTAAAGGGGTTTTACCAAAATTAGAGACACTTGAATACAATAGTTGAGGAATAACATTTAGTCAAAACTTTATAATATCATGAGAATAAATGGATTCATGATATAATACTCCAAAGGACAGTATATACACCATATAAGAGTGAATTGGTGCATAACAACAATGAACCCTCAATAGAAATGTCAAATGTGATGAAATCCCTTATAAAGAAGGTGTCCTTAAAATTAAGGACAAATCAATCTCAAAAATATGTGTGAAAAATATAAATACACCCGATATAAGTGGATATTAAGTGTAAAACAATAAAAGGTCATTCACACATATTCAATGGATGACATATTCAATGACTACTTGTTGAACCAAAAGAAATCGAAATTGGGTTAAAAAGTTCCCTTGACAGCCTAATGGCATCACATCAAAAAGAGTTGATGAGAGATAAAAAGAGTATCTCATCGCTTGGACATAAAATTTACATCAATAAGGATATATGAGAACATATCCCAACATAACAAAATGTAAATTAAAAGAACCAACAAAAGAAGTCTTTTAAAAAAGCGGAGGGTGAAAGGTTCCCTTACTGACTTGGGTATCTTTCAAAACATACACCCCATGAAAGAAGGACAATAGATCATTGATGTAAATACTCATAAACTAAAGTATATTACACAAAGAGTAGAATAATTGGCATTACATACACCACTCAATGGAATTTTTGGCAAATGTAGCATAAATCTCAAGGGAATAAAAGTGAGATGAAAAATCCCTTACGAAAACTCGGCAGCCTAACGACGCCACATAAAACATCCGAATATGGATTGATGAGATCAAATAGGGTATCTCATCACATTACAATAAAATTTACAGAAATATGAATATAAAAGAACATCCCCCAACATTACAAATAGGATCTTAAAAGAAGTGACATAAAGGAGAGTACTTAAGAAGAAAGAGAGAGGTTAAATCTCTTACGAAAGTTCGGCAGCCTAACGGCGCCACTCAAAACTTGAAAAATGGATTGATGAGAGAGAATAGGGTCTCTCATCACATGAACATAAAAATTACAGTAAGTGTAATATAAAATATCATCCCAATAACAAGAAATATGACCTTTAAAAGGAATGACATAAAAGTGCGTACTTAAAAAGAAAGAGAGGAGTAGGATCCCTTACCTCGGGTCCGACTTGACTCAATCGTTCTTTAATCTCCTGAATAATAAAATTGAGTTAATTTATACTTCCTTAAAAACCTTTTCCAATTTCATTATTCCTTTTATATCAATTATTGACATGTTATAAACATTATATAATCATTCAAGTTAATAATGTTCATTTTGTCGGTATTTGGTTCTTAAGTCGAAAGTGGACTTCTTATAATTACATGTTGTTCGTGTGGCCAAATGTTTATTATAAACAGAATTGTATTCATGATGTAGATATCATATATTTCATATATATCCAGTACATGCATTCATTTATAACATTACATAATCATTTAGAGGTAAGAAATGAAATGCACCGTTCATGGAGACGGTAAGCCGTACGTACGCATGAACGCTACTTCCATTTCTATTTCGTTGTTTATAGAATGGAATCATAATGATATAAAGGTATATTATAATTCCAGTATAATATCATATATAATATCATAGTTCCATCCTTTATACGTCCCACATATGGTATTTAATGAATCAAATCACCTTGAGGGGGAGGTAGTCCGCACTTCCTTAAATGAAGATATCACGTATACCCATAATGGAAGCCATAAAAATAAGACACAAATGAAAAATACAGAAGCATAAGTAAAACATTAACATATTATATATCATATATAAAAATAGTGACATCATAATGGCCACCTTTTAAGGTGTTAAATGAGTATTGAACAATCATCGTTTCGGGAGGCACAATTTTTCCATCCACGGAAACCGTATGTTCTTTAACCATTTGATGTAGTTGTGTGAGAGTGTAGCTCGAATAAATCTTATAACAACATCCTAGTATATTGAAGATACTGGTGTTGTTACAAAAGAAGTAAATAAAAAGAGTTTAGGGGGTTGGAGAAGCAAAATAAAACAAATGAACATGAGAGAATGAATTACCTTTAAAAGTGTAACTCCTTTTGATTTGAGACTAAAGGCTTCCTTTGAAAGTATTATACCCAAAGGAAATCCTCTAGGATGAATAGAGGGATGTGGAGAGAGTAAATGGTCAGGGGTTGGCCGAGCCAAAGGCTTGAGGAGTGTGTGAAAAGAGGTAGAGGTGGGGGCCTTTTATAAGAGGATAGGAGGGGCACTTTTGGAAAATAAGAAATATTACTTTATTTGAAAATGTGTTTCGGTTTCAAAAGTTCCCACATTGATATAATTCGTGGATAAGGTGATAAGGCTTCGAAATACACTCATCCAATAAGTTTTTTACATGTTTAGTTCATAGATTTCACATTATCTTTCCATTTTATTTAAATCGTCAAATAATGATGTCATCGCTGCAAAATTATTATGTCATAAATAATTTTATTTATTTAATGTCTAAAAATCATAAAAAAAATACTATGATGTAGGAAATCTTTTTATCTTTCCAATGACTATTTATAATCAAAAATCTGATCTTTATAACCCCATGTAAAAATTGTTTTCGTAAAACATATTATGTTTGTGTCATTTTTACTTTTACATTAAATAAAAAGTAATTTATGTCATTTCCCAACCAAAATGTCTCCATGGGGTCCCCAAGTTGACCCATGGCTTTTCTTGGTCGGCCATGACACAACCAATAAGGTTGGGACATGTTTCTAGGTCATTTCATATTATTAAAGAATTATTTATACCTTAAACTACCCTAATTACCACTAATCGCGATTAAGAACTTAATAAGTTACTATTCACCAAAAAATTATTATAATCTCATTGAACCACATTTTACTTCTTAATGACAACCATGTATGTCGGATTTTTTAAAATCAAAACACAATGATGGAAAAATTTCATTTAAACGGAAAATCGGTTTTTATAAGTACCATTTAGTGGTTTCACTATTCATCAAAAATTGAAGTTTTTCAGAAAAATACCAAAACTTCACCCTAAGCTATATTTGATATTCCGAATTCAAAAATGAAGTCCGTTTTACAAAATTCAAAACATATTAGTCTCATTAATTAATTTAATAATTAATTCCCGCTGTCAGAGCAAATAGCGTGTTTTTATAAAACAATAAGTATCAAAAGATTGACACTAGTTTAAGTATGATTTCAAAGTGAAATTAATTCCAACGACCACTATTGGATTTAATGGTAAAAACATTTTCTAATTTCACTTTAAAACCAATTCAAAATATAATCTAATCATATAAATTAGATTAAAAAGATGTTTTGAATTAAAATACAACATTTTACACTATTCATTTAAAAAACGAACATTATCGGAAAGATACCAAAAATTTACACAAAGTAAATTTTGATGTCCCAAGAGTTTTATTTGGTCCAATAGAATGTATAAGAGTGAACAAAACTATATTTAATGATGGTTCGCCATCAAAAGGTGATAAGTGAACCTTTAGTGAAAACTAGGGCATATGTGCCTAAAATTGAATTCTTTCCGTATTTTAAGCCTCTATCCTTTATTGGATAATTGTAAAAACATTTAAAAACATATATAATCATATTTTAGTTATTTCTATCCATTCCCTCCATTACAACGGCTACATGTTAACTACCATTTAAAATAATATTATTTTATTTTTAGAGTGCAACGTAAGATTCCCAAGAAACTCGTTGTCGCGTGTTGGGTACGCCATCGAGCATAGCGTCCCCTTTAAAGTCATTTAAATATTTTATTCACAAATATGGATAAATATGAAATGTCATATTCTTTATTTACCTGGGGTGTTACATCCTTCCCCCCTTTTGGGAATTGCGTCCTCACAATTTTAAAATTGCGCTTGGAAACATCCTTGAAAGTCCCACATCGGAACAAAAGTCGGTAAAACAAACACTTTAAAATAAAGAGAGATAAGTACAAAGGTCACCCGAGTTAACCCATACTAGGATTCCAAGTATGAAAATATGGACATGGAGGAAAAAAAAAGGGTCATGTTCTGATGGAGAGTGATAGAAAACATGTTTAGGAGAAATTTAACCACGAGAAAATCACAAAGTTGTGATGGGTTAAACGGTGTTGGGTTCCCCAGTAGGAAAAGTTAATAGACAACATTTTTGTTTTAAGTTACTTTTTATTGAGGAATTTATTCATAAGGAAACATAATCACTTATCATATTGACTTTCAACTTTTATTAGATTCCTTACACAAACTCATATTTTCTCCAAAAGACGAGTATTTAGGAAGACTTGTTCACATTAAGAGTATTACAATCAACATCTAGAGAATCACCTAATCCACAAAAGAGAACTATATACATCCCATGTCATTAGACTTTAACCAAAACCAAAACCAAAAAGGCTAGTACAAGATCATATAATCCAGAAAAAGATAACCCCTTATAAAAAGAAAATCTATTCTTAATCTCCAAAATATGTCCAACAAAACCCAAAGTTCAATGAGGACCATCCGATAAATAATTTGTCCATAAAATTCTACAAAGTAAACCAATATAAGATTGAAACCCAAATATTTGAAGGATTTAGTCACATAGTCTTCCAAGTTAAATCGTAACATTTATCTCCAAACAACATTAGTCGCTCCTAAAGTCTCTCATTGAAAAGTAATTATCCTAATCACATATCCTCCATGATAGGTTAATCATTTTCATAAATATCCCAAAATCAACTTACTCTTAATTCATAAAATCATATAACTAGAAAGTATCAGTCAAACTAACCAGGGAATTCACGTAGTCTAGTGGTAGGCGATAAATACCAGTCGCACTTTGGTTGTGGGTTCGATTCCCGCAGCTTTGTCCGATGCGACGGGTAGTCACACGGTCTGCGTGTTGTCGTTTTTCCAAAACTATATAATTCTTAAAACATTCGCCAAAATGAGATAAAATCTTCAAAGATGATCATAACATATTTTAACCTCAAGTTTATCTCATGCCTTTTATTTTCCATCATAACATATAGTAACCCATAATTACCTCAAAAGTAAGGATCATATAAACCCAAATGGTTACCTTAATAATTATTACCTGAATTTCCACATCGAGTTGTCCATTTCGTACATGATGCATTAGAGAACTCACCAAGGTTGAAGTGGTTGATCATGACTCCTTGATATTTGGTTTAGAACAACCACGAGTTTCCTCATTGAATCCTCTATTTTATCTAGTATCTTAATCAGAGAACCACCACAGTTTCCTTCAAACCTGTTGTCTCTTTGGTGACTGCTAGATCCATCCATTCACTAAAAATAGAAATGTCAGTGTGAGTATATCAACAAAACCATCATGTACTAATGAGGAAGGTAAACACTAAGACACACTTACTCATTCACTTTATCTAAAACTAGGACTCTTTCTGAAATCCTAACCGTTATGGTAATGTCACTTATGCTTAAAGAATACCTTAACCTCTAAAGTTATCTAAACCGACCTTTGATACCAACTATAAGGCCCCAGCCTTAAACCTTACTTAATCATGAGTTATTACAAGATTACACATTGAGGATCTTTTCAGGTTTAGAGTTTTAGAGAATTAGATCATGAAACTTGCATTACATTCCACTTTTAAACAAAGTGGTTACATAAAATACAGTATTCATTCTTCCCATCAACGGAAGAAAATTTAAAAAATAACACGGATTCTTTCTTGACACATCGTTGACACTATAATCACATCATGTACATTTCCCTTGACCTGTGAAAAACATTTCAAAAACTTGGGATGAGCACAAAAAGCTTAGTAAGGGATATAAAAATATGGAAAGGAAACATGGGTACACATATACATAAGAATGAGTTCATACATTACCCATATAACATAAACACTTTATCATACCTCATCAAATCTTGAATAAATCATTGAAAACATAAGACATAAAGGTAACTTGAGGCATTCATAACATTCTTACGTGGGGAGTAACCCTCTTGGTTACGTTTGGAATACCCATCACAGTATATTCCCTAAATCTCTTCGGAGAAACCTTAACGTTTCACTCCTTCGCGTTACCCAATGCATTTGAGAGCTATAACGGGCTCACCCGCCCTTAGTTTATCACGAAACCACTCGTTTTCATAACAATTCCCAAGAACCATAACATAAATGTGTCACATAAAACATGCATAAAGGAAACATAACATTTCCACTTTTCAATCACAATATAACATTTTTAGTATATTGAAATATTGAATCCATTCAAAAAGAAACCATTTCCAAAACCATTTAAAACATTTAATAAAGAGATTTTTGAATCAAAGTGTCACATACCACTTTGAAGCTTAAAATTTTAAACCATTAATATCCATATAAATAAATCCTTAAAACCATTTTGAAAACATGGATATTAATAAGAACAAATAATTAAAACATTTAAAACAATATTTTGGTTAAAGGGGTTTTACCAAAATTAGAGACACTTGAATACAAGAGTTGAGGAATAAAATTTAGTCAAAACTTTATAATATTATGAGAATAAATGGATTCATGATATAATACTCCAAAGGACAGTATATACACCATATAAGAGTGAATTGGTGCATAACAACAATGAACCCTCAATAGAAATGTCAAATGTGATGAAATCCCTTATAATGAAGGTATCCTCAAAATTAAGGACAAATCAATCTCAAAAATATGTGTGACAAATATAAATACACCCAATATAAGTGGATATTAAGTGTAAAACAATAAAAGGTCATTCACACATATTCAATGGATGACATATTCAATGACTACATGTTGAACCCAAAGAAATCGAAATTGGGTTAAAAAGTTCCCTTGACAGCCTAATGGAATCACATCAAAAAGAGTTGATGAGAGATAAAAAGAGTATCTCATCACTTGGACATATAATTTACATCAATAAGGATATATGAGAACATATCCCAACATAAAAATATGTAAATTAAAAGACCCAACAAAAGAAGTCTTTTAAAAAAGAGGAGGGTGAAAGGTTCCCTTACTGACTTGGGTATCTTTCAAAACATACACCCCATGAAAGAAGAACAATAGATCATTGATGTAAATACTCATAAACGAAAGCATATTACACAAAGAGTAGAATAATGGGCATTACATACACCACTCAATGGAATTTGTGGCAAATGTAGCATAAATCTCACGGGAATAAAAGTGAGATGAAAAATCCCTCACGAAAACTCGGCAGCCTAACGGCGCCACATAAAACATCCGAATATGGATTGATGAGATGAAATAGGGTATCTTATCACATGACAATAAAATTTACAGAAAGTGGAATATAAAAGAACATCCCCCAACATTACAAATAGGATCTTAAAAGAAGTGACATAAAGGAGAGTACTTAAGAAGAAAGACAGAGGTTAAATCTCTTACGAAAGTTCGGCAGCCTAACGGCGCCACTCAAAACTTCAAAAATGGATTGATGAGAGAGAATAGGGTATATCATCACATGAACATAAAAATTACAGTAAGTGTTATATAAAATATCATCCCAATAACAAGAAATATGAGCTTTAAAAGGAATGACATAAAAGTGTGTACTTAAAAAGAAAGAGAGGAGTAGGATCCCTTACCTCGGGTCCGACTTGACTCAATCGTTCTTTAATCTCCTGAATAATAAACTTGAGTTAATTTCTACTTCCTTAAAAACCTTTTCCAAGTTAATTATTCCTTTTATATCAATTATTGACATGTTATAAACATTATGTAATCATTCAAGTTAATAATGTTCATTTTGTCGGTATTTGGTTCTTAAGTCGAAAGTGGACTTCTTACAATTACATGTTGTTCGTGTGGCCAAATGTTTATTATAAACAGAATTTTATTCATGATGTAGATATCATATATGTCATATATATCCAGTACATGCATTCATTTATAACATTACATAATCATTTAGAGGTACGAAATGAAATGCACCGTTCATGGAGACGGTAAGCCGTACGTACGCATGAACGCTACTTCCATTTCTATTTTGTTGTTTATAGAATGGAATCATAATGATATAAAGGTATATTATAATTCCAGTATAATATCATATATAATATCATAGTTCCATCCTTTATACGTCCCACATATGTTATTTAACGAATCAAATCACCTTGAGGGGGCGGTAGTCCGCACTTCCTTAAATGAAGATATCGCGTATACCCATAATGGAAGCCATAAAGGTAAGACACAAATGAAAAATACAGAAGCATAAGTAAAAAACTAAAATATTATATATCATATATAAAAATATTGACATCATAATGGCCACCTTTGAAGGTGTTAAATGAGTATTGAACAATCATCGTTTCGGGAGGCAGAATTTTTCCATCCACGGAAACCGTATGTTCTTTAACCATTTGATGTAGTTGTGTGAGAGTTTAGCTCGAATAAATCTTATAACAACATCCTAGTATATATTGAATATACTGGTGTTTTTACAAAAGAAGTAAATAAAAAGAGTTTATGGGGTTGGAGAGGCAAAATAAAACAAATGAACATGAGAGAATGAATTACCTTTAAAAGTGTAACTCCTTTTGATTTGAGACTAAAGGCTTCCTTTGAAAGTATTCTGCCCAAAGGGAATCCTCTAGGATGAAGAGAGGGATGTGTAGAGAGTAAATGGGAAGGGGTTGGCCGAGCCAAAGGCCTGAGGAGTGTGGGAAAAGAGGTAGAGGTGGGGGCCTTTTATAAGAGGAGAGGAGGGGCACTTTTGGAATGTAAGAAATATTACTTTATTTGAAAATGTGTTTCGGTTTCAAAAGGTCCCACATTGATATAATTCGTGGCTAAGGTGATAAGGCTTTTAAATACACTCATCCAATAAGTTTTGGACATGTTTAGTTCATAGATTTTACATTATCTTTCCATTTTATTTAAATCGTCAAATAATGATGTCATCGCTGCATCATTATTATGTCATAAATAATTTAATTTATTTAATGTCTAAAAATCACAAAAAAAAATACTATGATGTAGGAAATATTTTTATCTTCCTAATGACTATTTATAATAAAAAATCTGATCTTTATAACCGCAGGTAAAAATTGTTTTTGTAAAACATATTATGTTTGTGTCATTTTTACTTTTACATTAAATAAAAAGTAATTTATGTCATTTCCCAACCAAAATGTCTCCATGGGGTCCCCAAGTTGACCCATGGCTTGTATTGGTCTTCCATGACACAACCAATAAGGTTGGGACATGTTTCTAGGTCATTTCATATTATTAAAGCATTATTTATACCTTAAACTACCCTAATTAGCACTAATCGCGATTAAGAACTTAATAAGTTACTATTCACCAAAAAATTATTATAATCTCATTGAACCACATTTTACTTCTTAATGACAACCATGTATGTCGGATTTTTTAAAATCAAAACACAATGATGGAAAAATTTCATTTAAATGGAAAATCGGTTTTTATAAGTACCACTTAGTGGTTTCACTATTCATCAAAAATTGAAGTTTTTCAGAAAAATACCAAAACTTCACCCTAAGCTATATTTGATATTCCGAATTCAAAAATGAAGTCCGTTTTAAAAAATTCAAAACATATTAGTATCATTAATTAATTTAATAATTAATTTCCACTGTCAGAGCAAATAGCGTGTTTTTATAAAACAATAAGTATCAAAAGATTGACACTAGTTTAAGTCTGATTTCAAAGTGAAATTAATTCCAACGACCACTATTGGATTTAATGGTAAAAACATTTTCTAATTTCACTTTAAATCCAATTCACAATATAATCTAATCATATAAATTAGATTAAAAATAGGTTTTGAATTAAAATACAACATTTTACACTATTCATTAAAAAAATGAACATTATCGGAAAGATACCAAAAATTTACACAAAGTAAATTTTTATGTCCCAAGAGTTTTATTTGGTCCAATAGAATGTATAAGAGTGAACAAAACTATATTTAATGATGGTTCGCCATCAAAAGGTGATAAGTGAACCTTTAGTGAAAACTAGGGCATATATGCCTAAAATTGAATTCTTTCCGTATTTTAAGCCTCTATCAATTATTGGATAAATGTAAAAACATTTAAAAACATATATAATCATATTTTAGTTATTTCTATCCATTCCCGCCATTACAACGGCTACATGTTAACTACCATTTAAAATAATATTATTTTATTATTAGAGTGCAACGTAAGATTCCCAAGAAACACGTTGTTGCGTGTTGGGTACGCCATCGAGCATAGCGTCCCCTTTAAATTCATTTAAATATTTTATTAACAAATATGGATAAATATGAAATGTCATATTCTTTATTTACCTGGGGTGTTACAAGTTACATATGATTTAGATAAAGAATGAGGATTTCTTTTTTATGTTCATCCAACACTTTTTGTTCTAATGGAAGGGTGGCATTTCCAATCTAGGATATCAAGATGTGTACTTGATTTTTATAACAAAAAAAGGACAACATATAAATCATTACATATATCTCATTATTCACATATTATAAATGATCAAGCCATCCTCTTGATAAGATTCTCTGTTTTGTCCCATTATTATTTATTATATGTTGAAATCCTAAAGTTTTGTTGATGAAAATGAAGTGTCAATTATGGATTGTGGTGGATTTTTTTATTTCCAGTATTATTAATAGGGGATAATGTACAAATATAATACTTGGAAATTGTAGTTTGTAACCGATAGTGATAAATTATATGATTATTTTTACCATATTTATCATCCTTTAAAAATTAAGGATGTTGTTGACCCTGGTCAAGAGATTAATGAGATCATTGAATATTATGATGATAAGGATAAAGAGTCTATTGGTGTAAAAGAAAAAGGAATATATCATAGATAAGGGTAGTAACCCTAACCTATCTCTTAGTTATCCTACTATCACATATGGCGCCCTTATCATACCTTCAACCTACAATAAAAGATTAAAGGTAGTAAAAAGGTATGAGGAAGAGGACACCATCTATAGATAATAGAAACATAAAATTAGATCCAAATGAGATGACGAAAAAAAACTATGATGATTCTGATGGTGAAAATGATTAGGATAATGAAGATGAAAATGGGAAGTGATGTGGATTTGTAAATTAATATTAAAATGATGATGATGATGGAGATTCATATCCTGGTGTCTTAGGTGGGAAAATTAAAAGAAATGTGCTTGAGACTCCATAAGATATAATTTTTTCTAGTGAAGGTTTTATTTACAGAACACATGATGGGGATAATTTTGGATTTGATTTGGATTTGAATTCTAAGAAATAAGGAGGTGCATCTATTAAGGTGGATAATTCCCAATTATAGAAAGTTATTGATGATGTTGATAATTGATCTACCACTATGGCTCAAATTGAGTCAGATGTAGTTATTTTTTTAGTAAATGATAATTATTACTATATTTGAGAATCATGGGGTTAAAAAGATAAAAAATTATCATGTTTTGAAGAATATATTGATTGTCATTTCTAAGATGCAGATTATTTTTAAAACCCTTCAGTTGGTGAGAATAAGGTTGATGCACCAACTATTGAATAGAGAATAGTTGATACTTATGTTTTTAAACCTATTGTAATGGAATCTATAGTTTATACTTCTTTAGTATTTTATATTCTTAGAAATATTATTGATTGATTGATTGATACAATATTAGAGGAATGTTATTTTTAATGATAAGTTTGGTATTTCACCAAATAATGGTAAACCTTCCATTCAAGAAGAGGGAGTTCTTGAAGGTTCATTGGTTGCTCAGATTAATGTTTCCAGTTAGTTTGAGAGGTTTTCTTCTATGATAGATCCTAATCATATTGTCACACCTATTCTTATATCAATAGTCCACACGAGTTAATTTGAATCTTTCTGAAAATAGATTTTTCCTAACATTGATGTGATGATAATGAATCGACCTCCTCAAGTCTCTATAATATATGGGAAAGATGCAAGATTTATGGTTGAGTTATTTATTCATCACATTCAACCAATGATAAAGCCCCATATCCATAGGTATAGATTGAGAATATAAAACTAGATTGCGAGATCTTGTATTTGATATTTGTTTTGAAATGGATTCAATAATATTTTATAATAAGAATGGATGACTTTTTAGTGAAAGATTAAAATATTACATCTTTGGCATCTACTTTTACTATTCCTTCACATGTCATTGATGTTGAGTTTCTCAGGTTAGTGGTTGAGATGATATATGTTCCATTCCTTTTGGTTCTTCATGTGTGGTTTTAGATTTACCTCAAGAGACCGTAAGAAGAATAAGTTATAACAGTAATGATGTTCTCAATTTGATTATAGAATTTCAAAATGGACTGAAGTCTACAAGGGAGAAAATAATCGAATACATAAATCATTATCACATTTGGATCAATATTATGCATTCCATTGATGAAAATTTTGTTTTCTTAGGTGAAACATTGAGGACACTTCCGGTGAGGTGAAATTTTATGAAACATGTCAACTAGTTGAATATTAGGACTCCTACGCTACAAACATTTATGGAAGAAAAGATAAACATTTCTAGTTATATGGAACGCAGAGGTAAAATTATAATAGAATTAATAAAACATATGAATCCTTTTGTTCATGTGTATAGTACCGTTGTAGTAGCTCATAAGGTTTTCCCTGTTACTTCCCACCAAACACCACATAAAACTACAACAGAGTACTTCGACTTGGGGTGACCAATGACCCTAATGCACCATTTTTAGCTAAGTTCAAACCATTTTCAATCACTTCTAAACAATTAGTACAACACCTCTATCCAATCATTTTTTATTAGCCTTGACCTGCTTCATCTATTAAATATAGTCCTTTGGTTATTCCTTCAATACCCAGAACCATTCCTATAGTTACATCAACATCTCATACTAAACCCTCTATTACTATTTATTGTACCTCATCCAATGAAAATAATAACAAATTGGCACTTTATTCGAGCTCAAAGACCATTAACTGGACATACATTATTTGATTTGATTTTTTATCTAACATTTTTATTAAACACATTTTTTGTTGTATTTTATATGGCTCTATTCATGAGGATTCTATTGATATTATTAATTTATATCTCTTACCATTTTTGATTTATTCTTATTTCATTACTATTTCTATAATATTCATTAATTTTTGATAATCCCAAAATAGGTAGATGACTTATGAAATTTACCATTATATATATTTTCTTCTCATTCTTTTCATTTGATACCATACTGCTATATTTTCCCATTGATACTATGTGTTTTAACTTTTTAAAATCATCACTTCCTTTATCATTGATAGATTATGTCTAAAGTGTCTTGTATTTCCATTTATTCAAGGTATAATCAATTCCGAGATTTTTGATCACCAAAAAGGGGTGATTTTAGACATCCTTGTTTTAATGATCATAAAATCATAATCATTGTAATAATTAATGAGTTTCATGTTATATTTTAGGATATTATTATATAAGGCATGTTGCCTAAAATTTCCATTGGATGAGTCCCCACCAAGTAAGTATCACAACAAAATATGAGACACCTCCAGATGACACACCACTAAGATACAAAAATGGATTATTGTGTAGAAACTCCTCACTAAGATGACTCGCTACATGGAATTCACACTATCAATGATAAGTCACCATCCATAAATAAGTCATTGATGGGATAGAAATTAGAAAATAGCGAGGAACCTAACAAATGTTTATCATAATCACCATGCAACACTCTTTAAAAGAGACACTTTCATAGCACGCCACAATTCCAATGTCCCACCACTAGAATCTAACTCACCACCTGAGTAAGACACTACCTCTGTCGTTGATCGAAACACTACTAGAAGTGTCATGATTCAAAAGACTCTACACTACTGTAGACCTATTTTTAATTAATTTTTTATAAGAGAAAAATTATCAAATTTAATTACTTTTATTATTTATATAATTTTATCTCAGTTTCTCAATGAAATGAATTGATTTATGCATCAGTCATGTTGTACGATGCTTATAGTGGATCCCAATGATTCTCTCTATTGCTATAGGTGCTACTAAAAGTGGAAGAACACTCTCTTGTTAAAATAGAGAACAATGATGATAACCACTTAGATTTCATCCAAAGTGAGTGATCTTGACCTTTATTCCATGAACTAGAAGTGGATACCTGCTCTATTCTTTTTAAAATCGAATGAGAAAGATAAATCATATATCTCATACAGTTCCCTACAATAGTCATGAAAAGATAGTCTATGACACTCTATTCTCTATAAAATTTATGAAATTATAAAGAAAACATAGATTAAATAACATTAAAGGAGTCACAATCTATATCACTTATTACACATAGAATCACCATTACTTATTATCTATATTCATTTTGTTTCATTATTTACATTTTCATGAAGAGTAGTGTTTTTAAACTCTATTTTAGAATAGAAATTGTCTATTATAACTAAACTGGAAGATAAATAGATATCTTCACAAAACCAATTATTTCTATTCCACAAATTTTTTGGTAGAGGTCTGGTTGTTACTTTTTTTCTTTTTTTATTCCCACAAAAAATGTGCAAGAGACCCATTATGGTTATGAAATTTGGTATACTATTGTAAAACATGATCCATAATGCAGATAAAAATTTAGCATTATAAAAACTAATCTATAGTAGGTGATTTAGAAATGGAGAGGTCAAATTCTCATATTAAGAAAGTTCTTATGGTAATCAATGTTCACCCGTGTGACTTTGTTCATTATTTCTTTACATTAAAAATAAATCTGTTTTAAACCGTAAAAAACTGATACATTGATAGTTTATCATTATTGTTATTCATATAATATTATTTATGTAAGTCTATTTCAATCGATAAATTAGAATTGTATATTTTTTAACCCAAGACATATCAATCTTCTGAAATAACATTTAAAATATTAAAACATCTATCAAAATAATATTTTCCTAAACTGGACTATTTTAATTAAAATAGAGACTTTTATTTAAATGTATTGTTTAATTAAACTTTTATGGGTAGTCAGTTCAACATCCCCTCCACCTCTTGAGAATCTCACTTTAACCAAAAATGATTAATAAAATTAATAATAGACATTAAAAATTTCTTATATTTGTTAATATTTAACATAATCTTATTATTCATGATGATAAATAATTATCATGATGAGTAGGACTCAAGGTAAACAACATCATCTCAATTTATTTTTGTTGGGCCATATTTTAGCATCCTGTACCTATATTAATTTATGAGGTATATATACAGTCCCATAGAAATTTTTATCCTAAATTTAAATATTCTCATGATATTTAAGGAATTTTTTATTCTTCCATAGGGATTACAATTAAAATGATTCCAAATTATTATGGGACTCTTCTTTAAAATAACCCTTTTAATGTCCATTATTTTCATTTTTTTCAGTTCAATGTTTCTTTAAAATGAATTGATGAGTTTAATTGAATGGAATAAAGACATTTATATATGTAAATTTTTGTTCCATTCAATGTTTTTTAAAAAATAATCCATGTGCAAAATGATTGAATTTTATTACAAATTTCAAATGGAATGTTTAATTTTAACATATACAGTTCCAATGACTGTTACCTTCACAACAACCATTTTATGATGCTTGGTTTCATTTACAAGATTTGAGGTTTTATTCAAATAAAAAACCACATTCCCCCCATTTATATAATTTATTGTTTCTAAATTTTGTATTAAAAAGAAACTGGTATTTTAATATCAGAAAGTGTTTTTGGGAATGGGTCTAAAAGAGTTTTTAAAGGGTTTTATGATGTAACGTCTCTTCTAAAAAATATTTTATTTCTAGCAACCCTAACCACAGTATATCAAAACTAATTCTTTCTAATAATAAATTAAAATATGATATAATAAATAATATCTAAATAAGCTGATCAATTTAGTAGTCTTGGTAAACTAGATACATACTTGAGTATTGAATTATAATTAAATACGCAAATTAAAACATCATTTTTTGGAGAATATCATTATTTCTTCTAGTATATCATTTAACATCCAACATAGAATTATTCATGGAATCACATAGATATAAATAAAAATAAAAATGATCTCAGATTCTTAGAAAGGGTTAAGTACAATTGAATCTATCATGATTCAATATGGGTAATTGAAATGAAATTGTTTATAAATAAACACGCATTCCATTTAAATAACTTGAATTGAATAACAGATCATATATAATCAATATGGATAGGAAAATAATTCAAAATGCATATCATTTAATGAAATGAATCCATAGATAATGGAATAGTAAAAATATCTTGCATATTAATAACTGAATACTAAAAGAAAGAAATGATTACTTTTTATATGTCATGTTTTCTAGAAATGTGATACCTTTACCATCATGATTTATCCTCATGAAAATTTAAAATGAACTTTGTAATAACCCAATTACATAATGTTATCCAATTGATTCCTCTCATGAGACTGTTGATTAATCAAGGGTATTCCACTAGTCGGTCACCAATACATATATGATATTTTGAAAGAATTACTTATATATTAATTAATCAATTTTATTTATTAAAAATATACCTTATCATTAAACATTATTATTGAATAATTTTTATGAAATTAACATTATTTTCCTCATTAATCAACTAACGTTCAAATTATAAACCATAGGTAAAATGGTATATGGTTTATGAAATAATCATAATAATGGTAAATAATATGAAATTTTATGGTAAATTTAATGTCCATATGAAGGTGAATAATCCAATGAAATGTTAATGAGTACAAAAATTAATCAAGGATGTGAATGATAATATTTTCCTTGGTTTTAAATTAATAATCCAACAAGACGAAGAAAAAGGATGGTATCGAAATATACCCATTGGAGTAATAATAAATGGTTGTTGTATTTGATGAATTTAAATAACATTAAATGATATTTATAATTATTCATGTGGATGAAATCCTTTTACTTGATATCTTTTTTTCAAAATCATATTCTTTGAAACTCACTTTTATAAACAATCTTCTTTAAAATTATATTCAAAAAATTTAAATTGAATTTTAAAATAAAATATAGTCATGATATAGGGTAAATATTTATATTAAATTAAATTTAAAAAATGAATATTACTCTTTCACTAAAAAAGGTTATGAAATTTCATTGTGTAGAAAATAAAAAAATATTCCTTTTAGATTGTCAGTAAAATCCAAATAGAGATAGTTCTAAAAACTACATAAGGAATCGTTGAAAATATTTTTTAATGCGTAAAAATTTGTTAATGCTACTATGATAAATTATTTTTAAATGGTTTAAAATGTTTTCTAATTCATCTAAAAAACATTGTTTTGGATGAAGAAATATTCCCAACAAATGGGAGAAATTAAAATAGATTTTATTGAAATTATTTTCTATAAGATTCTATGTACCAACTAGTATTAAAATGGTTGTATTACTTGAAAATATCCTGAAAAACCAAAAAAAATAAAATTAAAGGGTTTTAATGAAATAATAATATAATTTCATTCAAATGGTATTCAAGAACAAACAACCTAGATTAGAATATTATTACTTAATAAGCTCTAAAAATGATCATAATGTTGATGTGAGAATTAATCAATGTATCAATTCTTTGTATAAACTATAAGTACACATTAATATTGGAAACACAACATAATTTAATAAATATTAATTACATGAACTATCTTATCTTCATATTTTCATTGAATTATATGTTTAACCAAATGAGTTTAAATTGAGTTAAGAAATCCCTTACCACCTTGTGACTATTAAATTCGTACCCACTTTTAAAAAAATATTAAAATTTCAACATGACATGTAATGAATAATGATTTATTCAGGATATTACATATCTAATTAGAAATATATAAAACATATAAATTAATTAATTACATAACAATTCTATATGCCTCAATGAAATGAATTTGATGAAAACTCTTTCCTCGAATATACTTTTTCGTTGAACATTATATAATCACCTGAATAGTGGTATTAAACATTTCATTAAATTATTGTAGAACTATCCTAAAACTTATAATATCAAACATGATCCTTTTATTATGAAAAATATTATATTTTTTACACATTAATTCATGATTTATTACATTAAAGTACACTTAATACAACCCAAAATAACTATAAGCCTTAGAAATGTGGTAATTCAGTACATTGAATACCGTCTTTAACTTGTAATACAATAATATTATTAAAAATATCTTTAGATTCTTCTAAAATTCCAATGATTTTATAATGTCACAGGATATCCATGGGGAAAACACCAAAATATTGTGAGCTATAAATCCCAGTAAAGTAAAATAAAAAGGAATAAAATTAAGAAGATGATAAATTTTAGAAAATAGGATATCAATGGGGAATAAAAATAGTATTAATAATAAAAATTAATGACATAACATGATATAACATGTTAATCCTAAAGAAATCATGGTAAATGCGGAAATAACATAAAACTCTAAATCATAAACATAGATCAAGGATAAACCCACCAAGAATTGAAGGAGGAAAACGTCCCATATAGTATTCATCTTCACTCTATGTACCAAAAATAAATAGCATGATACTAATCATTACCCAATACATTGGAGTGTTATCTGGGTGTACCTAACATATTCATTTCTTTCTCATTTTTAAGTTTGTCGCACAGATCATACATCATGGGTTCATTCATCATCATGACTTTTTCCATGATTTAAGAGTTAAGAATACATATATTTAATTACCCAATAAAAAATTATATTTTCAAAATTGGTAATACCCTTGAGAGAAAAGTGGGTATGGTATTCACTACACAACTATTTGGGCATGAAAAATCATGGTGAAATTTTTGTAGCATAACACTTTTTCAAATAAATTCCTAAAAATTGATTATGAGATAGAGAGGTGTGTCCTATTTTTTAAAAATAAAATTGGTAGTAGTAGGGACATGTAGGTAAATGAATGAACATTAGGTTATGGAAATAGAATCAGTAAGTTCATAAATAAACTTAAATAAAGAAGAGAATGTGAGGATCCTTTATGGAATTTTTCCAAAGAAATGGCTTATGTAAGGGTCCAAATGAGGGTGGATATATTATCTCTAATTAAAATTTAAAAAATGGAAATTAAGAGATTGATTATAAATTAATGAATTTATAACCATTTGAAATTACTAGAAATAATTTCAATGAAGATTCATTAATTTGAAAGGATGAGATGAAGGTCCCTTATTAAATATTATTATGGTAACTGGTGTACAATATGGTTCATGGGAGGATTTATGAGAGTAAAATGGGGTGTTAACCATTTATACATGACGTTTAAAGCAATTATAATATTGTTATTCAAACCACAACATAGTAAATGTAAAATAATTAACATAACAAAAAGAAATATCATGATAAAAAGATAATAGTGGTAGAACCCATACATAAATGTGTGACTACAATGTCTTGTGAAGGACATATGTGATCTATTGGAGATCTATTAGAGGACACTAGGGAGTGGGGTTAGGGTATGGGTGTGTTATTAGAAGTTTTACTAATGAAAACTGGGATATTATGAGCAAGTATATAGAAAAAAGGGGGATTTCATCATTATTTGGTTTTGGACACTACATAATTGTTTTTTTCAAAACCAAAAACCATACCATAGTGTTTCCCATGGATTCTGAAAAATTAGTGTGTTTTATATTATTTTATCTATTTTAGGGCCTAACATAATAAAATATTGCACTTTCAGTTGTGTAGGTGATTCATACTTATAAATAAATTATTTCAAAACCATCAAATAAGTCAACTGTTTTG